>NW_004624784.1:465816-514132 GCF_000247695.1 Heterocephalus glaber
ATCTGTGTCCTCTCTAGATTTATTAATCATGTCTTGCACTATGGCCACAATCTCTGGTGTTATCGGAGAAATTATTTCTGATTTCATTTGTTCCAGATCCTCTTTCATTGCCAGTTCAGGGAGTCCAGGTGGTTGAGTCTCAGAGTGTCCCATGTTGTTTCCCTTTGGGGTTGCTTTAGGTGATCTGGTAGTCTGATTTTGAGACTTGTTTATGTGTCTTCTCATTTCAAGGGGGTGTTCTGATGGTGCCTACGCAGCTCACTTCCTGGACACTGGGCGGGGCTCTGCTCCTCTGCCCAAAAACTGCTTAGGTATAGTAGGTAAGGCCAACCTAGATCTTGCAGTTCCCAGCATTAGCAATCCCAGCCATGAAACTTTTTCGAGGCTGGAGTACCTTGCAGAGAGTGCTGAGAAGAGCTTTATAACTTTTAATTTAATGAGCACATGTATTGTTTTTGACTGTTTATCCAATATCTATTGTGATGCTTTTGAAGAAAATAAAAGTAAAGTAAAGTACAATTTTAATTTATCATTTAAATTGAGAACTTTATTAGTATTTAATGAGCAACTACTTACAATAATATCACCCTCAAGTTTAATAAAATTCTGAATTTTGTAGCTTTATTAACTTTACATCTGAAAGTTAAAGAAATTAGAACTATCAGAAGTTAAACTTTCATCATTGTACTTTATTTACCTTTTTCTCTCTACCCACTGTAGCCATTCACATTGTCCTGTCTTGTGATGTTGCTTTTCAGCTTTTTCCAGTTGCTGATGTTCGTTACAGTAGTTACTTGGGCAACATTTTGCTGTTTCATGAGATTTAATGATCTCAATTAAGATTAGAATAGAAAGTGTTTTTAATTTGTTTCTGTTTGTTTTGTTTTGCTGCTATGCTAGGGATTGAACCTAAGGTCTCATGCATGCTCAGAAAGTTCGGTCCTATTGAGTGTATAAATGGAAACAGCCTGAGCAGTTAAAACACTTCTGATTTGTTTACTTTTAATTTACAAAACATCTTTGAATATAATAGGAGATAGCATTTCTTATTAACATATGTGCAAACATAATACATCATTCTGTTCCATTCCCCCTTTTGAACCTCTGAATACTAAGGGCCCTGTGGTGATTTCATTCACCAATTTCACCTTATATTCTCTCCACATACCAAGTTGGAAAAGGGATATATAAACCATATAGCAAATGGTAGAAAATAAAGTATTAAGAAAATAAAGAAAATAAAAAATATAAAATAAGATCACAGAAATATTTGTTTCATAGAAATAAATATAAGATAGGTTCAATTATTTAAATATTTCTTAGTATTGTAGAAAAATAGTACTTTATAATCTAAAGGTTTCCCAGTCAGTACAAATGCTTCCAAAATTTTAAGATTAAATAATGGCAGAACATCAAGAAATTCAAACAGCATTTAAGAAGAGAAAGGAGGGAAGGAGGGAGTGAGGGAGAAACTCTCTAGAGAAAGAGGGAGAAAAGGAGAGAAAAGGGTTAAAAATTGCAGTAATAAAAACCAACAAGAATATATCACTGTACCACACATTTGGCTTTTCCCTGATAACTCATTTGCATAGTCTTTCAACAACTCCTGAAGTTGGTAACATTGTTATTGCCATTTTATAGATATGGAGTAAAGAAGCACACCAACTTGCCCAGGGAGCCACAGCTTGTGAGCAAACAGTGAGCAACCTGGCTTGTAGTTCATGACCTTTGCTGCCATGCTCATGCTACTGTGCCTACTAGACAAAGCTGATGTTAATGCAAAAGAGCAGTAAATAGGATCAGAAAGGTCACTTGCTACTTACAGCTTTGCAGCTGTAATCACAATGCAGTGTTAATAAATCTTTAGATACAAAACAATATATTATTGACACATACAAAGTAACATTATAAAATATATTAGCAAGAAATCAATGAAAATACATTACTGGTAATAGACCATAATAAATCAGAGTTAAAATATAATGCTATAATAGATTTTAAAATTTAATTAATTATTTGATTTATCTCATCTAAACATTTCCAAGAACATTTCAGCATTTTGATTTATAAAGCCTTTTAATACTTTGTTTTAGAATTCCTTTACAAAATATGTGCTATTAAAATGAGTTCATCCAAATATCAGACCTTAACTTAACTTTAATAATTTATTTTATTCATCACATTTTTCTAACAATTCTTTTATTTGGCAGACAAAATAATCAACGGTTCTGGACTTCTCTTTGTTCTATATTAGCACTGGCCAATGAATGTAACTTTTTTCCTGTTATACAACTAAAACAGTCTATGCAAAATAACATGTCTGTTCCATAATGAATTAGCAAAAATTTTAAAAGAATAAAAATTAAGGACCAGGGACTTAGCTCAGTGGTTCCACCGCCTGCCTCTCAAGCACAAGGACCCGAGTTCAATCCATGGTATCAAAAACAATAAAATAAAAATTAAATCTTGGACAATTTCTTTCATTGACTTTATCCTAAAACATGAGAGGTAACTTAATCTGTCCAGAAAGCAACTTTAGTATATTCTTCAAGCATTTTAAAGTGTTCATAATCCTTTACCTGTCCATTAATGACTATTTCAGCAACACAGGTGTGGGTTTCAGCATTGCTTTTAATATGGAAAGATCTTTGTAATTTCATAACTTAAATGTTCAAAAAGTACAGAAATGATTACTAAAATAAGTCATCCACAAAATGACTCTTGAATACATTAAAGGGATTATGCCCATAAATTTAAGTTATTTAAGAAAAAAGCCTTTTATGTCCATCATTAGATTAATAGATAAAGAAAATATGGTATTTATACACAATGCCATAAAGAAGGATAAACTTGAGTCATTTGTAGGAAAATAGATATACTTTGAGGCCATACTGTTAAGTGAAATAAATCAGACACAAAAACTTGAATATTGTATGATTTCTCTTATGTGAGAAACCCACAATGTAAACAAACTAAAGAGCAAAATAAAAGATACATAATAAGAAACAGGGAGATACATCTATTGCAAAAGGGAAAAGGACCAAGAGATGGAGGGAGGGAGAAGGAGGAGAGGGAAAAAGGGATGAAAAAAGAATTAAGATGTATTATGTACCTGTACCAGTGTCTCTCAATGAATATAATTATCCTATACTCTAAATGTGCTAGTAAAAATAAAAAAAGAAATGACTATGAGAGGATATTTTAAGCTGAAAAATAAAATCCAAACCCAAATGAACACCCATATAATATGACCTCAATCATACAATTATACGAAGAGAAAGCTTTTGGGGGAAAATATGTGAAAATATTCACTGAGCCCTTCTCAAGTGGGGAATAAATGTTGTTTCATTTACTGTTTCCTATTTTTAAATGTTCAAATATTACAATTTGAGAATGACAGAAACACTTCTTCTAGCTTTTGCAAGGTTCACTTATTTAGTGGCTTATACATTTCCCCCCTCCATGTGGAGGCCTTGAAGATTACAGACGTCTTTGAGGGAAGAGTATTTTTGCAGAGGACAGGAACTCTCTGATAAAAGAAAGCAGCTTGTTGGGCAATGCTCATCAACTGGAAAGTGGATAAGGGAATTTAAAATAAAAATAAAATTGAGTACTACTCAGCCATAAAGAATGAGAAACTAGAGACATTTATAGCTAAATGGGTGCACATATTTACACATGTGTATATACTGAATAGTTTCACTGGTATGAGAAACTGAAGTGTAAATATGGATAAAAATATATATAAATAATGTGAAATAGGAAGAAAAGGTCCAAAGGGGAAGGGGAAGAGGAAAGGGTAGGGGAAAAGATAGAAGGAAAGGAAAGAAGAGAAAAGAATAAATATGAGAAAAGGAAAAAATTGGAAACAAAGTTTTGTAAATAGGGAAGGGAGGAGGGGTTGAAGAGAAGGCAGGGGAATGGGGAAAAAAGATAAGAACCAAGAGAGATTATGTAAAGGTACAAGATCCCAATGATGAATATCACCATATTGTATACCTAAAAAGTTCTAATAAAACTGATGAAAAAAAAAAGAAAGAAAGAAAGCAGCTTGCACAGTTTCCAGGTGGTGAGAATTCCCAGGACCTGCACTGTCCTTTCAGCTTCCTGATAAGTCAAGTAACTTCCTGTGAATGGAAAATAAGGTATTGGTTCTATCAATGTGTAAAACATACATTTTATTATGTAACAATCAAAAATTCTGAAAAAATACTTACTAAAAAGACAACTTACAATACTTTTATTTTTCATACCGAACTCAGGACCTTGTGCTTGCGAGTCATGTGACAGAGCCACTGAGCTAAATCCCCAGCCACTTACAATTCTTCATAACCAAGATAAAAAGAAAAATTCCAATGTGAGTTTGAGGATTCCAACTTTTAGCTTACATAAAAACCTCTGGTTAGTGTGTTGGTTCACTTTTTAAAAATATGAATTCCTAGACATGAATCTTTGATATTCTGAGAGTCTGAGATTGCTCTAGAGTAAGACACAGGATATATATATATATATATATATATATATATATATACACATACACATACATATATATATACACATACATATATACATATATACACATGCATATACACATATATACATATATATTTGTGAATATATATTTGTGAATATATATTTGTGAATATATATTACACATAAATATATATTATAAATATATAACCATATATTATATATAAATACCTATATATATTTTGAATATTCCCAGGCTATTTTACAGTCAATGAAATATATTGACTTTAGACTTTCAAATGACAATCTGGCTTTTTCTGTAGAAATTTCAAATAAAGAAGATTATCTGTAAATATTTTCTTAAAAATTAAAAAATATGTGAATAATATAAAAATTATCTCTGATAAATGTTAGCCAATAGGGCTGATCCAAGTCTGTAAAAAAAGGTGGTTGAGTGGACATATTTCAGGGGTTTTTTTGTTTTGTTTTGTTTTGTTTTGGTACTGGGGATCAAACTCAGGTCTTTGTGCTCGCACAGCAGGTGGGGAAACCACTGAGCTAAATCCCTGGCCCAATATTTCAGTTTAATCAAGTGAAATAAGTACATTCTAGTAAATCCAAATATCATACATTTTATACTGAAAAATGAAATTTCTGGCCAGTCACTATCTCATAATAGATATTCCTTATCAACTTTAAGCAACTAAGTAAAAGTAAAAAAAAAAAATTCCCTTAACTTTGTCAAACATTGAAATTTGCAAAAGGTGAATTTTTATGCTCAATTAATAAAAATGTGCTGGAAAAATATTGTATTACAAAATGGCAATCAAAATGAATCATTCTTATGAAATAATATCATGCTTTGATTGCATGCATGACCTCTTTGCAGTATACAGCTGCATTCAGTGAACTACAGCATTTGCATTCTTTTTTGGGGGGGTACGGGGAATCAAATTCAGGACTTTGAGCTTGTGAGGCAGGTGGCAGCACCACTGAGCTAAATCCGCAGCCCGGAATTACCAGGGATATTAATGCAGACACACAGATAGATGAACTCGGAAACTGGTGAAGAAATAGATTACAAGAGGGAAAGAGCATAAGAATCTCTCTCTCTCTCTCTCTCTCTCTCTCTCTCTCTCTCTCTCTTTCTCTCTGTCTCTCTCTCTCCTTCTCCCTCCTCTTTCTCCCCTCTGTCTCTCTTTCTCCATTGAATGAGAGGAGGATACCCATTCTTATATCTCCTTTTATTTTCTCTTTTGGAAAACTTTTCAAGGTAATTATGATGATCAGTTATGTTGTGGAATACCATTTAGAATGTAACTATTTAACTGGCTGGTTTGTACTGGAACTATTAGATTCCTTTTCATAATGAAGATCTATCTTTTGGTTTCATTGACTATCAAAGTGTATTTCTTATATGCACTGATAACACTTTACATTGTCTCCATGTTACCACAAAATTTTCTTCTACATACTTTTTTTTTTGGTTGCATTAATTTGGTTTAACACATAGTACAAATTGTAGTAGCCTGTTGCCATTTATCATTCCCATATCAACTTCACTGTAATGAGAATTGCTTCAATGCCAAAAGAATGAATAATACCATTCCTCAGCTAATTAATGTGATTCTTTCACTTCATGTCCAACATAGTAATTAAGTATTGTTGATGAAAGAGGTTCAGATCTCATTACAAAGTGAGCTATTTTATAGACCTTTAACTTACTTTGGACTTCATATAATATTGATGCTTTAGTTGCATATTCTGCAGAGGAAAGGTTAGCTTTCTTGACATTTTACTCTTATTATCAGTCATAAAGGCCCTTTTTCCTGTTAAAGAGCCTTAATATAGTTACAAGAAAAACCTATGATTGAAATAAAATTGTAGTTTAAGAGAAACATTCAATGTTCTTATTTTATTAAGAAGTTCCGGTAATATTTTAATCAATAAATACTGTAATGAGCATATAAAACATAATCAAGTTCCAAATCATTTCAATTTGGAATAAAAGAAGAATAAAAATGGAAATGAAAATATGACAGTAGAAAATGAGAACTCACAGAAACAGAACACACTAAGGAAGAGAGAGAGAACTGGAGGGTCTCACAGATCCTTCCTCTTGAGGCTCCATGTCAAAGCTGACACACGTAAGCTGAGTTCACTATACTTATCTGTCTAACTTAGACTTGTAGTGTATCAAATAAGCAGAGGGTACCCATTCTTACCTCTCAGATGCTTTTTTGTAATTAATATGAATGAGATGGAGTAGCCATCTAATCATTTAGGAATCTTGGTTCATCATCAGGTATTGTAAAGCTAGCAAGTAGACCTTTACACCTCCTAATTTCAGAGAAGTTCTGGTCCAACTCCCCCCCACCCCCAAAGTGACCCTCTTTATTGTAACAGTAGTGATTCATCCTTACTCATTCTTATATTCAAAATGCTAATCAACTGACCAAGTCATCATGTCATATTCATTTGAATGTGAGAGAGTGTTTTCCAGAAACTTCTACCTCAGTGAATATAGCTCAGTGCTGGACCAAAATGTTTCCAGGATGTAATTGTTAATGCTTTACTAGAAGAAGAAAAATCAGGTAATACAGAATCAATAAAAGAATCCTAAACATAATGCTGTCTTAAATCTTGAAGAATGAGTAAAATTGATAGGGAAGGTAGTGTGAGTGAAAGTTTTGAGTTGGGTTTTTTGTTCCAAAATATAACAATTTCATCAGGAAAAATTATAATTTAAAAATACAAAAATGAAAAAAAACCCGTTAAGACCAAAAGAAGAAATTACAATATGTATACTCAATGGAATATTATTCAGCCTTTAACTAGAAAGAGAGCTTATCACTGTGATATCATGAGGAACCCAAAGGACATTATGTTAAGCAATATAAATAAGACATAGAAATAAAGACAAATAATATATGATCTCATTCATTTTCGGAATCTAAAAACTTGTCTAAAAGAAGCACAGGTTAGAATTCTGGCTACCAACGGTTGAAGGAGAATAAGATGGGATGTGAGAAGATATTGGTTTAAGGACAGAAAATTTCATTTAAATAGGAGGGATACATTCAAGAGATGTATTGTTTGGTATGATGACTATCATTTTTATAGTATTATATTATTGAAAAAGCAATACATATATTTTTATTTTTCAATTCAAAATGGAATTGCAAAACAATAATGTCATAAGTATAATATAGTGTGTGCACTGTCATACTGTTAGCATTGTAAACAACACATACACAAATAAATATACAAATGACATCTCTATTTATCCTAGTTTTGAGAGTAGGTTTAGCAGCAGGAAGGAGGGAAACAGTTGCTCTGTCAGTCAGGTCTAGCTGCTAACCTTTCCCTTCACAACACAGCCCCGCCACCAGGAGACTGAATCTTGTATTCTAGTCCAAGTTTCCCTCCACGCAAGAGTAGTCACCCAGCAGAACACCTGAAGTAACCGGCACACATTTCTAACATTAAAAAAATTCCACAGGGGACCTAACAAGTCTGCATACTTAGTAAGTCCTTGAGTAGCAAGGCTTCGTTTATGGACTCCTTAATATAACTCCAGAATCCTGTCCTTGCTCCTTGTCTTTTGTCATCAGACTCCTCTGGAGCACCTGCTCTGTCTTCTCCCAAGCTATAGGTACCTAGATTGGATATTCTCCTGCTCCAAATTTCTATTTATTTAATATATATCTGACTTTCTTATTCTAATATCCTTAATTAATGATTGGCTACTTGAGCACAGCAACCAGGAGGGGCTTGTGCAATTAAAACTTGTCAGAGATGTTTTTCTTAATCATGACCAGGGTGATATTCACATAGACTAACTCTCTAGGTATTCTGTCTAGAACATTACCAACACTCTCTTTCTATACAAATTTTTTAAATAATGAAATTATAAGATAATTTTTCTTTTTATGTAGACAACTGTTGTTATGTTAATAGAATAGGTTTCCTCTGTATAAATGACATTGTAATAAAGAAATAATTCTGCATTTCTAGGCTTTAAATTGTTACATTTATTTATTTATTTATTTATTTTCCACAAGTCTATGTTTTAAGGATTATTTAAAGCTTTCAGATTTTTTCCATTAATTGTTTCATACAGAATATTCAATCCCATAGTATTTCTGATTAATGTAGGTTCTGAGAATCCCTACTGCAATTATTAGGAATATGTATTTATTATTTTATACTTATTTTAAGAATTAATGTCAATGTGGGTTTGACATTCATACTTATGAGAAAGCAGCCTTGATTTACAAAGGCAAAGAATGATAGATGAGAATAGATGAGCAGGTAGAAGTCTATCAGAAAATATTTGCTGATTCATTCAATAATGAACCAAAAAGAAGAATGTATATTAAAGTTCACTGCTAATTGAATGAAGTAGTTTAAAGTTCTGAATATATATTATACCATTTGACGTTTACATTTTAAAAAATTGGGTTTATCACTCCAAGTAAGAAATGTATATATAAATTAATGAGGTGTGTGCTTTAACCCCTAAAGGCTAATGGAAGCTCTAAAAAATGTAGAGAACCAAAGAAGCAACATTAATAGATATGGTAACAGAAGTGCTAGTTCTGAATTTCAGAACTAACAAGTTATCCATGAAAATGATATTGTTAATTGATAATTACCTATTTTATCTGCAACAATTAAGCATTTTAAAAGTTACCCAATGTGTTACAAATATTTTGCAAATATTTTGATGAGTTTTTATTTTTTAGTTAACAAAAAAATTGAGTAATTCTTAAATATATTAATGTTTTTCTACTGATTTTTTCAAGATGTTATTTATTAAGAATTGCTAACCTTAATATTAGAAATGATTCACAGACATTGGAGAATAGAAACAAGGGCTGCTCTATAATACTCTTAGTGAAAACTATTGCCAATGCCTCCTTAGTCTAAATTGTCTTTCCAAACCCTTACAAAATCAGATCGGATGTGTCTCTGATTGCTACAACACTTTTCAGCCTCATAATCAGCCACCCACTGATGGTATCCAGCAATGTTTCTACTTTTCATCTGATCAGGATAATATACTCAACTGTTCTGGGGCCCGACACATACACATCATGAACATAGACTAATTAGAAATTTGCCACATAGACATAGTGATCTGAAATCAAATTAAAGAAATAATGCAATACTTTTATGTAGATTTTAAAGTTAGAGCCCACTGTTGCTGTCCAAAAAGACTAAAAGTATATTCTACAAATTCTAAGCAATATGTAGATTTCATCATAAGGATAAAAATCTTAACAATGGACTATGTTTATTTACTGAGAACTTAGTACATTTTCACTGTAATTTTATTAATATTGTCAGGCATTTTGACAACATTTTTATTGTGAACTCATAAGAGAAGTGTCCTAAAAGTTTGACCTTGACAATTTGTTTGCATCATTAAGATACTGCTTTAGAGTGAGTGGAATTTCACTTCATTGTTCCCTTCCAAATTTCAAGTACTACTCATCTTTATAAGTGTGTATTTGTTACAACTTTGATATATTTTTAAAGCTTTCACTAAATAGTAGTTCAGAAGAGAAGTCTATCATTTCTATTTAACAATAGTTTTATCTTTCATGGGAATAATGAACTGTTGTCCTCCAAGTAGCTAAATAGTTATGCAAACTAAAGAACTAGAGTTAAGGAAAAGATATTTTGCTTTGAATACAGATGAAACAGAACTCTTCAGAAAAGAAAATGACATTTCTTTTGGATTTTTTGCATCTTTTTTAACACTTCACAAATTTCTCCTGTATTTATAATGCTATATGGAGAGCAAAGTAGTATCTTTATCTATTTATGGTTTATAAGTTCAGAATTTTATCTTGTATAATTACTTTATAGTTCTATATTTATTTAAAATCTGTGTTTAGAGGATAGTGTAGATTCTAAAAGGGTGTTTGTGCCATATCAAAATGATAATGTTTTATTATGTTGTAAACTGCTACAAAGTAGGTGGTGCAAACAATGGATTACAAGTTACAAAACAAAAGTTGGCTTTATTCCTAAAGATATTAGAATCTATGTATTGTTTATTATTGTAAAAAGCCTTATTACTCTATGGGAAATTTTTTACGTTTAAAGGTTATTACTTAAATCTTATACATTATGTGTCTTGTGAGCAACACATACCAAGTATACATCTGTTTATTAGAATAACCATTTAAGGCCTGGTATAACTGTTTCATTTTATTTGGTAACTATATAGCAATAATTTATTTGACAATCCTAACCAGGGCAATACACCTGATAGGAATGCACTTTGTGGTCTATCTGGACGTTGAGGAACATATCAAATAGAAAAGAGAAAAGCAGATTGAAATATAAAAGAAAGTACAGGTGGAAAAGATTTTCTTTATCGGCAAAGGAAATACTGTATTGGTAACTATAGTTTTTGTTCAATTTTACTTTTACCTAAAAGTGATCTTAAAAATAAAGTATTTAAAAATTTTACATTTTATTATATATTTTAATTATCAGTATTTTATACTGCTTTTCAAGAAGTTTCTCATTTTAAAATATTATTTTAGAGAAAATCTAAGCATGTTTTATGAATATAGTATAATGACAAAAGGTTAACATATATTAAAAACATGAATGTCATGTAGTCTTATTTAAAAATGTTTCAGTTTATAGTTGTTTCTTATTCCAGTTATCAGTAGTATTACCGAAATAAGTAATTCATCACCTTATGAATGTATTTCTAGTATTCAAATAAATATTCTTTTAGGTGACTTTGCTGTTTTCCATGAATTATAGTATAAAGAAGAGATAATTGACTCTTCACCTTCCATTCTGAACAGTTTTCTTTGTTTTCAGAATATTATGTAACTGAGCATTTATAGAATCATTGCACTTCAAAGGAAAATCTGAAATATATCTAGGAAAGGAGAAGAGAAAATCACTGTCCTAGATCAAAAAGGTTCAGGCACAGGATTAAAGGAGGTGATTTCTCTGAGGAAACAAACCTAAATGTGAGTAATTCCAGGTCAAAATAAATGAGGATAAGAAGGAAAAATTACCATAACCAAAATGGCAGGTGAGAGAAATGAGCTTGGCAGTGACATTTGACATTTCTTGTTCAAGAAGAAATTTATAGAAATATAGGACTCAGATATGGAATGAGTAAAGACTTCTTAAAATCCTTGATGTTTTGAGGCAATTTCTAAGAAATGTTTGTGAGAAAGTGGTCAAATATAATGAACTCCTAAATTTTCTCCTTAAATGTTAATGGAAAATATAGGTAGGTAGTCAAATTTTCTATTGAAATTAAGTTCTAAATTCCCCAAATCAAGATGATAGACTGAATACATACGTTAATTTTTTATCCTTAGAAATACTCCAATAAAATGACATTCAAGAAATAAAAAGACACAAATCCACACTGTTAAAAGCAATGATACAAAGGTCATCAGTAGTAGTGTTCACAGAAACAAAGCCAAGAGGAAGATCGTGAACGTGGCCAAACCCCAGTGAGTCTCAGGAAACAATACACCTGGGGCATAGCAATTTTCCAAGATTAAAGTTCTTATTATATATTCTAAATATGCCAATTACAGGTATATATTAGAATTAGTAGTTACTAGTTCTGATATAAATGAATATATGAAAAACCTAGGGGTTCCAACATATTAGTTGGTTTCTGCCATACCATTTGTGTGTCAGCTGCTGTATTCTGTTACCCAAATCACCTTGACATCATCTTCCAAGCTTCTTCTGATTGGCAGAGCATGGCTGTCAGTATAGAAGATAAAAATACCAAATAATCACTTTTGAAGTCTTCCTTTATATTGGGCATTAGCATTTAACCCTGTCCTGAACAACTGTATATGAACAAGTGTTAAGAAATTCTGGGGAAGATTTATCTCACTAATATTAAAAAAGAAACGTATCAGAAGAAAACACTCATTTCTTTCACTATGTTATTTACATACCTGAACTACCGAAACTACTTGAAACTACCAAGATACTAAGGATGGCAAAGAAGAAAGAGAAAAAATATTCTGTGGCCAAAGTAGCATTATTGAACTCATAAATTCATCTGTGAACAACCTACCTCTGTCTCTATAGATTTCTTGTACTATTTGGACAAAGCCACTTCACTGACCTGTTAAAAATAAAGCCTGTTAACTGAGAAGTCCCAACCATTTCCACTGAGTTCTAGTCATTTTTTAAAAATTACTAATTCTGAAATATGAGCAAATGTCAAGGATCACCAGACTTTGGGGAAACTATGTAAATAGGACTAAAAAACATCAGAAAAAGTATCACAGAGGAAACAGATAATTCAGTGCACAAAATATGAAATTAAAATTGCTAGTTATATCTTTGGTAAAATTTAATATAGAATAAAACAAGAATATACATAAATGTGAAAATAGAACAAGACTAATTATGGAAGTTTAAAACATTAATATTGACATTTTAAAAAATAGTATAATTATTAAGGCTTCCAAAAGCAAAATGAAATTACAAATAGAAATGGAAACTATTAAAGGAAGAAGTCAGAATACCAATATAGAAAATCTGACATTGGATTAATAATATTTCTAGGGGAAAGAAAAAAATGAAGAGGAGAAAATAAGTTTAAAACAATAAGTACATAAATAGAATTCCTCATAGCTCAAGGACATGAATTTCCATATTAAAATATCCACTGAGTATCCTATACAGTGAGAGTAACATCAGAAATCAGTCAAAACCTGAAGGATAAAGAGTTGATGCCAAAAACTTCAGAAATAAAACAAGAGGTTATGTACAAAGAACAAGATTCAGACTAGCATCAGAATATTTATAAACAATATTTTCAGTGCCAGATAGCAGACTAGTAATGACTTTGCACATCTAAGGAAAATTCTTTTTCCTAGAGTGTTTGTGTCGAGAATATTATAAGAATATGATAAAATTGAGTTAGTGAGTTGAGAAGCTTTCTCAAGTTTATACATCTCAAAGGAGCATAACTAGAAGTCAACCCCAGATCTGCTTCTCTCTAGAGTCTATGGTTCTCACTGATAAAAAATAAATCATGATGAGAAATAAAGGAAGGAGAGTTGTATTGTATGAGACAGAAAGGCTAATACAGAGACAGATGTGCACTTGGAATTGGGCAGAATAAGGTACTGAGAATGCCAACAGACCAAAGCAGAGAGTTCAAGGAAAGGGGAACCTGTCAGACTGGTAAGAAGAAAACACTGTGTACAAGATCACAATAATGCATAAGTAGTGAATTTTTAGAGAGAAGAAAAAGAGTTTTGATTCTCTATGCTGAAGTTGAATATTGAAAGGGATGGGAAATCTTATTAAAAAAGTAAATATTACATAACTTAGGGCATGCCTGTTGTTGAAAGATATATTGATGAAAGAAAATGGCATGGTAGAAAACTTAACATGTCAAGAAAAAAATAGTTAAAAGGTAGGAAAAAGAAAAAGCAGTTCCCAGGCTGGGGCTGAAGTTACATCAGACAGTGAGGGTGGAAGAAGAGGCCCCTCTGTTCCCTAATTGGTTAAGATCTCAGTGTTGCACACCATCTCTCCCCATCTTATTCCTCTGTCTGTTACAGCCTTGACTCAGAGAGTAAATACATGACCTCATACTGTGTAAAAACTAGTGAACAGGGGACAGATTTGCCAAATATGTTTAAGTATTAGATAATTCAAAGTATCCTTACCCTTTTATAAAGAAATGTTGCCATCCAATGTAATTAATAATTATATGTTTGTGTCTCTGAATATAATTGTCTAAAAATGCTTCTAAATTCTTTATATTGTCTATCAGTTTTAATGTACAAAAGCTTATGTACTCAAGGTACATTACAAGTGTCATGGAAGGGTGGAGGGGGTGAAGGGAGCACAGGGAATGGGAAAAAATAAGAACCAAGATACAACATGTACAGGTACAAGTACCCAAAACGTATTGTAATGTACCAATAAAAGAATTTAAACAAAAAAAAAATGCTTTGTTAGAACCAGGGATTTAGCTCAATAGTGCCACACCTGCCTCAAAAATGCAAGGTCTTTACCTTGCAAGCATAAGGTACTGAGTTTGATCCCCAGTACCAAAAAAAAAAGAATGAAAGAAAGTGCAAGATCTTAAGTTCGATCCCTGGTACAGGGGGAAAAAAATGCTTTGGTTAGTAAAGGTAACTATATTATAAAGCTCACTACAACACATCAATAACTAGATCTCATTTTGGTCATAAATAACAGGATTCCCAGCTGGGCATAGTGGCACACACCTGTAATCTCAGCACTCTGGAACTGAGGCAAGAGGATCACCACAAATAGAAGGCCGGCCTGGCCTACATTGTGAGCTCAAGGCCAGCTGGAATTACAAAAGAAGACCCTGTCACAAAAATAAATAAATAAATAATAATGGTATTCCCTAAATTTATCTATTTCTTCAACAAATTATTTATTGCAAATTTACTAAATCCCAGGTGTCCAGGCGTGCGGATGAATTAGATGCAATCATTAGTCTTACAAATCACTTTCTCACTTGGGAAGTCAACATGTGGATCTGCTTTAGAGTGACAGTGCTACAGCATAAATATTTATAGCCTTCTATTTAAAACAACAAGACTAAGTTTACAAAGGACTTAGGAAATGCTTTTCAAGGGAGTGTCATGTTTGAGATGGATCTTGGAGAAGGATATGGTTAAACATCAGGGAAAAGAGCATTCTAGCATCAGGGAAGAGCAGTTACAGGGATGTGGAGAATTTTTTTTTAAAGCCATATGGAAATTTCTGAAGTTCCACGTGGCTGGAAATCAAAGTCCTTTTGGGGGATGAGAATGAAGGGAATAGGCCTTTATGTCATAATAAAATCTTCCAGAATAGAGAAGACATTCCATTATTGTATAAACAGTGAGAATTGGATTTAGAATGCTAGAGTGCTGTCCTTGTTAATCTTTAATAGTAAATTAGTGGAAAAATAAGTTTTGGAATTAAACATACCACATGACTCTCGGCCTTACTAAACATAGTATCATAATAATATTTGCCTTGCAATGCTGTTAGGAAGAATTAAAAACATCTTTTTAGTGATATATATCACTAAAAGCTTAAAGCCTATCCCATGATGTGCTTATCCCCTAGTTCAATAAATGATGAATTGGGTGTCTACACTGGGTGATGATGTTAGGACACCATGGGGAATAGAAGAAAGCCAAGATGTGGTTTTGGAGAAGAGGGAAATCAAGGCATACATTGTAGGAATGAGGACTTAGGGAAAATTCTGTCACTTGAGGTGATATTTTTAGCTTAGACACGAAGTCAGAATTTCAGAAGAAAAATGCCAAGCAAAAGCTCTATGATCAAAATTAGCTCATCGACTTTAAGAGAAAAAAAAATGTTGCCAACAGGAAGGCAGAGTGACAAGCAAATAGAGCAGAGGATAGGTCAAGGAAAAATCCAAACAGTATGGGAATGTGAGCATTTTGAAAACCACAGCATGAAGTTTTAATTTTTATCACAAGCAACAGAATTTTTATAGCAGTAGAAAAGTACTGTAATTTGAAGTATAAATTAAGAAAATAATTTTAATTGTCTATATAGTAGTCCCCCCTTACCCATGAGGAATATATTTCAAGATCCCCAGTGTATGACTGAAATTGTGGATAGTACTAAATCATATACATATGATACGTGTGTGTGTGTGTATGTATTTGCTATGCCTATATGCATGTGATAGTTCAATTTATAAATTAAGAACAGTAATTAAAGTAATAACTAATAATAAAATATAATAATTGTAACAATATACTGTAACAACAACTATGTGAATGTGGTCTCCCTCTCCCTTGAAAGAGTCAAGACAAATTTAATATTTTCAAACTGCCGTGGACTTCAGGTACATGAAATGTGAGAAGCAGAGTTACAGCATTGAGGGAGAGGGGAAAGTAATATATTATCTGTATTTCATAGCTTTTATAGGCTTCACCACTACTATTATCTAACACTTTCCTCTGTGGCAGAACCAATAGTCATTTCTATTTGTAAGATAACTAGTGTGACCAATTAATTATCTTATTTTATTAAACTAGTATAATTTAATTATCCCCATGAAAAATACAGCAATTTTCTGGAGAGTTTTCACAAGAGAAGCTATTGCTGGCCAAGTGGTTAAATCAAATAAAATGTCACAGGATCTCAAATACAATTATTTCTGCAGATTGAGAAATAAGTTTAGTTCTAATATTTTTGTTTTTTGTCCTTTCCCAATATACAGCCCACAATAGAATCAACTGGGTGATTTTCATTTTGTTTAATGATGCCCCAAGGATTCAAACATTTGATTCTCTTTCAAGAAGAATAAGCAATTATAAGAAGCACTTTCAATTAATTTATTCAAATTCAAACTGGCACTGTTTGGGAAATCATTTGGCAATATTTGGGAGACAATTCAAATTGAATTAATTCAGCATAGTGACAAAGTACCTGCCCATAATTTAATTTACTAGACATTTTAACTTAAACAATTTTTTTAAAGGAACTGTATTCTTACTTTTATGAAGCTAAACTTTGGGAATTTTTGTGGTATCTTTTCATTGGTTAGCATTCCAATACAAATGATGCTAAAGTTAAATTATAATACAAGTGTTAAATTATAATACAAGCCAGTTTACTTTCTTCTCATTCATTATGCCAACATCAAAAAGTACTGTCTTAGCATTTTGACAAAATTGTAAGTCTTGGCTACTTTAGTATTTTCTTTTATTTATTCCTTTCTAATGCATAAATATTGCAAACAAATGCTTTACTTCAGCAATCTTCTTGTAGCATTACATACAAGTTCAAGTTCTACTAGGGAAACCTTACAGGAAACTGAGCAGGTATATCCCCTGTGGTGTAATTTGAAAGTATTTAGAAGGAAGCCTTCCAGCCTCACATGACTCGAGTTTTCACTACTATAAATGTATTGTTTAAGCTTAAGGAAGACATTATAGAATTTTGTTTTGAATACTTGACTTGGTTAAATATCTTAGTGTGCATTATTTTTGGAATATTTTGACCAACAGTTGTTCAGTGACAAGAAAGGAACACAATAGTTGATTATGGGATAATAATATGGGTGATAAATATATGATCTTTATTTTGTATCAGACATGACTTTTGGTATTTTTTAGGTATTAAAACTCAATGTACCTTATGAGATAGTTTTCTTATTCCCATTTTACATAAAGAAATTCAACCTTTGATAATTTAACTTGTTTTAATTATTTGCATACTAAATGACAGAACCAAGATCTGTACCCAGCCTGTAGGGCCTGATTTTAGATGTTTAACCATTACTGCATTCTGAGGTTATATGGGCCATGGAGAATGGGACTGGTACAAGACCAGGTAGGGTGCTGCAAAATGCCAGGACATCGTACATCATGACTACATACAATTAATTCCAGTGATGCAGCGATTGTTCAACATACGCAAATCGGTAATTGTAATACATCACATAAACAGAGGGAACGATAAAAATCACATAATAATCTCACTGGACACAGAAAAAGCATTTGACAAAACCCAAGTCCATTCGTGATTAAAAAAAAAAAAAAAAAAAGGAATAGATGGTCTCTACCTCAAACTGATAAAAGCTCAGTGGTTCTGGTGCCTGCTTCACAAGTGCAAGGACCAGAGTTCGATCCCTGGTACGAAAAAAAAAAAAAAAAAAAAAACCCTGAGGAAAATAGAAATAGAAAGTCTATATCTCAATCTGAAAAATTCACCTATGACAAACCAATGACCAACATCCTACTAAACAGAGAGAAGCTGAAAGCTTTCTGCCTAAAATTGGGAACAAGACAAAGATGTCCATATCACCACTTCTATTCAATATAGTTCTTGAAACATTATCTACAGCAATTGTACAAGAGAAAAAAATTAAAAGTGTTATGGATAGGAAAGAAAATTTAAATTATCACTATTTGCGGATGACATGATCCTTTATAGAGAAGACACCAAAAACTTCACCAAAAGACTTCTGGAATTAATAACCAAATTCAGTAGCACAATAGGATACAAATCAGTACTCAAAAAGCAGTAATGTTCTTGTACACCAATAACAAGCTCACCAAGAGAGTAGTTAGTGAAACAATACCTTTCACAGCAGCATCAAGAAAAAAGAAATGAATTAACCTTACCGAGGAAGGGAAAGACATCTACAATGTAGGAGAGCTAAAAGATACTAGAACGTGTAAAGATGGCTCCCGTTCCTGGATAGGAAGAACCAACATAGTCAAAATGGCCATGCTTCCAAAACTGTTACATAGATTTAATGCAATCCCAATGAAAATACCAATAGCATTCCTCACAGAACTAGAGACAGCAATCAGAAAATTCAGGTGGAACCAGAAGAGACCTAGAATGGCAAAAAGCAATTCTGAGCAACAAGGGCAAGACAGGGGGCACCACAATCCTGGACTTGACGTTATACTATAAAACTTCAATGATAAAAACAGTATGGTATTAGGGAGGAAAAAAAAACCGATTCATGGGTCAATGGAACAGAATAGAAGAAACAACTCCAGGTACATGCAGCTATGTTATCTTTGAAAAAGGGACCAAATCCTTTGTGCTGGATGAAAGATAGTCTCTTTAACAAATGATGATAGAAAAACTAGCTATCCACTTGCCAAAGATTGAAACTTGGCACATACCTAGCACCATGCACTAGGCTAAAATCAAAATGGACCTAAGATCTAAACATTAAAATAGAAACAATATCCTGGAAGAAAAAAGTAGGTTAAACACTTGAAGACATGGATGTAGGCAGACCTCCTGAACAGCTCCCAGTTTGCCCAAGAAATAGTACAAAGAATCAACAAATGGAATCACATCAAATTGAAAATCTTCTACATATCAAAAGAAACCACCAATAGAGTAATGAGACAACCTACAAAATTGCAAAAAAATTTTGCCAGCTACTCCACAAATGGCTAACATCTTGTATATATAAAGAATTCAAAAACTTAGGCCCTGAAAATTTAAAAGCCTAGACAAAAAATGGTCATTTGAAGTGAATAAACACTCTCAGATAAAGAAATACAAATGGCCAATAAATAAATGAAAAAATCTTCAGCATCCCTTGCCATTTGAGAAAAGCAAATTAAAATAGCGCTGAGATTCCATCTCAACCCAGAAAGAATAGTTATCATCAAGAAATCAACCAATGACAAATGCTGGCAAGGCTTTGGGGGAAAAGGAACCCTTCTTCATTGTTGGTGAGAATGTAAACTGATACAACCACTATGGAAATCACTGGAGATTCTTCAAAAAACTAGAAATTCTATTTGATTCAGCTATTCCCTTTCTAGGTATATTCCCCAAAGTGCTACAGACATGATGCTGCAGTGATGTATGCATACCCATGTTTATAGCATCGGAATTTATAATACCTAAATCTTGGAAACAACCAATATATCCATCAACAGATAAATGGATAAAGAAAATGTGGAATTTGTACACAATGGAATACTACTTTGCTATAAGGATAAACTTGAGTCATTTTAGGAAAATAGATGCACCTTGAGACCATAATATTGAGTGAAGTAAATTAGACACAGAAGCTTAAATATCACCTGGTTTCTCTTACATCAAATACTCGATATATAAATAAAGTATGAAATAAAAGACAAACAATAGGAAAAAAGATAGGAAAAAGTTACTGTCATCCAGCATGGACAGTTTATCTAAAAGTGTACCTTGATTTATTATAATTGGCTTTTGTATTTTATATGTGCTTTGGGCTGTTAGTCTGTTGTTAATTTGCATATATAATAATCAATTTTATAATGACTTATAAGATAAATGAATCTGATGCTACTAAAATAAAAGGGGAATGAGGGAAGGAGAAAAAGAAGAATTGAGATGTTTTATGTACATGCACCAATTTCCTAATTATTATGTACTGCAGTCATGTGCTAGTAAAAATTAAAAATTTACAAAACAATAAAAACAAAAACAGGCACAATGAAGAGTACAGAAACCTAAAGTAAAAGGAGTCCAGAAAGTTAGAAAACATGAAAGTAAAATGACATGCCTCAGTTTAACATCTACATTAAGTGATTAATTTCTGGTTTTGACAGAGCAAAAATAAAATGTATTAAGGACCCCTAATTTCTCAATCATCATTGGAATTAAAAACTGTCCTGCGAAGGATCATTTGTGTCAAAATAATACCACATATATTCAGATAAAAATAGAGAGATACTAGTACACCACATCTTGTAAGACACTTCCTTTAATGAATTTAATGTTTATGAAACATTTGCACAGAAATACCAAGCTTGATCTCTATGCAATTTATCACAAAACACTTATAATTACAAGTGCATGTAGACATGATAGATGGATGTTACTGCCTAAGAAGGATCCTATTCACAGCTTTCAGCTGAACAAGGAATACCTAGTAACCAGGAAAGGCAAATTGAGTTTTTTTGTCAAAGCTAAGTGCTTTTTCATGTTATTTCTGAATTTGATTTTTATAGAAATAAAGTCATGGCTATAAATAAATAAGGATTTATGTTGAAGTAAGTTTCAACCTTGGTCTGTGAGTTGTTACAATGTAGATATTGGTGACAACATACTAATAGCCATTGTTTTTATTTCCCACAGGAAAAACTGAAAGAAACCATCTTAGTTAAATATAAAATTAAAAATAATTTATTAATTCATATCAATGTCATCTTATTTTTCACTAAGCCATTCACTCAATACATGTTGAGTAGTTATTTTTTACTATGATAGGTTCATGTTAAAATATATTTCCATAAACTTTACGCCTTTAACTACTCATGCAAAACAGGAAAATAAAAGACAAAATTATATTTTGCCAGATTCAACTGTGTAAATATTAAAATGCCCATCACTTTATTATTTCTGAATTTTCCAATTTTAAACAAGATACTCTGGGCATTTCAATCTCTTTTTTAAAAAATAATAAGATGAAATAAAGTGTGAGATGAATCATGTATCAACCTGAAGCCATGTTTGGTGTGCCATCAGCCCTCTTTAAATGTGTGATGTTTTCTTATGATTATAAAATTATATAATTAAATTACAAAAGAGAATTCCTTAATATCTGGAAATAAGTTATTTTAATACTTTTGAATTTATTTCTTATAAAATAATATCCAAGTAATGTTTTGGTTACCTTACTGAATTATACTGTTTTATTTTCCTCCTTTCTTCCCTCTTTCCCTCTTTTCTTCCTTTTCTTTTTCTTTCTTTCTTTCTTTCTTTCTTCTTAACCTGATAACCTTTGTGATTTACATGAAACATCATTTAATTTTGAGTCGTTTGTTTATGAACAACTCTTTTCATGATATCTTTTTAAATTAAACTTCTTTTGGTCATGCTTAAACAGCTAAACTCTAAATATGTTTCTAAATTAATTACCTGTTCTCTCCACTGAGTATTGAAAGCACATTATCTGTGTATACTCTCAAGATCATTCAATATCTTCATTAACAATTTGGAAATAGAAATGAAAGGCATGCAGTGGTTCCCAAGAGGGATTTTCTAATGATATGTCCTATATTCAAAGTCGCATAACATAACTACATATGTTCAGAGCCACTTAAAATACGCATATCAGTGAGGAATTTAGCTCAGTGGTGCCACTGCCTGCCTCGCAAACTCAAGGTCTGAATTCTATCCCAGGTACAAAAAGAAAAAATTCACATGTCATAGGAAGGTAATTCAACGCAAATATATTTTTGTAGGGAACAGGGAAAGGGAATGTTACCAGATCCCCTGCAGTGGGTTGTGGTTTCCTGTGAGCCATGACAGCACAAAGCAAATTAAAGAATAAAGACAGGAAATGAGACTTAAAGAGGAGGCTGGGTTCTGAGCCTGATCCGTACTACTCTGGGCAACAAAGATGAAGGTACCCTGAGCTTGCCACTATTTACTGGATTAATAGGGAATAACAGATGTCTCAGAAGGTGGTAATAATCCTAGGACAATGAGTATCTTATAATTGGGGTAAGTAGCAGATGGCTCGGAGGGTGGGGGTAATCCTAAATTGACAAGGATCTTAGAATGATGAGGATCTCATTTCAATGAGGAGCTTAAATTGATTAGGATGGTAAGATGAGCAAAGAAGTTCTCACAACAATAGGTGGGATGAATTAAGCTGACAGGAAATTTGTCCCTTTCCAGGTGAAGCCTTTCTCTTACTACTTGTTTCTCAAGGAACCAAGATGTCTTCAGGTGATGTAATCTTGCCCTTGGGTGTCACAGCATCACAGGACCACTGAAGTCTCAGCTGTGACCAGAGGCAAAAATGGAGTTATGTTTTGGCATGTCATAGCCAGCCTGTAGACAAGAAGACTAGGCCTAATCATAATTTAATTGTGAAATTATTTTTCCCAAAAATTATGTAGAGTGGATCCCTACATATTTTTATTATGAAAACCCATATGAACTATGTGTTTTGTTTTGAATTTTATTTGTATCCAGCAAAGAAGAACAATTTTATTGCAAAGCACCATTTATAAAACTACTCTATATGTATCTTCTTTGGATTTAATGTTTATTAGAAAGTATGATATATAATACTGTGAGCATAGACACAGTGAGGGGTTATGACTAAAAAGGCAGTGGATACCTCAAAACCAAAAAGATAGAAAATTGAAATGAAGAAGAAGATGTTGAAAATTGGCCTGTTTTTACCACTGAGAAGACAGTCTAGGAAAAAAATCTCAGAGAGAAAGGGGCTCTTGGTTTTGGGGTTTTTTTGGTTTTGTGGGAGTTTTTTCTTACCTTATTTATATAAATTACACTTGTAAAATCTGACAGTGCTAAAACTAGAAGTCCTGTTTGATTTCTATCCCATTCTGGTTATCTCTCTGCTTTTTTCACTACTTGTTTGCATTAATTTTTAAGTAATAAGTAATTGAGTACAACCTCAGTAGAATTGAAGCTCACAGAAAAATGTCCATCAAGCAACAGTTTACCTCCATCTCCAGGATTTATTTTTTTAAACTATATTGATGCATAATTGGCATAAAAATTATATGTGTTTAAGGTATAGAATGTGGTGTTTTAAGTATTTATTGTGAACTGATCATGAAAAAGACAAATTAGCTCATTTCTTAGCTTATGTCATGAGTGTGCGTATGGTTCAAGAATAGTTAAGATCTACCCTCTGCAAATTTCAAGTACAGAATACAGTTTATTAACTATAGTCATCATGTGTACATTACATCTTCAGAACTTACTCATCTTGTATAACCTTTTGACCAGCATCTTTTTATCGCCTGGCAATCTCTGGCAACCATCGTTTTACTTTCTACTTCTCTAAGTTTCACTTTTTTATATTCCAAGCAAATGAGTTCATGCAGTATTTGTCTTACTGCATCTGGTTTAATGTATTCTGGGTTCATCTATAGTGTTGCAGCTCACAGGATTTCCTTCTTTGTGACTAAAAAGTATTCCATTCTTTATCCATTCAACAGTAAATAGAAATTTAGGCAGTTTACATACCTTGGCTATAGTGAATAATGTTCCAATGTACATAGGAGCAAAGATACCTCCTCAAGGTGCTAATTTCATTAGTTTTTGGTATATACTTAGAAGAGTTAGAGTTTTATACAGCAGTGCCTCCGTTCACAAATGCTTCTGTTTGGAAACCATTCTGTTTGATTTAACTGAAGCATTTGACAAAATTTTGCTTCCATTTGGGAACTCTGCATTTGATGACAAACATGACCATGGCCATCTTCCTCATAATCATGGAATGAATTGTTTGTGAACCGAGGTACCCCATATATATATATCTTGTGAACCGAGGTACCCCATATGTGTGTGTGTGTGTGTGTGTGTATATATATATATATATATATATATATATATCAATGTACACTCCCATCAACAGTGAATAAGAATCATCTTTTCTCCAAATCCTCACCCACATTCATTATCTTCTGTTTTTTTTTTGAAAGATAGCTATTCTAATATGTGTGGGGCAATATCTTGTTGAAGTTTTGTTTTGAAGTTCCTTGATAATAAGTGAACCTGAGAACTTTTTCATACATCTGTTGACCACTTTTATATCCTCTTAAGAAATATATATTGAAGTTTTCCTATTTATAAGATTATTCATTTCCTCAGGTTAGGTTCTTAGTGGGGGTTTTTTTGTTTGCTTCTTTGTTGTTGTTGTTGTTGTTGCTGTTGTTGTTGTTGTTTGCTGAGTTGTTTAAGTTCCTAATATATTTTGGACATTAACCTCTTGTCAGATATATGGGTTGCAAAGATTTTCTCCCATTCTATAGTTTACCTGTTTGGTCTATTGATTACTTTCTTTGCTGTACAGAATCTTTTTTTTTAAGTTTGATGCAATCTGTTTCATTTATCCATTCTTTATTTTTTCTTTCATTTTGTTAGTCAATGTACTGTAGTTCAAATGATAACTAAGACATCCAAATTGATGGCTCCAGTCATTTTTATCAAATGTTCTGCTTGACCTTGTCATATAGATGTCTCAGTCACCACATTGTTCAAAAACTTCACCCTACACTATTTTCCGTTGTTCTTGGGGTGTAGACTTTTAAATCAGGTATGCAGAAAACTTATTTTTAAAGTGTTTCCCACAGTTGCTACATTTAATCAGTCACCACACCTTGATTATTCCTGCTATGACAGCTCCAAATTTTGTCTAAGCTCATTTCCTCTTTTCTACTCTTATAATTTCTATCCTAATTTAGACTATTACCTCCTTCATGAATGATCATAGTAGCATTATTAAATGTTCCAACCTTAGTCTCTGGACTTTCATCTTTCCATGCCATAGTTAAAATACTTTTCTAACTTATATGTGTATACATAGTCATATATGTGATGTATATAATTTAGCCATTGTTTAAATTAATACCCTTTCTGCACTGTACTTTCCAAAATTATTTTCTTATCATTTAAAAATTCACCCATATAGGATATACAGTCACATCTCTCTGCCTTTATCTGTGCTAGTCTTCCTACCAGGGTTACTTTAATCAAATATTTAAAAATAAAAGATCATGCTGTACTTTTCTCCATACATTGAATTATGCTATGATCTATGTTCTTGTATGTCTGTTTTGATTCATTACCATAGGAACCAATCACAATGTATCACACTTTGTGGTGTACTCGTTGTCCTACTCAACTATATTCCAGAAGTGACTCCAGAAAACTTGCGTCATTTTTATAGTGCTTCCTATATTTGCTATCAAACAGCATAGTGTATCAGAATAGTATCAGAGTAGCTACATTCCTTTCTGACAGCCTGGGAGGAAATTAATTTCTGCCTTTTTCATCCTTGAGAGGTCCACCTGCATGCCTTGGTTCGAGGACCCATCTCACCACTGTGAAAAAGACAACATTGCATCTCTCTGTGCCTTTTTTCCACAATAACTTTCTCCCTCTCTGGTTGCAGCTAGTGTTCTCCCCTTTATGGATTCATGTGATCATATTAGAACCACTAAGATAATACCAAATAATATCCAATCTCAAAGTCTTTAACCTTAATCATATCTACAAAGACACTTTTGCCATGTAAGGTAATATATGTGCAGGTGCCAAGGATTAGAACCTAACATGATTTCTTATCAAAATAGATGGAGAAATAGCCTCAGAAAAGATGAAGAGTTGAAAGCATTTCATAGAGGAGATGGCCAACAAAGCTTTCACTTTCAAAGTTTAAAATTATAAGCTTGAAATTAATGGTGTAGTCAGTGTTGTAATAGGGGAAGAAAGTTATGCAAGCTAATCAGTGCAATATCACCAAGGCTTAAATAAATGTCTATTAATATTAGTAGAGTTCTATCTTATTCCTAAAATTTAAATGTAGGGCATCGAGTAAAAAAATGTGCATTTGTAGACTCCACCCACCACATATGTTGAATTAGAAAGCCTTCGATGAGGCTTAGCAGTTTGCTCTTAACAAACACGTCTGGTGATTCTGATGGCGTTGTCTATTACTGTCGTGCTTCCAGAAACATTCCCTTAGCAATTACATCTTTACTGCTGGAGTTAGAAGAGCTTAACTCTCACTGGTATTTGAAACTCTGACTCTAGAGAAAATTTATTATTCAAAACTGACATTTAGCAGTGATAGCACAAAACAAAATTTTAATTAAGAGTAAGTATAATGGCTAGGGCTTATGAAAAATACATTTTTAAATCAATAACTACAATACTGGAATTTGTTATAAGTTGAATAATCATACATTTTTTTCTTTTATTTAAAAGACAGTTGTCTTTAGCTACTTTTCTCATTGCTGAGACAAAATACCCAACATTCAAAGTTTAAGGAGGAAAGGTTTATATTGACTCACAGTTTGTAGAGGTTTCAGTGCATAGTTGACATGGCAGAGGGGCATTGCAAAGGAGAAACACTTCTTGGCTGGAAGATGGCAGCAAAGCATTGAAGAAGCAGAAGCAGCAAGCGATGACAGCAGCCCTCTTTCTGTCCCTTATATTCTGTCCAGGCTACGCGTCCTTAAAGAGGTTAGCACTCACACAAAAGGTGGGCCTTCCCAATATCCACACTCAGAACTATGCCAAACCAATCAGTGGACTGATCACACAAGCATAATCTTAGCATCACACACTCTGGGTCCAGCCACCTCTGAAAAGCTCTGCCTATGACCACATAAAACAGGGCTGAGAGCTATGGTGGGATCAAAGGCATATCAAATAATCACACCTTTGAAAATCATGCTTTATCTTGTCCTTTCTGCTGCAAAGTTAAACAGAAATAGTATTTTATTCTAATTAAAAAGTGAGATAATATAACTCATAACTTTTTGCCAAAGAAAATAATTTAATGCCACTACTTTTCATTTACCATAAATATAATACAAATGGAAGGATATTTTCTAATGCTAACACTGCAGTGTGAAACTTGATCAGGCAGATTAGCCCAGTAACCCTAGCAGAAATAATTAACTTTCATCATAAAACTGAGAGTAATTTTTAAATGCAGAACTCAGTATTAATCTGTATTGGTAATAATGACATTCTTAAAGATTAATTGGTTATAATTTTATCATAATATATTAGCACCTGTTATTTTAACACAGGAATATGGCATCATGTCAATTTACCTGTGAGTACTCTAATGGACAATATGTAAGTTCATTTAAGGATTAATTATTTGGAAAATGAAATTACTTTTCCAAATTACATTACTTTATCAACCTAAAATTTCACATATACTATTTATTAAGTACCAGCCTTCATTCAACAACTTACGAAGAATTTCTAAACCCTATAATAAGTTAGAAAATTCTGTGACATCTGACTTCTACTTATCTTTCTAGCTACACTGTACAATACTCACCTTCACCCACCCAACTTCAAGATACTGTAATTCAATTCCTGAAAGCTATCTGTTCTGTTTCTTCTGTGGACATATAGATATTTTTTTCCTATGGAAAGAGCATACCACTCTCCTCATCTTGCATGGATACTTGTCTTCAAGTCTCAACCTTGCCTTCTTAAAGAGCCCCTCCTTGACACATCATATACAGAAAAGGGTCCCTACAAGTCCTTATGATCTCAATGTAAACTTATCTGACCTGTCTCACTGTGTTGTAAGTGTGCACATTGTCTCCACACTATAAGCTTACTAGAGGTAGAATCCAAGAAAATAACTGGAGAAGGATCTGTCTCTGGTGCTGAAATAGTGGAAGCAACTGAGATTAGGTGCTCAAATCCAATAGCCCACAAAATAGTGAAAAAATAAATAAATAAAAATAAAC
This sequence comes from Heterocephalus glaber, assembly GCF_000247695.1. Next base: position 494,061 of record NW_004624784.1, read on the forward strand.
AACATGTAAATGCTGTTTAAAGTGGCATGTTATAAATGCCTCAACAGTGGATGAATAGAACACTATAAATATGTAAAGTAGGGTGTACAAATCCGGATAAGTTCTCTGACTTTCTCATTGAAGATTACAAAATGCAAAATCTAATTGAATTATTTTTAAAAGTTTATATCTTGAATTCAGATGTGTTTTCTTATCTATTAAAAGTTTTTCTCAGGGGCCAGGGATTTAGCTTAGTGGTTTCAGTGCCTGCTGCGCAAGCACAAGGACCCGAGTTCGATCCCCAGTACCAAAACAAACAAACAAACAAAAAGTTTTTCTCATTGTCCCTCCTTTTCTGTAGAACTTGGAAAGAACTTTTATCCATTCACTAGGAATTTTCTGAATTACAAACTGATTATTTGCCACCCTCATTTCTTTTCCACATTCATCTCACATGAAAGAACTCTGTTGTACTTATTTTAAAGTTTCTTATCACCTAAAAATAAATTTTGGGTGTTTAACATTGGTTGAGTAAAATAAAATTAGAAAATATTAAAAACACAATACTATAAAAATTATTTCATAATTACATCACTGTTAAGACTATCATTTTAAAATTAGACATGTCAAATTATAAGATCAAATTAATCTAGCTTCAAATGCAATATTTAAATTGGAAAATTATTACTATTATTTTTAAATGCAAGTAGATTTTGATATGTTCCTGGACATTTTTAATGTGCTGAGATTCAAAGACCAGAAATTTTTTTTAAAGAAACATGATTTATAAGAGTACAGGATCCAAAACACGTTTTTAGAAAAATGTAAAGTGCCCAAATACCAACTTACACAGGTGATGATACAGGCTTCCTGGAGCCAAATGAAGCATTCATGAAGAAACATATTTAAAAATAGTCAGTCTAGATATTTACAGTTGGGTTAGTAAAGGTAAAACCATCATTCTTGGCTTTGGTGTTATTCTAAGAAAAAAGGAAATCAAACCAGAAAACCAACAATTATAACTCTCAGCATGTTCCACAGTTTCTTAGTAACACATCTCAATGTTAATTCCATATTGTCTAATTTTTACCTTTAAATGAGTAGTATAAAATCCCTGCAACCTCAGGTAGGCTAGGGGTTCTGAACGGTCATGTTATCAAATGCAAATTCAAATCATCTGACTTTGGATTTGACTGATGAGGAACATGGACACTGGGTGGTAGCTGTTCAGGCTGGAAGAAGCCAGCTGCCAAATCCCTGTCTCTTTCTAGTAACTGCCTACTGGCCTTTACTTGCTATTAAGTGGTCTCAGGTGGTTTCCCCAAACCTTTGTCACCCCAAGATTCCCAAAGGGTAGACAAAAAGCAGCCATTCAGCTTGGCATGGGAATACTGCATGTAATGACAGGGGGTAGGGCTGCTGGATTGCAGCCCCCTAAAGCTCATTCACTAGAGTGACTGGATTATGTATTTTAAATGCAGATTGCAATGTAACTAGGTCCTAACTTCAGAAGCTAGCTTCTACTGGTTAATTACAAGACAGCTGGCTTGAAAACTGGCAGATCATGAGTAGTGGGAGTTCCAAAGCTGCAGAAAGACTCAGTCACTTCACACTTGGTTGCTAAGAACATGGAAAGGAGCCAGGGGGTCTAAAGACAGACAGACTCGCCCATGGGGTGCAGGAACAAGTTTTGTCCTGATGCCTTTGGGGCACTGGTGGCTGGAGAAGCCAGGTTGCATGCATACCTCCTTTCCCAAGAGCCCAACACTCTGAAAATTAAAAATATTTCTTCATTCTACCCTGCCACATTCAAAAGGGTCTGGAAGTGACTCTCAGGAATGGCAAGGAGTATGAAATCTCTCTCTTTTTAATTAAGGTTCATTAGTTCTTTTTTAAATTTTGATTACAAAACAAGGTCCCATTTTTTGGTCTTTGGAGACCAAGGAGTATGATTTCTAACAGCAAATATTTCAATATCAGACTTGTAAGTCTCACTACAGAATAGAACCCATTGCTGATTTAAGACCTACTCATGATACTGGAGCAGAATTTTAAAATTTAAAAAAAAAGTAGTCATTTCAAGAAAGAAATAGTAGATGTATGTGGAAAAGTCTACTCATAAAGACCATTATTATGCATTTTCTCTAAGAATCTTATATAGTAAAATAGAAAGCTCATGATTTGTAGAAATGTGCATAAATCCAAGAGAGGAATATGGAAGGGAAAATTGTCATTCTCTCATTTTAAATTAAAAAAAGATAAACACTTGAAATCTGTGTTTCGTGTATTAGTAAAACAATAAATTCTAATGAGTCTATTACCATTAGCTTGTTAAGGTCTCCATCCGCAAGATGCTGCCAAGTTAGTGTACAACTTTACCTCTGAATATGCAACTAAATGCAGAGTAAAAAGACAAACAGTCCTGACTGAGAACTGCACATATTCTATAGAGAAATCAGATAAATTATTGCAAATGTGTAACTCCATCTGTCCAGCAAATGAAATGTTCTGAGATAAATGTAGACAGTTGTAGGATGGAAGGTGGATAAAAAAGAATGCAGTATTGACTGTGAGACCTCATGAAGACAGAATGTCACAAACTGTCACCACAGGACAAGTGTACAAGCCATGCCACTGAACACAGTGCCTTTCAAGTGAATTCACTAATGTAGGTGGAAAACAACATTGTCTTTGCCGCTGAAGGAGAGCACACGTCATTTAAACTTAGGAGGAGGCAACCATCGTGACCGGAGAGGTGGCTTTCCTGGTGGTGTGACTCTGAGGAAGCCACATATGCATCTCCTTCTAGAATCCTGTCCTCTTGGAAGAAAGCAGCAGCAGCAAAAGTACAATGTCCTCTACCAGACTTTACTCGTCTATGCTCTCTTTCTTTGCACTATAAATGTCCTGCAGCATTTCATAGACAAACTCCAGGTTTTCTGGATTTTGAATTTCTTAGCTCAGCGTTTGGGATGTAGTGAGTGCCGGTAAACTCTGAGAACTAGAGTCCCACATCCGGGTGCGAGATTTCTTGAGACTCCACGTTATATTCCAAGTTTTCTTGGGCTGCGTACCTACAAGAGCCGTCCTCCACCAGCACATTGTAGAAGGGCTGATGGTGGCCGTGAGGCAGGCTGTGCACGTTCATGTTCCAGATCCATTCGTGGCCCATCATTCAGGTGAGGTCCAGCCGTAGATCACACAGTTATAGCCGTACCACTTATGCTTCATTATGAGCCCGATGGAGTAGCAGACATCCCTGTGCTTCTCATCAGAGCGCAGCTTAACCTCCACGCCTACCTCCTACATTTTGCGCTCAATGTGCTCTAGCATGTGCTCCACCAAATAGTCTACCGCCCCGTGCTGCCCAGGGTCGAGGGTTTGGATGTGCTGAAGGATGTCAAGCACCTTCAAGACAAGACAGAAAGACTTCTCTGGCCAGATTCCCAGGTGGAAGTAGAGTCTGGCTTGGAGCAGCAGAAGCTGCACCTGGTCCGGGTACATTGCCAGGTACAGATCCAGCGAGTCTCTCGGGAGCTGGTACGATTGGTCGACGCCTTCCCGCTTCCCCAGGCTTAGCAGGTTTCCCACCATCTGCTGCAACACCTTCTTCACGTTGACCACCCCATACAGCGCTGCAGTCACGTGCTGTAGCCACATGCTGGCTGATTAAGTACTCACATTCTTTCACTGTCAGCTGCTTGCCTTTCCCAAAAGCATCAATGTAGATGTAGTCAAAGATGTCCAGAGTTGCCCCTTTAGCCCCTTGGCACCACCTCAGCAAGAAGTGACTGGGGAAGTTTACAGGCTCCAGGGGGAACTCCCAGTTGCCGAGCAATCGTCAAATACAGCAGCTACATGCTGATTGAAATTCCTGTTCTGCGGATCAAAACCTGGTGCATATATAAATTTAGAGCATTATAATAATCCATCCAATTCCCCTTGAACTTCAGATGGTCATAAAGAACATAGTTCATGGCATCCAGCACCTGGCTCTGGCGTTCTATTTCCATTACCATGGAGGATTCGCCTGCTTTGAAGGTCAAGCTGGGATGGCGACTGTTCATTCCCCGGAGGGTTTTTGCAAACAAGCTTCACGATGCTGTCAGTCTGGGCCTGGACATCTTCGAGGCTGATGTCAGAGAGAGGGTTGCAGTACTGGTCGATATAGAGGCTCCTTCCAGATAGGATTCATAATCATCAGGCTGCTGAAGAAAGGCCTTGAGGTTATTTAGGATTTTCTGTTGCCGTAGGTAGTAAAGAATTTTTTTTTTTTTTTTTTTGCATAGTATTTCCAGGTCAAAGCTTTCCTTCCTTCCATGTTTAGGAGGCAAACCAGTTCATCCTCAAAAAATATCTTTGGTCCCTCAAGGTTTTCAATGTCACTGAAGCCGTTACAGGGAACGTGCTCTGAAAAGAACCTCTTTGAGAACGAGGCTACAGTCTTCCGGGCTTCTAACCCAGCTTTTGGCCGAACTTTATATTCCTCCAACCAATTGACGTAGTCCGTGGGGCTGTAGTGCTTCACAAGGGAGGGCAACCTCACCCGGAACTGCTCCTTCCACACCTTGCCGCTGCTCCGACACACCTCGCGCAGCCGCCGGCAGGGGCTGGAGATGCGGCCGAGGTCGGCGGCCGTCAGTGAGCCGAGCCACCGTACAAGATGGAGTCCAGCACCTCGCCCACCAGGTTGACTGGACAGCTGAGGCCCGACACCTTGAGTGTGGCCTCCTCTACCACTGCAGGCACCACCTCCATCTCGCTGTCGACCGCTGCCGCCGCAATCTTGTCCGCGTACCTGGGGCTGCCACCAAAGACCAGAATTTTTAACAACTATCTGCATATGAAATCAACTTGAAGTTACATTTTAAATTTGAAGTATAATTTATAATTTACCTGAAAGATCTATAAAGCATAGTATATTAGTCACTTTCTCATCTCTGGGACAAAGTACCTAACGCTTTCAACTTAAAGTAGAAGAGGTTTATTTTGAATCCCAGTTTTCAGAGAATTTGGTCCGTGGTCACCTGGCTCCAAGGCAGGAATATCATGAAGAAAGGACATGACAGAAGAAAAGCCATGGCAGCCAGGAAGGAGAGACCACAAAAGGGGAAGCCAGGGTGAGGCTATGCCTTCCAAAACACTCCCAAACACTCCCAGTGTCACACCTCTTCCAACCAGGCCTCATCTCCTAAAAGCATGTTTAACTATGATCTCATCAAAGATAAACCCACCGATGAGTATAACACTCCTGCTATCCACTCACCTTGCAATCCCTACCTCTGAACATGTGAGACCTATAGGGACCTTCTGTATCTAACCATAACACATAGGAAGTGTGGAAATATATGTTTAATTAGATAGTAAGCACTTTAAATATCTTTCATTTAATAATGAAAAATTCTACCAATTTATTATAAGCATGCTTATTAAATTTTATATATATAATTTTGATAGTCTGCATATTCCATGGTGTATTGAAATTTTGTTAAGCATGTAAATCAATTTTACAATAAATTTTGGCAATGTTGAATTGAGAATGTATTTAGCAATGTAGATAATGGAGAGAGAGAGAATTTCAGGGAAGGATTCATTCTTAAATTTATTCAACTAGGCAAGTTTAATTCCATATAACAACAGCTACTACAAAATTTACAAGCCCATCTGCCTAATATGATTTTTGTATTGATTTGGTTGAAAGAAAAAGGATTGAGCAGACAACCCATGAAAATTGCAGTAGCATTTATGACAGAATTTGTGACCAAATGTTCACTGTCTTATAATAAAATCATAGCCAAAAGCTATGAATTTCTACATAGTTGAACCACATGGCTTGAAACTGTCTGGATAAGCAGTAAATTATATTATTCTAGCATTTCCAGTAAGAGATATGTGCTGCTTAGGATTTCTATGCACGTTGTGTCACATAGTCATTATTATGAAGAATTAAATTGTGCATCTAAAGGTGAACCTACTTAGCCAGTTTTAGAAAGGCATATTGCAAGAAGAAAATGAGAAGTACTTTAGTATTGCTACGGGAAATGTAAAACAAATCTGCGGCATGAAAAATAAAACAAATGCTACTCCAGCAAGAAACTCAGTTGTAAAATCAAAACCTCAGTAGTACTAGGCCATCATCTCACAGATGAAAGTATTAACCTTCTCATCTTAATCCTCAGAGACTTATAAAGAATTGAAAGAATAAGTGCCTATGTAAAAAGAAAATCTCTGCATGCAGGCCATTTTTTTACAGCACTGAAAGAGCTCCTTAGGGGGTATGTTCTTACAGTAACTGACAACCAGAAGGTTTGTATTCTTTTCAAGATATTCATTATAGCTGAAACTCAGGAAAGGTAGTCAACTAATGGCACATATTTTCTTTTAGTTGCTTTCTACTCTCAAGAAATTAGGTATGAATTGATGGCAATGCAGAACAAATTCCCATGAAGGAATTGCTTCCTTTTTGTGTGGTGCTATTTTTGCAAAATGATAATTCACATTTATTCCTATGAAGAAACAGAACTTTATGTGATTGTTGTGATGTAATTTAATTCTTAACTGAAATATTCTGTACATTTTGAATTTTATAAAAATGTAATTACTTGAGTCATTTGCTTATTGGCATGGTGAAAGAATAATAGCTCTAAAGACGTATGATTCAAAGAACAATTAATCGACTACTAGATTTAGTAAGTGAATGGTCAGCTTTAGAGTTTCACTTTTGCTTAATTTTTGATAGAAAACTTTGAAGAAATATAAACACTTTAAAAATATATCCATACCAGGTGGCATATTCTTTCCTAATTGGAATTCAATTTAGTGTCTTCGACTGGTTTTCTTAAGAAAAATATCAGTTAGGATAATTAAACAGTACAGTCATTATCAAGTTAATCTCAATGTTTTCTATAATTTTGAACTTTAAAAAATTCTTTGTTTTATTTGATGGTCTATAATGGGTGGTAGAAATGCCTTAATATTTGCTGTCTTTTATTCTTTTAAAACACAAAAAAGCTTTAAAATTTTTTGAAGTCAATATTTTGACAAACATAAATATCTCATGAATTAAAGATTCTGATAGTTATATTATTTCTATTATCCAATTTTTAAAATGAGAACTATAAGCACATACAGGTATTTTGAGTAGTGCTACCTGTTCCTAGTTTGATTGTAATGTTTGGAATTATATGATTACATTGTTTGCAAAACAATATCTTATTTTAGCCTTTCATTTTAGCCATCTCAGACATATAAATCTATTTATTTAATAAACATTTCATGAACACCTATGGACTTCACAAAATACATTAGGCACAATACATGTGTTAATAAATAAAATTAAAATGTTCTTTATAACCTATAACATGTAAGGAGTATTAAATATTGGAATGAATAAGGAGAAATGGATAAGTGTTTATACTGCTGATTAATATATATTTATATTTATATAATCATTTAAAAATATTAATAATAAATTGTAATTAAAGTGCATACGTATTTCCTAGAGTGCCAGTATTCTAGAAAACTATCTATATAAGTACACAGAAGACAGCTTCAGTATTTTACTAAAGAATTATTTGTATTCAAGAAAATAGAGAAAACAAATCAAATGTCCTCCCTTTAGTAATGACTAAACTATTTTGTACCTATACACTGGAATATTAAACAGTTTCAGTGCATAAGATACAAGTTTGCTTTGATTTGTAATACATATTCATTTGATATATTACATGCAAAAAAGCTGTAAAACCAAATCAACATATCTATGTGTATCTGTGTTTGCTTGTGTGTAAAAGTATTGGAAGGAGTTAGGAAATGTACACATGCATCGGTAATAAGAAGTTGCAGAGAGTGAACTGGATAAATAAGTGTTGGTAAAAGTGTATTTTAGCATTTTTTTCTCATATAATAGTGTAATCCTTGTGTACTTAAAACTCAATAGTAATAATAAGATTAAATATTAGGAATTCAATTATAGAAGCATGAGCAAGTTTATCATGAGTGAAGAATGGGACATGATTAATTTTGAGGAGTTCTAGAACAGGAAAATAATTCACATTTCTAAATTCAACAGGTAACAAATATATAACCCACATTACATTAAATATTTTGTGCCAATCCCTTTGTAGCCACACAAATATCTATATAAGAAGAGAAATCTAGGTACAAAAAAATAGCAATTGCAAAGTGCAACAGAACTAGTGTGGAAGAACAATAAGACACTCTTAAATACCAGATCATTGAAATGAGTAGATGGATTTGTATATTGTGATAAGGGATTTAGAGTTATTGTCTTGGGATCATTATCCTATGCCATAGCATGTCACTGATAATCCACAGTGTACTTGAGACAAAATAGACACTCAGTAAAATTTTTTGTATTTAATTTGACACTTCTATGTACAATGTCTATTCAAGTATAATTTTAAAAATTATACTTGATATATTTTAAAAATACTGTATGTATTGAATATCCTTTATCTAAAATGCTCAAGATCAGAAGTATTTAGAATTTGGGAATTTTTTGGATTTAGGAATATTCACATATACATCGAGATTTTGCAGTGATGGGAACCAAATCTAAATACTACATTCACTTGTATTCCTTACACACTTTGTCTACATAGTCTGAAGATAATTTTATACACTAGTTTTAGTGTGTGCTCTGACTGCAACTCACCACATGAGGCTAAATGTAGAATTTTCCTCTTGTGGAATTAAGTTGGCACTCAAAAAAGTTTTGGAGCATTTCAAATTTCAGGTTTTTGTTTTAGGAATACTCAACCTCCACTACATACATGTATTTCATAGTCTGAAAGAAAGCTCTACGGTGGGTTTTGGGTCACATTTAGTGACAAGAAGGTCCCTAGGAGTATATCTAAAGTTCATATGTGGGCCCAATTGTGCCCATGCCTTAAGATAAATCCATTTCAGCATTGATTATGATGTTTCACTTTTCACTGAAATCTAATGGGCTTTAGCCACTATTTTCATTGTTAGTATTTTGAAGATTTAAAGAGAGAGGTGATAGCTGAAAATTGTTCTTGTTTTATTCATTCAAATTCTGTATTTAATTGGGGAAGCTAATGTTTGTCTATTTTAGTTTTCTATTTATAATCATTTCTTCATGAATGCAATACGGTTTGACATTTCATGTAAGCAGTGCTTTAACTGTACTCTACATTTATTTAAGCATCTTACATAACCTGTTGCTAGAGGAATATGGTCTATGTGGAACCTTCAAAATTTAGCCTTGAATCTCAGATTTTGAAATTAATTTCTGAATGTTTTTCCACAGAAACTTTTCTTTGAAATTACCATTCAGACTGATATCAGTGAAAACATCAAAAATTATGACTAGATAAAATTATGTCATTCTAGGGTAATTTTCTCAAATAGTTATAAGTTAAAAACATACTATTTGTAGCAGGGGATTTAGCTCACTGGTTCCGCCGCCTGCCCCACAAGTGCAAGGATTCAAGTTGGATCCCCAGTACAAAAAGAAAAAAAAAAGCATGCTATTTGCAAAAATGAAAATAATATTTGTGCATTTGATTAGTTTGGGGGTCTTCCAGAGGATTAGTGCAGCACATTTCTGGGTGTGTCTGGTGGATCATGGAGATATGGCCTTGGGACCTATATCTGTTCTACTGTCTCTTCTTCTCTGACATGTTTTCCAAGTACATTGAGAAAAGCAGGCATTGCTTCTTGGTCACCATGAAGTAAGCAGCTTTGCTGTACCATGCCCTTCCATCATGATAGTTCTGCCATGGAGCCAGCCAACTATGGACTGAAACTCTAAAACTGAGTCAAATTAAACTTCTCCTTTAAACTGTGAGTGTTAAAGTATTGTGTCTTATGAATAAGAAAGCTAATGTAATATTTGATCATGGTGGGAAATATTTGAGGTTTTCCAGGATAGAAGAGATATAATTAAGGAGTATTTTGTCGGTTATTTCCTCAATTTAAGAGGTTCCAATGCTAAATCAGAATGCCTACAAAAGGAATGAAAGACAGAAAGAAAAGGGAGAGGGGAGGGGAGGAGAGGGGAGGGGAGGGAGATTTTAAGGTTTTAGCCCATGTGATTTTATAGGCTAGGAAGAGTAGACTAGGATGCTGAAAACCTAGGTAGAAAGGTAGTTACTGCTGCTGCTTTTCAAGTCTAAACTTATTCTGCTGTTAGAATCCAACAGTCTTTATTCTGTTAAGGTTGTCTGTTGATTGGATGAGGACCATTTATATTGTAGAAGACAGTCCACTTAACTCAGCCAACCATTTAACCTCTGGATGTTAACTTCAGCCCAAAAAATACCCTCATAGAAATATCCAAAATAATGTTTGACCAAATACCTGGCCACTTTGACCCAGCCAAATTGATACATAAAATTAACCATCATGAGTCTACCTGTGCCAACTTGGCACCCAAATACATTTTTTTAGACCATACTTAATGTCCAAGTGAAGGCAATAGGAAATCCATACTTTGGCCTGACACATTATAATTATTCTGCATATGATTGAATAATACCGGATGGAAGATACCTGTTTAATATACTGAAATTTAAATAGTATGGTGTAAACTTAACAATATATAAATATTGTGATGAAGTCAATACATTTTTATGTCATATAAGAGTAAAAGAGGAGAAAAATATTATACAAAAACACATAGATATATATACATGAATATAAACATATTTATAACAAAATAAGGAAAATACTCATAATGCTAATAATCACATGGTCAGAACTGATACTAATAACTATCTTCTTACACTATCCAGTGCTTATTCCCTTTGCTCTTAACAAGCACCTCAGCTGGTTACTATTCTTTACCTGATCCAGTGACCCAAACCTCAAGGGCTTGGGCCACTGAACTCCTGCCTAGATTATGCCATGGTTTTCCATTGACTTTCATGGTAGGGCATAGTAATAGGAAAAGATCCTCTCTTGGATCACTTATATTTCAGATCTACTTTTTCTTAATACCATTGTGAAGTACAAATCCAATTTCTCCTTGGTTGTCAGGATCAATTACCACATCCAACACAGAATCTCCTCTGCCTGTTAATATAGAGGAATGTAGAGGAATGAGGAGGGATGAGAAGTTCAAAGTGGCCAGTTGGCAGTCTTAACTTCTACTTCAAGGAAACGTTGTTGCATTTCCTGGTGAAATCATCCCTCTGTTTGAATCTAAGACTCTAAGGCCAGTAAGACATGAAACTATGGTTACAAAAAAAAAATTTTTAATTGTTAATGGATCACTACGGGTAATAGTGAATGGTGCCATTCGCATTTCTACTTCTTGATTCCTGGATACACGAACCTAGTTATAAGAGAAACAACACCATATATGGGATGCTTATTTAGAGCATATTCAACTTTCTGGAGAACGTTGCTCGAACTCCACAAAGTATTAGCATATATCTGGCACTGGACCTGATTCTTCATGAATCTGCTTCAGGATGATGCGGAACATAGTTAAGACAAATGAATTCTCCAAGCATAGGCCAATTGCCAGGCTTCAATTATTGTGAAGAAATCATTGATAAGAAGCAATGTTGTATGGAGTACCAAACATGATTGTGGATCTCTGACTGGATCCTAGTAATCTATTTTTCTCATCTCCTCAGGGGCTAAGGATCTATAGCACAGTGGTAGAATCCATGCTTAGCATGTATAAGGCCCTAGGTTTGATTCCTAGCACCAAATAATCAGTCAAAGCAGAGGTAAAAGAGTAATTCAGATTATGTTCTATATTTAGTCTCTTTCATTTTTCAGTGAGCTTCCTCACCTGACTCTAGCAGGAAATATTGCTTTTTCATGAGATTTTTAGAGAGTGAGTTCAGTCTCTTTGTTCTGCTTTACAAGTATCCATCTCAGAGTGCATACAAAGCCAGAATAATAAGGAACCTGGCCCCTCATAAGCTAATGTCTTCTCTGAGGTGTCCATGGGTAACCCTGCTATCATACTATAAAGTCCTCTACAGAGGGCTTCTCTACTCATATAAACTTTAAGGAAACCCTCTCTAGAGAGGTATGTAAAGTCTTGGAACCCAAAATGCCGCTTAAAACACTGGTATGGGTAACACCACATAATTATACTGGAGTTCCAATGAGAACAAAATTTTTAAAAAATTTACAAGATGAAAAGACCACATGTGAACCTTGGGAAATTCACTTGGCTCAAAATTAGGAATGTAAAATGTTACTTTGGGGCTATGGTTATAATTCAGTGACGGAGCATTTACCTAGTATGTATAAAGCCTTGGGTTCAATCTCCACATAGGAGATGGAATAGTCAGTCTATTTACTGTTTACTTTTTTAAATACTAATAAGTATTTCCCTTTTATTTAATATTCTGGAAGCAAAACTTAAAGAAAGTCAACAAGAAATTTTGCTTCAATCAGAAGCTCCTAGAATATATTAATATCACATAAAACTTAGACATCTATATCTCTAAACCATGAACTCTATGATGCCCAGAACTTAATCTAGCTCATCATTAAGTCATGGTGTTTGGCCCTACACCCTCCAGCATGGGAGCTGTGAGACACACAATGTGGCTATTCAGCACTTTACATGTGACAACCCTGAACTGAAACGTGTGGTAGTGTAAAACTAACACTAAGTTCTGGACTTAATATGAAAATATTGTAAAAGATTCATAATTCTACATTGATTTTATGTTGAGTTGATAATATTCTGGACATTTGGATTGAATAAGATATAGTAATGCAAGTAGATAGAAGATGCTCTAGAAGAAAAGGGAAATACTTGCTAATATATTAAGGTGGAAAATTGTAGGATGTATTGGAAGAGATTATGAAGAAAAATCATCCTATTATGGATTACATATGAAAGAAATGGGAGGCAAATGTCTAAAAACAACAGTGATGATGTTATAAACATCCTTACTATTATTGTCTGATCAGTGTTGAAGTCTAGTATACAATAGCATAATAGTAAGGGTGATTAAGTACTAGAAGTCACAGAAACTCTCCTGAATTTTAAAAAATGAGGCATTCATTTGGATCTCAAGTAAGAGAAAACATTCAAAGCTAAGAAATGAAAATTAAAGCCCTTCTAAATATATGCAATAAAGACCAAAATGAAGATGATAACAGAAGAAAGAGGCATTTGAGAAACATTGTGAGGACTTAATCTACAAGTGTTATATTTGTTCCCCTTCTCTTATGCTCTCCTCCTCTGTAAAGTATTATGAAATGTGTATTTGAAAAAAATCTATATTTGATCTTAGAGTGTAATAAAGAGGTTGACAAATGCAATTTGATGCTTATTGTCATTATTAATTTGCTTGCTACTTTTGATGCTGACTCTAGGCTAGATGTGCTACATGCCTTTTGGGAGAAAATAATGTGGTCTTTGAAAACAGAATTAGAGACTTCTCCTGCAGAAGAGATCTGAAAAGTTTTGGAAAGGGGGTTAAATTATTTGGGTCATCAAGTATTTGTAGACTTTGGACAGACCAGGACGACTTGCTAATTCATTAAATTTAAAAAATGTATCAATTAAAAAAGTAATTTTACAAACCTGGATAATGGTTCTGTAGAAACAGAGACATCCAGAGGGCAAAGTAATTCTCAGAGGAACTATGACTTCAGATACAGAAGTCATAGTCCTGAAGGTGGCAGATGCAAATGCAAGTATGGACTCCACACACACAGAAGGACTAGAGTGAAGCAGAAGATACTTGATACACTAACGATTCTCAAGACCCCAGATGCTCAATTTCGGTGTAGTACATTTTCCCTTTAAAATATAATAGAATAAAACTAATCCTTATATGTTTATTAAGTACCTCTATCAAGTTTTAGCTTTCTTAACTTTCTCTTCATTTCCACCATCAGATGGGTTATTTTTTAAAGAAATGAAATTTTTAATCACCATCCAAGAATAAATGCCTAAGTAGAGAACAAAAAATTGTAACCATATAAAGAAACTGGGTCCTACTTCAAGGTTCATTTCAATCTCTCTCTCTCTCTCTCTCTCTCTCTATATATATATATATATATATATATAATTGTTCACTACTTCCTCCCTCATATATGTGGTAATTAGCACATTTCATAAATTTTCAGGTCTCTGGACTGGATAAAATTAAAGTGAAATAGGAAAAACTTCATACTTTCAGCAGTATGTATTAAACTACTAAAATACAACAGGATTGTGTTAAGTGCTGGGGCATAATAGTTAATGGAATTAAAGAGACATTTTCACAGTGCCTATAATCCGTCCTTCAGCATATCGCCTTGCACCCATCTACTATGGGAAAGAAATTCTTTTAACAAAGCTGTATATAGTAAAAACACAACATACAGTGATACATCATTAGCAACGATTGTAGGACTAGGAGGAAAAAGTCTCAGGCACTAGTCACGTCAGAGGGATCTGGTCTAGTATATACCATATAGATGACCAATGAAGGAATTTTTGATTAGAGGACATATAAGCTTGACAACTGAAGCCTGGCTTGTCCAATAGACTCACTGCAGGAAGAATCTTCTAAGCAAATGTACAGCAAGTGCCACAGAGTGAGAGAGTAGGTTAAGTGCAGATGACACAGGATATATGCTTAAATGTCCCTTACAAATGGAAAAGCTTATTTGCTATTTTAACTTGATAAATGTATCTTATGTTGAAGATGTTAAGTGATGTAAAAATTGTTTATGACCTGACTATTTGAAGGGGGTGCCAAAGACAGGCAGATTTGGTGACATGAGAGAAATGGGCCCAAAGGATAAATGCCTTAGACTCATTAGGGGGCAGAACTTCTGCTGGTTTTTAAGAAACAATGAACTAGCTGGAGTGCCCTTTGTCCAAGGCTTTCTCTGTCTGTTCTCTGATGCCAGAATTTTAAGCTTTGTCCCTTACTGAAAAGCAGACACCCCAGAAACTGTGGTGAGATGTTTGCATCATTTCTGATATTTTATGTCACTTCGTAATTTCAGTTCTATTTAAAAACACACGATTGTGAATTGAACTGAATGTTGAACACAGTAAACCCAGTACTGTATTTCTTCTTCTATGAACAGGCATTATGATATTCTCCGTGTCATAATTATTTTCTTACAGAGATTGGAGATATCATTCACCTGATATTACAGTACTATCATATACAGAGATAACTAATAATAGATACCAAAAGTGTTTTTAAAAAACATTGAACAGAGTATTTAGCTTCTGTTTAAAATGACTGGTATGGTTGCATCTTTACTTTGTTTTATTCTTTCTCCTTTTCCTGAGCATCAGCAAGTCATATGACAGAATCCCTTCAGTGCAGTCAGCACAGCTTTGTGGTTCAAAGTCCAATCTCTTTCAAGACTGGCTTTTGCAGAGTAGCAGAGTAGGACTCTGTGAGATAGTGAAGGGTAGATTATGGGACACACAACTATTTCTTAAGTTGAATCTTAGTCCATCTGCACTGAAAAGTCATCAAGTTCCTTCTTGCAGCTTTGGGACCACAAGTTTTTAATTACTGCTTATCTGTACACCTTAGCTAACTCCCTTATCTGGGGCAACCTTCTGCTAGTTCTGGCAAGACCCTAAAATAATTATATTGCATTTTCCCTTAGTGCCTATACTTATATCTTTTTGCTTTAAAGTTAGAGAGAGAGAGAAAAGACAACCAATTCCTCCATCCCTCTTGATTATTACTTTTCTGCCCAATCTGAATGGTAGACTATCTTGATTTCTACTGTCCCACCCTTTAGCAAGTTTACTCTTATCTTTCTTTTTTCATGTGTCATAGAGATTCTGCATTCATAAATGAATGCACAATTGCAGTAATTCAAAATGTATTAATCTTATCTGTAACATACACATTTTAAAATTTTCATTTTTTAAAGTAATGTAATATAAATTACTAAATTAGTTTAAAGTGTTAGGTATTTCAAGGAAATATCCTAGCTTTTGAGCGTTACTGAAGTAAAAATAGACATGAAACATTCAAAAGAAAATTATAGTATTTTGCTTTGTGTATTTATTCCAAATAAATAAATACAAAACAACATTCCCCAGGCTCTGTATTCATCATATTCTCCTATTAAATAGATAGATCATTATCAGTCTTAGACTTCATTAAGCCCACCTTATGGAAAAGTTCACTTATTTCTGTACCATTTTATGTTACTAACAGATTGTTATTTTTTATGTTTTCAAGCAACCAAAGTATAAACAGGTACAATAAAGAACCAGGGTTAAATCAAATCATCATTTAGAAAAATGAAAACTAGAGTGAAAATATAACTAATAATAAAGATGCTCTTTACTTTTTTGGAAACTGAACTATTTGTGCACATTATGAAATATTTCTTATCTATGACTCCATTCTTATCTCTGTTTAATAGGTAGTTTATCAGTAGTGACAGACATCAGGCCAAAGGAAAAGAAAAACAGTGTTTGATGTTCGAGGCTTTAAAATTAACTACTTCTTTGTTTACAAATCTTAAGTAGTTTGATTGTAATAGAGTAAATTTTCAAAATGTTTAATTACAAGGCACTGTGTTTTTCTAAACCCAACAACTTTAAGAAGGGAAATATAAATATTCCCAAGAAGATACATTTCCTGATGACTAGAATAAAAAAAATGGCATTTACTTTCTTTTGTGTTTACAGAATGCAAGAAATCTTTTTAGCATGTCATTATACTCTTTGTTTTAGAATTGCTCACTTACTTGTTTCCTCACTGTAAACTCAACAGAATGCATAGTATTTTAATATTTCCTTCCTAATCATAAATAATAGTTTCTATTTGACAGCACTGTTATAATGATTAGAAATTTTGTATAAGATATGGCTTCAAAAAAGTCTAGAGCAGACATCAGCAACAGTGTGATGTCATGACTGTGACACCTGTCTCTATCCTGACTGCTGCCGCAGCCTCCCAGGGAGAGGAATGTTGTGTGACAATCCAAGCCCTAGTGCTCACAACTGCTGTCTATCTGTGCTCCAGTTTGTCTCCATGGTATGGCATTACTAGTGTCTGTAAATACAGTACTTGTGCATGAATATTGCTGTGTGTGTCCCTATCTCAAACCCCAAGTGACCAATGTGTGTGACTCTGCATCTCTGTAGTGCATATCCATGCATGACAGTGGACCCTGTCTGTGTTCACTGCTGGGCTGGATGGACTAAGAGGGCTTTTGCTGCCATTTGGCAGATCTGTCTTGTATCTGTGTGACACTGTGCATCAGAAAGCTGCTTGTGATCCTGTGTGTGCAGGGGGTGGTCACAGTCACACCAGACAGCACGTTCCGTGAACAGCAACTCACGGCCAAATCCAACCTGCCACCTATTTTACAAATAAATTCTGTTAAAACTCAGCTATATCCCTTTAACAATATACTATCTATGCCTACTTTAACATTACAAAAGCACCTGAGTGGTTTTAACCAGATGGTTCAAAAAGCATAAAATATTTACTGCCTGATCTTTAAAGAATTTTGCCAATCTATGGTTGATAGCATAGTAAGAACTTTGAGGAATAACTTTTGTGTAGGCAAATTCAGCACAATTGGATGGAAATACTTATTTGCATAGACAAATCAGCATTGTCCAAGAGAAAGATGATACTGTATTGGAAATTGTCAAGTACAGGCATTTTAGAAAAGAAAGAAAATACAAGTTAAATTGTTTTAATAATATTTTATTTAACCTAATGTTATTGTTTCAACATGGAAGCTATTTAATATTTCATTGTATAATCAATATACAAGTTATTAATAAAAGATTTTACATTCTCTTATTCATCTTCAAAATTGGTTGTATATTTTATATTTACTACACATCTCAATTTGTATGTTCTAGTTTTATTGGAAATCCTTTATCTACACCCAGATTTGTACTTGAAAAAATATAAAATTTGTACTTGAAAAAGTTGATTCCTGTATTCGAGTTGTTCAAAACAAAAATATGTTTTCTAAGGTGTTTTCTACTACATTTTCATAAAATTTCCTAGTAACTAAACTGAGTATCAAATTTTTTAACTTAATTAATTAAAAGTATAAATTCACTTCTTAGACTCACAATTTCTACTTTAAGTGTTCAGTGATCACATTTGGCTAGTGCCTGCTATATTGGACAGAGTTTATTTTGGATAATGTAGGATTTTCATTATTTTTAATAACAGCTATAAGAACTACCATTGATCATATCATTTGTTCAAAAACATAAACAGATGTGGAATCTGGGGACTAAACAAAGCAACTCGCTCAAAGACACATAGCTAGTTAAATAAAAGAGCTGAAACCCAGATCTTGCCTTAATTCATACTTTTTCTCCAACTATGACCTGAATTCATCTTTTACATGCCACAACACTTTAATTTACACTGAAAAGCCTTAGAAAAAAATAAACTACATATTCTCTACTTGTGTCTTAGCCTTGCAGAGCATTGTATTTTGAATTCTTTCAAGTTTGGGGCTTTGTTTTATTTTGTTTTTGAAAAGCCCTATTACAGAACTTTTATATCTGCCATTTATTCCAAGCCAATTTTTCTCTCTGTTGTGACAGCATCTACCAGTGACTGCCCATGGCCAGTGTTATTCTTACTAATTTTCAATGCCTTCTACCCTTTTCTTACTGAGCTCTCAATGCTTTCCCATGTAGAGTAAGTGGGGTGGGGTGGGGGGCAGCGAGGGTCAAAGTCACTGCCTTCTTGCTTCTCTTAGTTGAATTATGGGGGGGGGCCTTATTCTTATCTATCAATGTTTCTTTCCTAACCTGCAAGGAACCAATTTGTGACTATTTGGATCACATTCTTAATTTTTTAAATTCTTTATAGTCATATTCATTTTTGTTTACTAAATGGCTATTTATTTGAAAGGAAATGAGAATTTAGGGGTTTTTTCCCTTTACTTCTTGACTAGGAGCTATTCCTTAATATGGAAGATTACAGAAGCCAAACAGTACAAGACACTTGAGTATTCAAACCAATTTCAATCAGCTATTAACATCAAAGTATTTCTGATATCATATGGCCTTGCAGTCTTGTCTCCCTTGCATTCAATTTGCAGCCCCCTGCTTAAAGGTCTTTAGTAGATCTCTACTGTCTCTGGATAAGGGACCAGCAAACTTAAATGGCATAAAAGACTAGGTGCTTTGGCATTCCAACTCTGCTAAAGATATTTTCAGTTTCCTGAAGCCACCAACCTATCATGCCTGAACTTTTATGGTGACTACTTCCACCATCAGGTCCACTGCTCACCTACTACATCCTCCCTTCCCATCTCCCCTGAGTCTGGTTTACCCATACTTCAAACTCAGAAGTTACTTCCTTTCTGAAGCTCCCCTTAAGCCCCAACACATGTTACACCCTTGACCTTGGCTCACAGAGCATCCCCTCAGAGTAAGACTTCTCATCCTTTTTTACCATTGTCTGTCTCCACCACAGGACTGTAACTTTGAGGACAGCATGATGTCTTCTTACTATATTTCAAGAATTACATGCATCACAGAGCTTCACACAAAGCAGAGGCTCAGGAACTATTCATCAGTTAAATTAATCATTTTCTTTAAAGGTGCAAATAAAATAGTTCTATACTGCCTATAAAGTTATTATATCATATTTATGTGTTTCATAAATGTACGTATCAAAAGGAATTTTTTCTGTTTCAGTTATTCAAAGTTTAATAATAGTAAGCACTATGTATAATATAAGCTCTCTATAAGTAATGCTCTATAGTTTACTAGATGCCATTTTTACTAAAATTTAATTAATCAAAATATTTGCACCTGAAAAAGATTTTTAAAACTAATGTTTTTCTATACAAAATGCATACCCAAGAGATATAAGAATAGAATTTTCCTACCTATGTGTTTCATATTCAAAAATAACTATTGTTCATATTTTCTAGCATACTTGGTACTTTATAATTTTCTAGCAAAACACTCAAAACAAGCACTTAAAAGGAGCACAATGAGTAACTTTTTTGTTGATGTGAGAAAATGCACTTAAAAGCAATGTTGGAAAACAGCATGCTTTTGAAAAATCAATAAAAGTAATCTCTCTCTCTGTCTCTCTGTCTCTCTCTCTCTCTCTCTCTCTCTCTCTCTCTCTCTCTCTCTCTCTCTC
>NW_004624784.1:514232-551428 GCF_000247695.1 Heterocephalus glaber
TCTCTCTCTCTCTCTCTCTCTCTCTCTCTCTCTCTCTCTCTCTCTCCCTGGTCAAATGCACTGATACTCAACAATTTTGCCTGAAACGGAAAGATTTTCATGTTTCATCCAAGAGAACTAGGTTAAGAAATCCTGGTGTAAAATAAGAGTATAAAAGCATCAGCTAGGCTGAATGGGGCAAAGGTAGAAGGACATGAGTGTTAAAATGGTTAAGAAACACAGTTTTGAGAAGATTCCCAGTGCTGTATAAGCCTCTGTGAAATGCTTCCCACCTCAGATGTTTTCTAGCAAGATGATTTGAATTCCTTGAAATCTAAACACCTATTCTCATTCATTTATCCATCCATTCTCCCATTCAATTAAAATACATTTATTTGGTTCTACTGTGTGTCAAGAACTGTATTAAAAATTGAGGGAATAGGGAGAGGGTTGATGCACTTGTAGAAGAATAGTTATTATTTTAAGCCAGGCAGTTCCTTTATTTCTCACATATACTAGTATATTGTGCTAGAAACAGGGAAAATGAATCTATCTGTTTAAAAGTTTCTGCTTACTATGCTATGGATTTTATGTCCACTAGCCACTTTCCATTTATCATTACTGTTGCTATGATGTACAAATGAAGTTCTTAATGACTTCTAGAACCATAAAATATAATTATATTATTAAATATATCAAATAAATTATAAACAATAAATAATTGCAATGTATAATAATTATTAAATATGTTAAATTAAATATTAAATATTATTAAATATAATAATTATGATAAATAATTATAATAAATTATTAAATGTTATGAAAAGTATTAATGTGACCTACAATTAATGTAATTGTGCAAAATTTGAGCTTTCAGTATCATACTAGGGGACAAAGCAGAGATGATGTTTTGGCAGACATTTAATGAAAAATATGACATCTCTTGACACCGCCAGAATTATTTATGTACATGGAGAAGTCTCAAAATAAGATAGTATTCTTGTGGCTTCACAGGAATACAGGTGGAGTTAAAGGTCATTTTAATCCTCTCAGCCATTTATTGATGCTCAGATTTGGATCTGTTTCCCTAGTAACAGGAAGCTGCTTTACAATAAGACACAAGGGGAGACTTTGAATCAATGCAGAAGTAACTGTGGCCTGGAGTAAACTGCAATGGAAACAAGGAAAACTTCTTATGCATAATCTATCAGAAAACCAGGGACAATGTGCAGTCACCTTAGAAATGAAGACATAGCACTACACACACATCAGATTGTTATCTGCCATATCTGATGATGCCACTAGACACTAATTATGATCCCATGTAGGTGTGCCAGAAAGACCTCCTTATGAACAACAAGCCATTTCTGCATATGCCATGATGATTCTGTAGTTCCGCAACAGCAACTGCTAGTCACAGATATGCAGTCATTTACTTGTGAAATCAGTTGTATATCATTGCACAGTGGGGCCATGGAATTCCTGAATATGCCATGTCAGTATGATCATGTATGTGAATTATCCTAACCTCTTTGCACTGCAAAAAGAAAGCCTTTGCCCAAATACTAATGTCTTTCTTTGTCTTCTTTACTAATACTGAAATTGAAAAGGTTATACTGTACTTTGTAAATACCTTTTAAATGCTAGGCATTTGTTTTCACTTCATTCAGTTATCTATTCATTCAGAACGTATTTATGAGGGACCTATGTTTGTGCTACATACTGAAGATAGAGTAGAAAGAGGACAGACCCTTACCAGGACCTTGTTTTGGGATTGTCCATGATTGCTACTTGATTTTAAAGAGAACCTGTGGATCAGATTGATACATTTACTCAGAAAACTGGCTGTATTCTCTACAAGTATATACACTATGATCATACTGCAATATGAACATAACTATAACTTCCCACACTGTTAATCTTCTATGTCATTTAGAAATAGATATAACATTAATGTCATTTTTTCTTACAATTCTTACTGTTTTGTTTCTCAATCCATTATGCCAGAGGAAATGCTGTAACTTCTTTTCATACAGACACCTTCCACCTTCCACCTTTATATTTTCTATATTAAAATGTAAGTTGCTTGAAAATAAAGACCATGTTTTTATTTATAGTTGTTTCTCTTGCTACTCTTTGCATAAGACCTGGCAAAGTCCTGCACTTGCTATCATCTTTGCCTGACACAGTTGTACCACAGATATCCCCATGGTCCCTGCCTCTGCCCTTTACATGTTTCAAACATCACCTTGTCAAAGAGGTTACCATAGCTACTTAAATTAGCAGTGTCCATTCCACTGCCACTCATACTCCCATTCATCTTACTCTGATTTAATATTCTTCATAAAATTTCTTACTAGCTGGCACACTTACTTGTTTTCAGTCATGAAAAACCTCACAAACAAGGAACATTGTCTCTTTTATTCACTGTTTTATTTCCAGTACCTGGAACAGTGCCTAGAATCTAGTGGGGCATTCAATAAATATTTGTGGAATGAATAAATAAGTGAAAGAATGAATATCTGTTATAAATCCATACATATCATACACTGACTAACAAAGCATAGAGTATGTGGTATTTTTATGACATCAGTAATACCTAGAGTTTCTCTTAATGTTAGGTGCTACCATTGCTGTCCCTCTGGGATATGACACAGCTCAAAGTAGCAAAAACCTTGTTGGCAACCATTGAACTTATGTGATGTGTTAATTATATAACTCAGACAGAGAGCAGTGAGTCAGCTGATTTCTAGTGTGACACATGGACTTCAGATAAGTCAATATATTGCCAAAATTCTACCATAGCATCATCCTCTTCTTTAATGAATTGAGACAGTTGCTTTGCAATTGATAGCTAATTCCATGCACATCTTGCTAAACCATAGTCGATCATTCCTATTAGTAGTTCCTATTCCATGTGGCCCAATTACTTTCTCCCATATTTAAGCTTCTCTGCCAGCAAAAAAGCTTAAATCCCATGTTACAATTAGACAGATGCTGGTAAACTTTCAATAAATGTGTCTAATCCTACAATGGATCTCTCTTTTCCCTTATTTTTCAGTGGCTGTCTATACTGTGGTGATAGCTGACATTTATCTAGATGTTCAGGCCAGAAACTGGGATATTGTCCTTGACTTCTCTCTCTTATTCACCTTCATAATCTAGAAATTCAACGTGCTAGGTCAACTGTATCTTGAAACTGTCTCCCTGATTCAAAAATTACTTCAAGCCACCATCAACTCTTGCGTAGACTAATACATTTCCTTCTCACTAGTTTTCTTGTTTCTAGTCTTATTTCTTTTCAATGCGTTCACCTCACAGAGTTCAAAATGTTCTTGTAAAAATGCAAATCTCTGTTGGATTTTTTTTTCCTTTGGAATGGAGTCAAAGTCTTCAAAATGGCATGAAAAACCATTCATGCACAGGCCCCAGACTCATTCTCCAGCTTCTTATCTCACCTCCATCCATTTGAATTCTGAGTTACATGGGAAGCTGTGCTCCTCTTGACTCAGGACTCTGACCATGCTATTTCTCGTACTCTAAAAGTTCTCTCCCAATCTGTTCCAGTTTATTCCACCTTTCAGTTTCGGTATGAATACTATTTCTGTCCAGAGGGGATTTTCTTGATGCCCTGAGACTGAATTAGGCACCTTTTGTGTCTGTCCATTTATTATACTATGTTTGCTCTTGTGATAGGATTTATCAAACAATACTGAAATTATGTGCATACTTTGCTCTTCACCCAACAACCTACAAGTATATTTTCTGTGCTTAACACAGTACTTGGCAGGTAGTAAAGGTTCAGCTTTATTGGTTGAATGAGTAAGTCCTTGAAGGCAATGAAAGTGTATTTACCTGAATGGAGATGGCATGGGATAGGATATGTCTCCATGCTACATCTCCACAGAATGCCTTTTTGGAAATTCAGATTTCTTACAGCAATCAGGGAGTTTTGAATGTGCAACTGTGTGATTTTTAAATGTGTATTTCACAGCCATATGTATCTATTACATGCTGATCAAGAATTCAATTCCAATATAGAAGCAAGTATATTCATATGAATATGAAACAAGGTTTATTTAAGGTGTTGGGCTGTGAGTTTCTGCAGGTGTGAGGCAAACATAATTTTTAACCTTCTCAAATGCAATTAAATGGTGTGGGAAAATCATTGATTAAGATTGCACTTTCTCTTGGCCTCTTCCACCTGAAAAGCACTGATTATTAGATATGTGACAGCTCCAGAAAATGAACAAATTGTAAATGGAATAAACATTTAGTCCTGATGCTATGAAATTTTAAAGTGCCATCTCTTAAAGGTAGGTTTAATTTATATTTCTTGCCAAAGATAAAATTTTTTAAGGTAATATACAATTTTTCTATAACTACTTGCATTCTCATATTAACATTTTACCTAGTTGTTGAAGTTAATTTATCTACACCTTGCACCTTCACTGATACAATACAGTAAGTTCCAACCAAGTTAAATATGAAATAAAATACAGGGGTGCCTCAGTTCACAAACTTAATTCTTTCCATGATTCTGGTCAAAAAATTCATTCTATGATTCTGGTTGCAACCAGAAAGAATTAAGAAATAATTAAGTTCATGAACCAAGGTACCACTGCAAGTGAAAAGATAATTATACATCCAAGTCGCTTAAATGATTCTGAACCAATACAAGAAAATCCAAGTATAAGTTAATAAATATAATTGCATAAAATATTAAACATATAATTATGTGTAACAATTATACATATATAATTAGAAAACCAAATAAAATGAAGTAATATATATATATATATATATATATAAAACTAGTGGCACTCGGGAAAAGGAATTAAAAAATAGTCATGTGATAAAAATATAAAAAGAAATACTAACAAATCATATTGATAATAATGACTTACACAAATGGCATTTAATGTGATCCAGACTCTATATAAAGTATTTTATGCATACTCAATTCTATAAGATTATTTTGTATCATTATACATACTTAAAGAAAAGGAAACTGCAGAATAAAATAAGTAAATAACTTGCCCCAGTGTCAACTAGATAAAAAATGACACAGTCTAGATTGAACTCACACAAAGAAGGTCGTTTTTACATGTAACCATAAGAAAATAAGAAAAATAAAGAAAATCAAACTTATGCTATTGTCAAAATGTCATACAAGAGGAGACTTATGAGGAACTGGTTCAATAAAGTCCTATTGCCATTCTGTTGTAGGCCACTTTGTTAATTTTTAAAAAATGATTTAACTTTACCCCCTGAATCATAATACCACTCCTTATCACTTATTCCAAATAATTAGTTCCAAAACTTAAAATATTTTTCCAAAGACAAGAAAGCAAGTGTGAGCATGAGTAGATAGTTGCAGTAAATCCTGACAAGCAATATATATTATATTATTGAAATATTGTAAATAGATTTGAGAGGTAAATGTAATGACATTTATATTCCCATGAAAATAATGGATTTCAACAATATAAAGCAATCCTGAAACATGTTTATAAAATCACATTAAGTGGAAGACAAAATACAAATTTTTTTAATACATATAGTACCTTTTTGTGCTTAAATTCTTTTACTGGTACATTTTATGTATACAATACATTTACATTTATCATTGGGTGCTTGTACCTATACATGATGTATCTTGGTTCTTATTTTTTCCCCATTACCTGTTCACCCTTCACCCCCTCCTCCCTTCCCTATTTACTTAGACTTTAAAATTACAAATTTTAAATAAACCTTTATATACAATAATATTAAAGTTATGCAAACCAAAAAGTAATATTCAATACAAACAAGAATGCAATAGGTATTTCTCAATGGAGGTATAACTATAGATTATTTTCAGTTTCCTTTTCAATGATTTAAACTTGAGTTCAAAATAAATTTGCTTTTGATAAAGAGGAAATAATTAAAGGTTATGGTTTCACATTTAATTTACCAAATTATCAAACCTGTGCCTGAGTGCTCTTTCTACATTAGATGAAAAGCCTAATGCAACATTGGTCAGCAGAATTACTTAGGCAGTGAAAAGGTTTGGAAGAACAGTGTCATCACCTGAAGGAATGGAAAAATGCTGAAAAATGAGTTAGAAATTACTGAAACCATGAAGTGAAATAAAAATTTTATTTCTCCACACTTTGTACAGATCAAAAGAAGAGAAATGTAAATTCTGTGATACCTGTGTTGTGTTGCATGATAAGCAATTTTCCAGTCCATCATACCTGCTCTTGTAACTGCCAATGCTCACTGTAAGCCCTTGTAATAGTAACTGAAAATGTTGACAGTGAATCACTAAGTAAATATATTGATGTGGGCAAAATAATCGATTTGGGCAAAAGCACTCATTTTGAAGAGGCTAAAAATAGGTTTTCAGCTTGTTATTAAAAAATAGCATATTGGGAAGGATTGTCGATCATGTGCTATATTTCATATAATAAAAAGGGGAATGGAAAAAATACATCCATCCACTAATCAATCTCTTCAAAAGGAATCCCAGAAGGATATACTAGAAATAAGAGTACAATTGATTTCTAATATACAGTGTGTGGCAATGGAAATATAGTAACATGAAAGGAATGATATTCCTCTAAGTATACTTTTATATATTATACTGTCCTTTAGAATTTGCAACAGGACACAAATAAATAAAATTAATCAGAATGAAGGATACCTGAAAATGGAATCCAAATAATAACAGATAAACCCAACTACATTACACATGAACAATATAACCACACTAGAGGGAGAAGAGAAGAACTTAAGTAATTTGGGAAAATAAAATTTTTATTGTTTACTACACACAAACATTGTACTCTGGTTAGTAAATTTGTTTCTAATAAATGTATCGATTAACAATTTTTTGTGTTACTGGGTAATGAACTCAGGACCTTCTCATTGAACTACATCCTCAGTCCTTTTTAAGTTTTTTTTTTGAGACAGGGTCTTGCTAAGTTAATGATAATAAATACATTGAGCAAATAAGAGCCTAGAAAAAGTTACAAATAAGAAAATAGGAAAAGCTAAAATGAGTCTTCTGACATTGGATTAATATCAGGGGTATAATTATGAACACAGATTTCAATATATAAATATAATGTTAGATATAGACATACAGATATGTTTATGTAAGTATCCATACCTGTATTTCTTAGCTCTGTCTACCCAAAAGGCCAGTGAACAAGAATATCCAACTTGGCATCTGGGTCTTAATTTCTAAATATTAGCTTCCAGTTTAAGGAGACAAGGTCCAACAGAAAAATGGCTGATTGCTGAACCTTGAGGGAACAGGGTGAGAAAGGATAATCTGTGGTGTCACAAGTAAGGAAGTGCTCATGAAATGATTGGAAGAGGCATCTGAGAAGGATTCAGGAGCCAACCTGAAGAAACAGTGAATGGCAAATAAGTAAATATATTGATGTGGGCAAAAAAATATATAATGCTTACAACATTATAACCACAAAATGAAATAAATGTTTATGAGTCTCAACTTATGTAAATGAATAAATGAAGGAATAAATTCATACATGAGAAAAAGCAGCTCTTCCTTATAGTAAAATGTCAACAAATAGTGTAAATAGAAAGATGGAAACAGAAAAAGTCACCATTAGGCAAATAATGTGTAATAATGATTACAAGAAATAATTCTCAAGAGATGTTGAAATTAATAGGTGAAATATAATGAGAAGCAGGAGATTTGAATAACCTCAATCTATTTTACATAAAATACTTCTTAATAATTAAAGAGATGGCAGGGCTGGGGCTGTAGCTCAGTGGTAAAATGCACAAGGTTCCAGACCTGCAATGTCTTGAAAATAAGTAAGGAGAGGTTAGTAACTTCACCTTGAAGACACTAGACAGGCACAGTGTTAATCAATGGAATAAAGGTAACATCACCAGTCATAAGACATAGTGACATCATGTACCTCGCACTTGAGAAGGACACTGTGTCACTCCTGTGGAATTTCCCCCATGTGCTTATCAGACACTTGGGAGAGGGAATGGTGTTGAAAAGGAAGAAAAACGGATAGCTGTTGATAGTAGTTTGACACTACCAATGTAGTGTTGATCTAGAGATATGGAGGTGGTGGAGTGTAATAAAAATTGTGAATTCACAGAAATTAAAGATCAATATGGGATGCGAAGCAGATGGAGGTTTACAAAAACACACTTAAATTGGTGAGCTGAACAACAGGTGGATAATTTTACCATTTATTAACTACAGGATGTATTGGAGAAATAAAGGCTTTTTCTTATTTTAAAAATGTTCTAAATATTTTTGAGTGACATAATATTTGTATATAGCTCTGAGGAACAATGTGATGTTTTTGTTCATTTTTACACTGAGTAATGCTCAACTTGGTAATTAGCATATCCATCATCTTAAATTTTTATCATTTCTTTATGACAAATATATTCAACTTACTCTCTTCTAAATATTTTAAGATATATAATATATTATCCTTAATTATATAAACCCTGCTGTGTGGTAGAACCCCAGAACATACTTCTCCTAGCAGACAGTAACATTCTATTTGTAGTGAGGACTATCCACTAACTTTGAAAACTTGTCAGTCCATGAGTACTGCCTGACCAAGTGTGCAGTATATCCTTCCTGAAATCTTTTAATATTTTTAATTTTATTTTTCTTTATTATTTCATTAGGGTCAGATAATCAAATTGAACACTCAGAGACCAGTTGTAAGCTCATGACATTCACATGGGCAAGCCAACTCACCTTGAAACACTTGCCTTCAGCACACCTGGGGCAAGTGTGTGAAAAGTTCCATTGGCCCTGGTTTATTCTTTGCACTAAAAAGCCACACTTGTTTCCTACATCACTGGATTGCCCTTTTAGCTGAACTGACCAACTGGAAGCCTCAGATATGTCATGAAAGAAGCCTCTAGAGTGACCTGCAGTCTCACAGTATAGTTAGTATCAATAAGATCTCTGGCCCCTGAATACATCACCAGAAAAAGTATTCTACTCAAAACACTGAAAGCATTGCTATGAGTTGTCACTGTTACATTACATTTAAATGTCAAAAAAAATGACTCAAGTATGTTACATGTGAAATACTTGGTGAAATAAATTTAGGAATTTATTTGAAATTTAAGAGATTAAGTCATTGTTAGTTTATATACAAAATACAAAATTTATTGTTTCCTCAGTACTGTAACATATTCTGACTGGCGACTAGTTGCAAACTTTCTTCCTAAATATTTGACATGTAAAACAGATGATCATGTGATACTTATTCATACTATTAAAATAATCAACATCATCTCAAACCAAAACACTTTTAAGCATTTCTAATGTATTTGCATGATGACAATACCCAATTTTTTTTTAAGTAAAAAAATTTGTTTTGACTTGAAAGGGTGTTCTTAATAACTTGGAATATTTTTTGAATGATGTCCCATGTTTTTGAAAATACAATACTGTTTCCAAAGGTGTCTTTCTGAATTTCCTTTTCTTCAGGTACCTACCCTCAATTCCCTGTCCTCAGTTTCCTCCCTGCCCTGGGTATTTATCTAATGGAAGAAATAACAAAATAATTGAAAAATGTGTAACAACAATATCACTGACTATGAGTAAAAGTCAATGTTTAAAACAATGCCATCACCAGTACTGCTAATTTTACTCCAGCCTTTTTAAAATTTTTATTTTATTGTGATAAGAGACTTATGAGCATTCATGAGATTTATTCTTTTAACAAATTATAAATATGCAATGTGTTATTGTTGGTTATTGATGCAAGGAACAAATCTCTAGAGCTTATTTATTTTAACTAAATTTTATGCCTGTTAACAATTCCCAATTTTTCCCACCTTGCAGCCTTCTTTGATTTTATGAATTTAACTCTTTTAGATACAATACAAAAGTAGAATCATGTAATATAGTACTTGTCTTTCTGTGTTTAGCTTATTGCATTTGAAATAATGTCCACAAGACCAACCTATATGGTCCTGTATTTCAGAATTTCCTTTCTTAAAGAATAAATTATATTCCATTGTGTGTCCACATTTATACACACACACTATTTTCTTTACCCAACATCTATTAATGGACATTTAGGTTGCTTGTACATCTTAAGTATTGGAAATAGTGATGCAGTAAACATTTGTATATATTAAAGTATAGAAAATGCAAAGTGGTGTGGCTGTATGGAAAATATTGTGGGAGTTTCTTAAAAATTAAAGATAGAGCTGTCATATAATCTGACAGTTCCACAACTGGGGAGATATTCAAAAAATTTAAATCAGGATATATATGTATATACTCAAGAGTGAAATTGTCACTATCCATCCTGTCTCTCATTGCAACTACACAGTTTTGCATTTTCACCAAAATTGTGCCAGGTTTCCAACTTCTCTGCATCCTCTACATACTTGGTTTTGTTTTTTAATAGGAGCCATCCTGACTGTTATGAAATAATATGACATTGCGGCTTTAATTTGCATTGCCCCTATAATTAATAACAATGAGCACACCTTTTCATATATCTGCTGACTGCCGGCCAACTTTGGTGAAATTTCTATTCAAGTTCTTAACACATTTTATTTGATTATAAAGGTTTTTTTTACTCTGCTGAGTGATTTATCTATACATTTTGAATCTAAACCACTTATTAGGTTCACTTCTTGGAAACAGTTTATCCCACTTCATAGTTTGCTTTTCACTCTGTCGGCGATTTCCTTTGCTATGGTATCAGCATAAAGATAGACCTCTAGATCAATGGAAGGTAACATAGAGCCATGAAATACATCTACACGTATATAGTCAGTTAAACTTCTGCAAGGGTGCCAAAGACCAATTGAGTCTACATCAAACTAAAAAGCTTCTGCGCAACACAGGAGACACTACCCTTCCTAACGTTGAAATATAAAAGCATGATTATACTAAATTATCTGCATATGTTCAACAGTAGATAATTTGTACCAAAATATATTAAGCACAATTATTAATTATTAATTAATTTGAAGGTCATTACTGCCAAGATAACGAGTCATTACTAAAGAAAACATAATTATTATAAAAGTATACATATTACATTTCTCATCTGTGTAATTTAAATTTATATACCTACATGTGGCCAGACATAGGTTCCAATGACAAACTTATAAACACAAGAATAAAATTATTCCTCCATATGATACAGCATCCTTGTATTCTAGTTGTCAAACTTTTGATCATTTTATAGGTACTGATTTTGGTTTCTGTCTATAGACTCTCACTGAGCAGATCATTCATAAATGAACAGAATAACATTTGTCTCTAAAAATAAAATATTCCTATGTGGAACATTATGTTTATGAGCTACTGTAAGAAGAAATCATATGGAGGGTGAAAAAGCAAAATGGAGAGAAGTATTTTCAGTTAAATAAACACTGATTAATCATGCTCCAAGTTCCAAACATTACAGGCAATGTGGCTACAACATTTTTTAAGATATAGAACTTGCCCTCAAGGTTTGGAATCAGGTAGGATTTGAGGCTCAATTCCAATCTGGGTTGGTTATGTCCTAAAATTATGATCTTGGGCAGGTTATTAAAACCTCTCTAAAATCTCTTTCCACCAGTGAAAATAGGGATATCACAGCACTTTACTTTGTAAAGATGTGAAAATCAAATATAAAATACTGTGAAAATAATAGGCAGGAAATAAATGTCATTGTATCTTTCTCGCTCTTTCTCTTCATCACAGAGTTTTGGAAAAATCAAATTTTAAAATTAAGTATGTTGAAGTTTGTATATCAGTATACAGATTTTAAAAATTGTTATCACTAATTTAAAAAGTAGGTTCTTTTTAATCTTATTTATCTTGAAGGTCAGCCAAATCCAATGAATACACATTTTGGCATTTGTACCTCCACAGCCAAAATCTCATAGACATTACTAATTAGATTGGAATTTTTTTCCTTATGAAAAATAGCTGATGTACCTAGTTCATATCAAACCATCCCAATTAGAATCTCTAGGAATGAAAATAAAAGTGTTACAATAGTCACATAACGAAGATGAATTAAAGGGAAATGAAAGGATCTATAGTTATATTCTTATTCATGCTAATTTTTATATTATTTAGAATGAAAAAACACCATGGATATGGAGAAAGGATAAGATAATGGAAATGTTCCTATCAGATATATGAGAACTACAAAGTCAGTTCAAATTTACTTCTCAAAAAAGGTCATCTCAACATTTCAGCCTATCATATCTTTGTGTAACTTTATTTTTTATTGCAAATTAATAAGTTGTAATTATAGAAACTTCTGGGCTATATAATGATGCTGCTATTTATTAATACAATGTAGAACAATTAAATCAGGCTAGTTAACATATTGATCCCCTCAAATACTTAACCTTTGGTGGTGCACCCATTTAAATTTACTCTCAGCATATTTGAAATGTGTAATGCTCATTATTAACTGTTTTCATGTCCCTGCAATAGAACTAAAAAACTCCTCTGGTTTAACTCAGATTTTGTACCCTTCAACAATCACCATTCCTCCCACACCCTAGCTTCTGTAACCACCATTTTACTTTTTGCTTCTATGAAGTTGATTGGTTTATGTTCCACATAAATGTGAGAACATGCAGTATTTCTTTCTGTGCTTGACTTATTTCATTTAACATAATGTTCCCCAATTCCTTCCATGTTGTTGCAAATAGCAAAATTTCCTTTTTTTAAAGCCTGAGTAGTGTTCCATGGTGTATATATACACCTGTTCTTTACCCATTCATTATGTTCATAGGTTTAGGTTGATCCCCTAACTGGGCCTTTGTGAATAGTGATGCAATGAACATGGGGTTGTATGATTTTAAAATCGTGTTCTTTTTTCCCTCTACCACATCTACTAAATCCTTTTCATTTAATTCTTCTGTTTGTTTTTTTTAATTGAAAAGCTTTTGAATGAATTAAGTATGAATAAATGATTAAAGTACGGATTTTAAAAGTACATTTAGCTTCAGGCCATTCCTCATACTAGTAAAGCTCAAAGAGTGTAAGCATAATATAAGAAAGCATGAAGAAAACTACTTTCATAAAATTTTAATTAAAAAATACTCATTACTTTAAAAATGTTTTATAAAATACTTTTATAAAAATTATAAAAATACCTTTAAAATACGTTTACAAATATCCTTTAGAAAAGCTAAATGTTACTCAGTATTTTTAAATATATGATGAGATATGGAATTTCATGCAGGATACATGAAATTTGTATTTATTTTAGAACTAAACACAACTCTTCTAAGTAAGAGTAGGTATATATTATAATATAGAAAATAGTACTACCTACATTTAATTGACTACACTTAGGCATATACTCAAAGAAAATTTATACAATGAAATCATTTGTTAAAATGATAGGCTTTTGAAGACTTACATTATTTTCTCCAAGGCTTTTATAAAGAAAAGCAATGCTTAATGTTTAAAAAAATTCTACCATGCCTTACATATTTCAATTTTGCTTGCAAAATTTCGTTCTTTCCAGTATAATCTGTGAGGGATAAAGCTCTCAATCAATTTCAAACTTTTCTACTTTGTACAAGAAGCTTTTTAATTTGAGGTTGTTGTTAAATTACTAGGGTAAAATAGTTTGAGGATTATTAATTAATATATGCTAATTAAGAGCACAACATATTTTAAAGATGAATACATAGAACCAGAATGGAAATTTAAAGTAGCTTGAGGCCATTGAAGTAACAAAGGTACAATTTAAAAATTGTAAACCAAATTCTCAAAGGACCAGGGAGAGTGCAGCTTCAAGGAAAGGATTATATGTGCCCTGGAATGCTTTGCAAATTCTAAGCCTTAGAAGCTAAGGTCCTTCAGTGGGTACAGCTGTACTAAGCTAATTTTGTTACCACAATAATATAGAAACTACTAACCTTCTACAGGACTTGAGACAAAGACTGAGATGTAGGTTTTGCAAAGTACTTGGAGAGCTTGTTGTATATAAGAATTAATGGAATTTATGTGTCAACTTCCAAAATTAAGGACACAGACATATATAGAGACTATTTTGATATAATATTAAAAAGGTTTTTGCTTCTCAAGAGTTAATGATCTCAAGATCATTTTAGTAATTTTAAACTAAGAACTATCTTAAATATTTAAATGTTTTTGAAGAACCAAAAAAAAAAAAAAAAAAAGAAGAACCAAAAAAATCAAATTAGTAATTGAGACTCAAAGTTTTAGGTGTAATTTTATATAAAAAATTGTGCAGGATAATATATGTCTTAAAATTAGATTTATTCAATTTTTTAATATTTGGTGGTCTGATAGAACATTTAAATCATTTAGCTGACTGATTCCCTACAAAAAACAGCTGGGCAAATCCCCATCCCAAGATGCCACAGTGGTCACCCTGCCACAAAATAGCCATTACATCAATCAATCAGATGTAAGACATTAATATAATCTATTATAAAATAATATTAATTATTTTTCAAAATGTAATTGATTCACACTTAGCAAATCCAATTGAGGAGATATACTTCCAAATAATTATTTTATTCTAATTCTCCCAGAACCCATATTCCTCTAACTGAACAAACCAATGAAAGAATTTATTGAACAATGATGATAACATCTGATTTATAGATGTAACACAATTGTACATTAGAATAACTCTTTGTTCTCAAGCAAGTTTTAGACCTTAAATTGGAACTGACCCAGATATCTGTACATCAGTGTGTGTGTAGGTACAAGAGTATTCTGGCTGACTGCCTACATATCTGGGAGTCTTCTTTTAGTCAGGAGCATAGATTAATGTCCCTAACATCCACAAAAGATTTACAGTGAAACCATCTGCTGTTCTTATCTCCAGTGTAATAGATTTACCAATAATTTAGAATCCACTCCCATTGAGGCCAGGCCTGATGACAATCACAATCACAATTGATTTCAATACACTTTTTACTTTTTAAAAATCAGATTAATAGCCGTTATGTTTTATGAGAATGAATGAAACACCTTGTCAAATCAATGTAAGACTGACTTTGAATTATAGAGAACACACAGTAATTTTCTACCTGTTACCTTGGCATTCTGCAAAGTTCCAAACTATGACAATGGTCATAATCAAAAGATGCTATAACTTACTATCCTATGGCATGTTAATTACATTTGCTCTGGGCATATTGTTGAGGGCATTTTCTATTATGCTCCTAACTTCTTTCTATGAAGTTTCACATCTGAAGTATCTTTTAAAATTTAGCACCAGAGAAAGCTTTCCCTCTGCTGAGGTACTTTGTACACACATTGTCCCTACTGAAAATAAAAATATATTACTCTTCATCTTTCTACTTTTGTTTTGAGGGCCAAGAAGCCCTCAAAATAAGTGTTTCCTTCTCATTAATTGTCAATTGAATAATACAACAAATCAGATCAAGAAAAGATCATTCACATCAAGGCAAAAGGATCAGAAAAAGGCAGTACAGGAACTACCCAGTTTAGACAATTCTTGAACTATAGGATATACAATGGTCCCTCTTATCAGCAGCGCTAATGGTAAGACCCCCAGTACATTCTGGGACCCAGGTAAAGCCCAAAAATGCAGCAGAACTAAGTGGAGAGGAAGAGGAGAATGGATGCTAGAGGATTCTGTCCCAAATATTAAAGTAACAATTAAAAATAAAATATAGTTATGCAGAGTAAAAGGCATAATTTTTCTGTGAGACAATGACAATCATTTCCCTGTAAATTTCTTTTCCTTAATTAAAACCTTCCATTTTTCCACTACTAGAACTTTAGCTGTGCACAGTTTTCAGAATCCACTGAAGTATTCCTGATCGACAGAACACCATTCTATCATGTGGAGCATATTTCCATAAAGATTAAATTTAAAACTTGTGACAACACAAAGAAATATGATTAAAAACTTCTATTTACATAATCAAGTAAAATAATTTACTTATTTAAACTTCATTTGGTAATGTAAACACTTCAAATCACTTTCATTGATTTTTAGTTGCAACTAGAGTCCCAACTTCCTTAATTTTAATAATTTAAAAGGAAAGAAGGGAAACGAAAAATTATGAGAAAAGAAAAAAATGGAAACAAAGTCTATGTAAATAGGGAAGGGTAGAGGGGTTGAAGGGTGCACAGGTATTGGGGAAAAAATAAGAACCAAGATACACCATACACAGGTACAAGCACCCAATGATGAATGTAAACATATTGTATACCTAAAATGTACCAATAAAAGAATTTAAGCAAAAAAATCATAATACAGTAGTTAAAATAAAATATCTCATTTCCCAAATTAAAATTTATTACAGTCCATGTAAACATAAAATGGTTGTGCTTTTACAGAATGTGACACCCTGTTTCTAATGAGTGTGATTTGAAAGCAATTGCTAGACGCTTTCTCAGAGACCCCAGAAACTATACACTGTCACTGAAGGGGGAGCCCTATATGTCACGACCACCACATCAGTGCACCCCAGCCCAATTTCCTAGAAAGAAT
Source organism: Heterocephalus glaber (assembly GCF_000247695.1). Next base: position 530,705 of record NW_004624784.1, read on the forward strand.
ACTTTGTATTTAACATTAATACCACTTTGTCCAGACGTGTCCTATTACGAAGTTTCACCACTTAGCAGAAAATCTCTACATAACAGAGGACAAAAATTATGTAAAAATGGAAAATGATTGAAAAATTCACACTTGGATGGTAATTCAGTCTTTAACTAGCAAGGATGCTATATTATAATGTAAATTACCTTGATGCCTTACTTTCAGAAGAAGAAATTGTTCTCACTTTTTATGACTTGATAGGCACTTGCTGTAATCCATAAAAGAAGAAACTGATTCAGCCTCACCCTACTCAGTAATTCTCATTATTCGGTTTCATACAGATGTTTATTTTACCAAAGTCCTCCATGATAATTTATTTGTTAATCAGCAGAAAATCCAGACAAGTAAATATTTCTCTCTGTAGTTTGAAAATGAAATTAAGTGTCTTTAAACTCATAGAATTAAAATTCCAGAAATACCAATATGAACATGTTCATTCCCTTTTCATATTCATTTTTCTATTTCAAAGCATGACAAACTTCATGACAGGTAAATTCTCAATGTGCATATAAATAAACATATTTCCTAATAAAATGAAAAATCCAAATGGGAATTCTACTCTTACCTGACCCACTCCACCAATTGCCTTCTTAGAAAACACTTAATAAGCCTTTAGAAAGTAAATCAGAATAAAGGAAAAACTCTCTGTATCTCCTAAAGCAAGATTTTGCCTGAAATTTTCTTTAATTAATCCAGTGACCTATGTTTCTGTATTCCTAAAAAGACATCATTACAAATTAGTTTCTGTTCTTAGAAGAAAAGAACAATCATCCTTGGAAAAAGAAATATAAATCTCAATGGTAATATACTTTTCTTATTGGAAGCAGACTTGCAAAAACCTACAACAAAGAGGAAATAAACAGTCAAACTAATTTTCAAATGTAGATTTTGTTCTCTTGAAAAATAAATGGATCAGTGGTTAACAATGTAGCAAAATGTAAGCCAAATTTATATATTATATATCAACATCCACATATATCTGATAAATGGAAAAAAATAAATGTGTTTTAAAATTATTTAAGGAGCATAAGTACCTGTGAAACCAGTGCACAAAATGTAAAGTTATCACATGCATTTAGAAAATACATATGTAACACTCAGGGAAATCAGTTGAATCTTGACAAGTTTTCACTAGTCTAGCTATTTTCAGGGATATGATCAGATCCATGCTATAATTCACAGATGACTGATGCCTATGATTGAGTATGAGAATTCAGGCAGCAATACCAGTAATGTAGAACTGTAAGTAAAATCTCTTCCAATGTCAGTTTTTGTGATGCTTTGCATAAAGCAATGTCAGCCAATTTGGTTGGCAGGATGAATAAGTAGATGGGTGGACAGATGTATGTTTGAGGCAGGTGGAAAAGATTTCAGAAATTCTGACATCAATATTTATAACAACAAAAAACTACTGCTGTCCCATGATGACGCGTCAAGAATTTAAAAATTATTTTCAGTCCACCTGACATATGTGTGGGGCCATTTTGTTTGTTTGTGGTCATAATGGTTGTTGGGCTTTTTGTTGCTGTTTGTCTTTTAGCTAGTGAAGTAATGCTGTTAGAAGGAGCTCTGTAGAGGCCAGTGTTGACTGTTAATATGGATCTAATGGAAGAAGAAATGTACACTTGCCTTTCCATTCCACTGCTCCCTTGGCATCTCATTCCTTTGAGTTACCAGAGTATTGAAATGGAAAAGATTTGTGTTTGCTGAAGCACCTTGAGCAGAATTCTTGTCAATTTCAATCAGCAGCCTACTTAGGAGTTTGGAGCCAGCCAGGGTACAGGAGGTGAGGAGTTAGGCATGAATGGGCTTACATCACACACATGTTGTGGAACTCCAGACTAAGGCATTAACATTGTTACAACCCTTATTTTTAAAAAGTAGATTTAATTTTAAATTTAAAAGAAAGTTGACTGATTACAGTTTAATTGTATGGTGCTGATTTATAAAATAGACAAAGTGAACCTCTCAAGGCATTGGTACAGGTTTTGGTATTCAGGTTTAAAATCAATTGTGAATTTGCCAAGTGCTACCTAAGTTCTACTTTTCACCCAAGGGTAGGAATGATTAAATAGGGCCCTCCATTTTCCCTGTCATTAATTTCATGTTTTGGACAGAATCATAATTTCCACTTGGAAACATCAGAAGGGTTTGGTAGCAATAGAGTCTTTCCATTCTCTGCTCCTCTTTGACATGTTAGGATTCCTAATCTGTAGTGGACATTCCTCCCATCCAACTAGTAATCCTTCTTTGTGCATCTATATAATTTAAATTTTGTGAATGTTAGAAATAGAGCACTTGTCAGGTGGCCAAGATAGCTCAGTTGGAGAGCCTTAGACTGAAGAAACAGGTCATTAGACCAATTTGAGCTAACAACATGAATGTTTAATTATGCTCCACTTTTATAACAGTAGTAGAACTTAATTCTTAGAAATGTGACAGTAGGCAGCAGGACATAACAGACCCTACTTTTTAAATAAATATGTGTGCTTGATTTATTCTAAAAACTAATGAAGAAGTCTATGCCGCTTTTATTCTTGAGATCCCTGAATAAAAAGACACAGATATAAACCAGTGTATCATTTCCTCTCAAGTGATTCTCATGGGCTCTGGTTCTGTGGACAGGGAACATTGTTGAAATAAAAAGAACCCCAGGGGGTCCAGATAATTTTTCAAACAATGTTGACTGAAATTATAAATGTGGAGTTGCCTGTTCTATACTGTATTTTTATGAGCAACTAACATCCTTTAAAATTGCATTTGCTCAAGTTATACTTAAAAAATACCCTGCCAATTAGTCTTTCACTCAGACTCTTCTATCCTAGCATTCCTTAGCAGTAGTACTATTATGCTTTAATTTTAATGTGTTACAAAATGTACTCACCTGTCCTCTGTGAAAAGAATCTGTTTTGATTTTATACATCAAAGCACAAAATTTGTCAGGGTGCCAAATTTGATCTTCAGACCAATAGTTTTATTTAGACAACAATATTCTTAAATTATGGTCTAACGTTTTCAAATTGTGAGGTTTCTTATAAAATTCCAAGTTTATGCCCTTTCCCACAATATTTAAGATAAATATTGCTGAGCCCACACATCTCCGTAGCAATCACTGGCAGAGGAGCAGTAAGTGGCCTCGGAGAGCCATACATCTTCCAAGTAGCCAGGAGTTTGGTGCTACCAGGTGTCATTGTTTAATTGTGTTCTTTTGTATAGTAGACTTAGAAAAAAAATTTTTTTATTGGAATCCGTGATTATGTCTAAGCTGAGAAATTATAAATTTTTTGAAATTATAATTTTTTACAAAGGTGAAAAGGCACATTTTTGGAGCAAATGGAGAATGTGTAAACAAAACATGTTCTTGTTGAAAGAGCCCAAATATTTAGGTTATTAAAAACCAGGGTTGGGCTGGGGATTTAGCTGTGTGGCACAAGCCTGCCTTGCAAGTGCAAGGTCCTGAGTTCTATCCCAGGTACCAAAAAAAAAAAAACTGGACAAGAAGTGGGCTGGTTGACTTATAATCAAGTTATTTCATTCCCTCACATTACCTACTTGGCCCTTTCAGCATTTATGCTTTAAACTAACACATTACTATATGGCTTGGTTGATTGTCAAATGGCCATTCACATTTATTAGAAGTATCCAAATAAGTATGTAAATCCCCAACCTGTCCCATAACCCAGTGAAGACTTGTGCAAAAATTCAGGATTGATTGCAACACAGGTTTGAGCTAGAGAGTAATCAACTGCTCCTTTGGTGTACTCACTAAAGTCACCTAGAGATATCTGGGACAAAGCATCTTTAGGAATTACCTGGATTTTAGTTATTCAGTGCCTGACAGGCCCCGGGCTTTGTTTTAAATAGAAAGAGATATTTGTTCCCAAAAGTCAAATGAAAATGGCACAGTGTGACTTGAAGAACACATTTCTATGCAGAGCTGTATGTATTGTGTAGCTCTTCTTCCCAGCATTGCAGCCTTTTCTCTGGAATTGAGACCTGCTCTCTCTTTCTCATTTAGCTGATCACACTGTGATTTGAGTCCTATGTTTAGGAACTTTTTTATCTAGGCAATCAATGTCCTTTGCTAATTGTGGAGCCACTTGAGTTTCATAATAGGTCACTCACAGCTAAAGTTGGGAAAGTTTTAAATGGTTTTATATTCTAGTCTTTCTGCTCATATTTGTTTCTGCAAAGTACTTGTGAACCAAGGCAGCTCCTCATCTTCCTGTTCTCTGCTTGAATTTTCATTTGTCTTTTGAATCTCTCCTCTATTCTCACAAACTTGCTAGAAAAATAAACAGATTCAAATACTCTTAAAGTTTAATTTGAAATCTTAGCATAACATTTGTAAACATGTATTTTGTTGTTTACAAAAGTAATCTATGAATCTAAGCTCAAACACACATTAGGGAGCATTCTATAATTGGATCTATTCATTGATTCTACAAATATTTATTAATAGTTCAAAGTACTATATAAAATGCCAAAAAACAGATTCCTGCAGAAGATCCTTCCCCAGCGTGGTTTACAACCAAACAGAAAAGGAAAGCTTAATTAAACAGATAATTACACAAATTACTTATGCAATCATTCACCCTGACCTTTAAATTTTCTCCTTTCTGCCTGGAGCATTCTTTCCTCTGCCATTGCTATAGCAGGCTAAATCTCTACCTCTCAGTCATCAGTATTGGGCATGAGGAGTTTCTATGGCCTGTGCTAAGTGGCAGCAGAGATATGAAGGAAAATTTTGGCCTAGAGAGCAAGGATTGTTACTCTCTCTGGAAGTACTTTTCCTGCACTCAAAATAAGGCTTGTTCCTCAACTGTAAATGTAGAAAATGTCAATTTTAATGAGTATGCTGCAGGCTGGAACTCATAAAAGCATATATAAAAATTATATATACTCATCCCTCAGAGACAACTTTTCTTGATATATGTTCTGTACTCTTTCCTAATTTGAAATCATATTGTATATGTAACTGTGAAACTGTAAAATCTTTCAATATTGGAAAATTAGCTTGTTTACAATTTCCCTCTTCTTCTGTATTATTGAGATAGAATATCTTTGTGTTTTAGTCTTTTAGAATCTCTTCTCAAAAGTTAACTGATAATAAAGTTAAAACTCCTTGTAGATAATAAGTTGTAGTTCTTATAAGTTGTACCAGTTCATGTTTCTATTGAGTAGTCAACAAAATCTCCCACCTCTTCACCCTCTTAGAAACATTGACTATTATTTCTTTGAAAGCTTTAAGTTCAAGAGAAAAAATGATAAAATTTAATTTGCATTTCTGTGCAATTATATTTCGGGTTAGCTATACATGTGTATATATATAACGTATACAATATATGTTTTATTAAGTTGTTATAATTGTACTCCACGTTCATTGGATGCCATAAATAAAATAAGTAAAAATTAGGTAAGTAAAATTTAGGCTCTTTAATCAAACTCAAGACATTTCTATAATAAAATCATAGCACCACCAAACTTAAATTCATATGTTTAGAATTTGTCCCTTCTGTAAGTCAACTTATTGGAATGAACTTTCCTTCACTTAAAAGATTTTCACTCAATTAAATTTTAATGCTTTTAGGAATGTAGCAAGTCAGTTTTACTGCCCCTAGCTCCATCCCACAATCAATTCTGAAGGAAAGACAGATGGACTTTCCAACATGTCAATGCATTAGGTCAGAGAGAGATATTGTTGCCAATTAAACAAGAAAGATGGGGAGAAAACCTCCTAATTACGCACAAATATCTCAGCAGTGAGCAATCATGAGAAAGGAAATGCTGAAAAAGTACTTGACATTTAAATGTCAATTTAATCAAATTATGCAATTTTTAAAATGTAGCTGAGTGTGATAGGCTCTTTAAATTGTTTAAACCCTGCCTTTTTCTAAAATAGTACAGAAGTTGAGCATTTAGTGCCTTAATGTGCCTTTTGAATCAATATCCTTTAAAGAATGATTGAGTTAGATCATTAGATCAATTACACTTTTAAAATAAAAACATAAATTTTTTTCCAAAACAAAGATATAAACATATTTAGTAAAAAGATGATTGGGCAGTGATTGTTATGAATTAATAAGATAATGTTCCAAAGAACAAACTAGCAAGTTCAAGTGTGTAGATATAGGAAGCAAATTCATTCAAATTGTGAGGAAGGGAGGATAAGCATTTTTATGTTCTCACAAATTTATTTCCCTTGATTTTAGTAGAATTAACTTTAATTCCAAATCCTTCCTCCCTGATCTGACTTATTCATTGGACAGAGAACTGATAACATATTGCTTGGATTTCCCAATTCACTAGGGTTTTTTGTCGAACAGTGAAAAGTAGACAGACAATGATAAGAGCAAAATAACCAGAGAAATAGTTGACACAGTTTGGTCTTAAATTTGTTAAAAATTGAGCCTAGGGCATGAACACAAATGGCACACAATATATTTTCTCTTCTAGATTGAGAAATATAATTCCTATGTTGTTGGGGAAAATAAAATGCTGCATTTGATCACATTGTCACAAAAGTAATAAAGAGTTTTCTGTATAGTAATTAAGAGCATGAGATTCAGAAATCAGCATCGGGATTTGAATCTCACCTCTTAGTTCTGTGAGCTTTGACAAGTCTTAATCTCTCTAGGCTTTAGTTTCCCCATCTATAAAATGAAGACTATTGATAATTATTAAATGTTATAATACATACAAAGTAATTAGAAGTGTCTGGAACAGTTTTAGTAGTCAATGTTAGCTATTTCTAGGAGTTCTTAGTAGTAAGCAACATCATTCTGGCTCCTTAAGTGAAAAATGAGTTTGTTAAGTGTTATTAAGTTATTGAGTGATCCCAGAATTGGCAGGAGGATTAGACAACTAGAACAAGAAGGCATGAACATTGCCTAGATTGATTACACAAAAATTAGTGGCCAGTGAAGATACTGTGACATTGCTAGGTTTCAGCCCAGAACACAGCATACAACCTCTTTCATCTGGACTTTTTGGGGCCCCAAGCCATGGGTGGCCTCAGAGGGTGCCTGTGGTGACTGCTTCTATACCTTATGGACACATGTTTGAATTGGCAAATTCAATATCATAATCTATATTAGTTAGCATCTAATCATGAGTCAAAAACTACACAATTTATTTGCAATGGAGGAATTAATATAAAAAACTATTAAGTAGTAGAAAATTTACTAAAATATTTACAAGATGATTCTAAGGTTTTTAGAATTAGAAAGTTCAAAAGTATGGCTACTATCTGTATAATGAAAAAGAATGAGCAATAAGGAATTAAATACAAATATAAAGGTAGCTGTTAATGCTTTAATTTAGACTTTTTTGGAGAGATTGTGATTGTGGAAAGTTGTCTTGCAATTTGTAAAGAAACTTGCTTGAAAGTGTGGGAGGTCCAGAGTTGATCTATGGAAATGTCCACTGTTAAGTGGAGGGTGTGAGCCAGGAGAAGCATTGGAAGCAACAAAAAGAGTAGAAGTGGAGGTGTGCAGGTTTATAGAAGCAGTCCTATGTTGCTGAATGATTATGGGATGGTGATGCTACAAAACAGCCACTGGTAGGGAAATGAGTGACCTGAGCTGCTGAGACTCCTCAGTGTGTGCTGCTGGATTCTTGCATGGAAAAATAATAATAGAATACCAAAGCCCAAAGAAAATGTCTTCCTGCCTCTACCATTTCAATATCTATCTATCTAGCATGTAGTAAACCAATTTTTATTTGCAAGTAGATATTAGAAGATTTCACCTCCACATAATATGAACTTGATATATTCATTATATATTTAAGGATTTGATGTTCCTATTCCTTGGTTTTCTAAAGAAATCAAAGAAATCCAAACATTTTAAAACCTTTATTTCTGTTCCTATAAATTAGTGATCATTTTTTAATATATCCCAAACTTATATCTCCAACTTCACATAGGTGTACTCAACTCCCTAACTGATATCTTCCCTCTAATTTCCTGAAAGCGTCTCAAACTCATGTACAAAATTGCATTCACTAAACCATCCACAGCTTACCCACCTCAATGAGTTGATGAACACACTGACACTGAGCCAGTTGCCTTAATCAGAGTCTGAAATGTGAATTGTATTTAATGCCCATGTGTAATTAATCACCAAATCCTCCTAATTTTACTTGGAAAATATGCCTTGACTCCATGTATTTCTCTCCATCTTTGAAGCTCTTGAATTCTGAACTTTCAACAACTTTTGCCTAGAATACTACAATTCCAGCTTCCAAGACTCCCAGATGTATTTCTAGGCCTGTTTAATTAATTCTCTACCCAGCAGCTAACATTCTGAAGACATAAATTAGATTACTTAACTCTCCTGCTTCAGAACAGGATTGAGGCTTACCTTTTCCCTTAAGATGAAGTCCAAAATCCACATGATTCCTTACACTCTCATCCAAGACTCATCTTTGTACCTCGCTTATCACTCACTATTCTCTCTCCATCCTGTCCTTCCTTCTAGGTACCAAACAGAATCATTCAGTTTCAGTATAGTTTTCTGCACTTGTCATTTGTTATGTCTAAAAAGTTTTCCCCATCGTGTAACTGACAAATTTCTAGTTAAAACTCAGGTAAAGTTCACATCCTTGTAACACCCTTTGATCTTTTACAAGTGTTAAATTCTGCTTACAATGTTTGTTATTGCACAGGAGTGGGGATCATAGGAATTCTATACTGGGGAGGAGTACCCCACCACCTAGCATAGTCCCTAACTCAGGGAAATGCTTAATATTGTTAAATGAACACTTATTCTACCTGTGATGGAAATAACACTGTCACATAAGGTTCTAATTTGTTATATTAAAAATTATTGAATATATTTTACTTATTTTTATGCTCTCAGCCCCCCAGATTACGAAAAACATAATATTCAAATCAGTAAGTATATGCTGAATTGATCTTGGTAGCCATTTCACACACAAAATAGTCCTCAGATTAAGTTCTTAGAAACTTTAGGCCCATGATGTCTGTGCATATTAAGTCAGAAAAAAATTCAAGTTACAAAACCAATAAACTGCCTAAAGGCTCAATGTTATGTGTTTTGCCTTACATGTCTATTTGCATGTAAGTAAATCAGAGAAATAAGGCAACTCATTTATTTTAATCAACAGAAAAGAAAGGAGAATAATTTATATGACATGTAAACACAACTGACTAAAATTCTGAGTAATTAAAGTATGTACAGACCCATAGCAACAATCTACAGAATTATTTATTATACTCTCTAAGAAAAAATTTCACAAAATATAATTTGAATAATAAAAGGGCAAAGGACAGGGCACTTTCCATGTTCAGAAGTGTTTTCCTCTCAACTAACAATAAATAAAATATATACTCTCAAATATCCACTAATTTATTATAGATTTATTATTAATATATTTACAAATACAATATATTATTAAAATATTTTATAAATATATACCTTAATTTTTTTCATATGTCAAGCTTCTAATCTAAACTCTGATTTCTTTGTTCATAAAGAATTCAAACTATTCTAAGTCTGAGTTGTTATAAAAATACCTTTTAATGTACAATCATGGAAATGTATTCTTCAATTTTTAATACTTTTAATATTGTGAGTATAGTGATTATTACACTAAAGTATATGCTATTATAATTTTCCAAAGCCCAAATCACATATATATACACAAATATATACACAGATGCAAAGATTATTAACAGTATTATTTGACTAATAAGTCATGCTTTAATACAATAGAAAATCAGATTGCATTTTTATTAGGCACCATTCTATTTTCCATAATACCCTAATTAATGGCAAAAACTAAAAAACTTTATAAAACAAAATTTATTTATAAAAACTCAGGGAATGTGTCTGAGAATTCAAAAAGCTGTCTTCGAAATACAGCTTTGACAGAGAAAGTAACTGAAATGGCTTTTTACTTTTGTTTCACGTTTTCCTTCTTGGTATACCACCCAAATGTTTGACTACCAGTCTTGAAATTTAAGTAGGGCAAAATATTGAATCATAACACATTAAACTAGTCATGTTATACTCTTTTCAAACATCTGACTACTAGCTCTAATATTGTAATTTAGAAGGGGAAGAAATTGGTTAGCATTTGTTTTTATATTTGAAGACTCTAAACCATGAAAATGTTTAATATTTTTATCTAACTATGGTTAGCTTTAAATTCTCTCCTAGGATTTTATGCAGGAGGATTTAACATAGCACAATTATAAAAAATAAAAACTTGAAACATTGGATATTTCAGTCTCATTGGTCTGACTTATACATGTGTTTGTCCTTTTAAAACTGACAGCTAAAACTCAGTTTGCCTTAAGAAGTGGCTTCTTAACAAGAAACTGATTTTCCATAATCCCTTAAGACCTACTTCTGTTTCCATGAAGTGTAAGTATTCTTATAGTGCCTCTTACAGGAGCAGTAAGAGTATAATGGCCAAAATCCTTTCAGCAGAGCAGGATGGAATAAGTACTTAGCTGGAGATTTTTCTTTTCAAAAGTGTTGTGGAATGAGCATGAATTTTGGAATCTGATATAAGTTAAAAATTGCTTTGTCCAACACTTAGATGTATAGCCTTACATTAGTTATGTAACTTCAACAAATTTTGATATTAAAAAAGAAAAAAACAAGGAAATTAAAACCTACCTGTAAGAATGTCATAAAATTTAAGATAATGATTATAAAATGACTATTACAGAGTCTGACACACAGAAGAAATGCAGTAATTGTTAATTTCTTCCCCTTCCCCGGTTAGCTGCCTAAATGCTCCCCCTCACACTCAAGACATAACATCAGAGCCTTTGGATATACCATAAAGCACATAATTCCATTAAAAGTCTGTGTATGGAAAATTCCAAACAAGGTACATCTAGATTAACCTTGGTAACTGTGTCATCTTAAATACAGTAAGGCATTAATTCATTCAGTGGATTCATTAGGCAAAATTTCTTTATTAGTGTCAAATACCTTTCATGCATGACCTCTTCATAACCTCGATTTTCTGTTATTCATTCAGCACATACTTTTTGACTACCAATTATGTGCCAAGCTTTAGACCGGATGCTAGAAGAAAAACAATGATTAAAACCGTCTCAGTACTTAGTATCACTTAGAGTTATACCTAACGGCACAAACAGACATTACAAATATGGCAAAATTGGGAACCCAGAATAATTGATGACAGTTCAGTTTTTCAGAAGATCTAATATTCATGAGAATAATGTTTCCAAAACACAGTCAACTATCTCCACAAATATTACCCCATTCCACTTTTAATTGATGTTATCTACTTCAAAAATACATTTAAATGCTGTTTTAGAAGACACCTATGTCTCTTTTGAGGAAGGAAAGCTAAAAGAAAAAACATACTATTTAGACATTGAAAAATGTTGCTGTGGCATAAAAAAGATTCTTACTGCAATTATGCAACCCAGTTAGTATAAAATATAGATAGGATTCAAATGTTTCCATTAAGGAGTCAATTAAAGGTAAAAATATATTCCAAATTTCTGAATGCTGACCAGTAAATCACTGGGTGCCTCTTTTTTCTGTACTGTACTTTGTTTACCCATCATTGGAAACTGACAGGTAAAGAAGCAAATGCACCTATTTTTATTTAGGTCATTTTTTGAAATTAGTTTCATCCTCTCTTCTCACCTTCCTTCCTACCAAAGGTTCACTTGTTGGAGCCTTTATAGTTATATATTAGTAGTGAAAAAGAATGATGTGATCTTTACGGCTTCCAAATTACTGCCAAGGAAGCCATCTTTACACTGAATGGAAGCTTGCTCCTGGTCCTGAGTAATGCAAATAGCCTCCTGTTTATTCTTTTATAGGCCTCGGAAGCAGAATGAGCCATGTGTTTCCATTGTGATGCCCTGACTCCAGAAAGAGATGTGCAAACAAGCCTGCATATTTTTACCAAGCTCTCAATTAGTTTAATTGAGAACTGAAATGTGCTTTCTAGCTGAGATGTCATAAAACTGAAGGCAGGCATGAGCAGGGCTGTGCAACTGCAGCTTGTGATTGCCTCTATTGTGATCTTTGACAGCACAGTCCAGAGGCCACTTCAGAGAAGACATCTGAGAAACTTAAAATACTTAATTGTGATAGAATTCAAGTAAAATATTTTGTGTAATTTGCATTTCAGCTTGTCATTGATTAGCTTCAGTAACTTTATGTACTGTAGCTAACCACCATTTCGAATTCTAAGAAAATTACCATTTACATATTAATAACCTATGATAATGCCTTAAGGGCATAAATTAATGAATTCTGGGCCCAGCACGCTTTATCCACCATCTAAGTGAGCTTTTTCAGATCTGAACATTGGGAGCTTGTCATATGATCATCAGATAATCTGAGGAAGAAAAAGGATGCTGAACTATCACAGTCTGACTTTGTAAGTTTTCAAATGAACCATTAGTCCATTAGATAAATCAGTTTTTAAATCCAGAGAGGTTATAAGATTGTTTTCAAAAGAAAGATAAATAGCAGGATTCTAATAGTTAACAGTAGTAATTAGGTAAGTACAGAGTAAAACACAGTAACAAGGACAATCAAGGACCAGCAGACTGCAGCACGAGGCTGTGGAGAGACTGCAAGACCTGAAATGAGCGATATGTCATGCTCAGGTACAGTCTCTCTGCCGCTGAGTGCACTGAGTGTCCTCATACTCCAGCTGGGGAAAGTTAAGTGCATAAAACATCACTCTGATCTTAAAATTAGAAAATATAGAGGCATGTTTTGTCAATTGTGAAGAAGATTGTCTCATCACATGAGACTAAATTGTTAAACAATTAATATATACTGTGATTACAATTAGTTTCCTTACAAGGAATTATTAAATTTCTATGTCATAGTAATTGACAACATTCAGAAACTGTGCTTTAATTAAATACTAGTGATGAGTTAGTTCATGGTCTAATGGGGAGAAGAAACACAAATAGAGACTAAGAATAAACTGCCCAGCATCACTGTAGAAATAGAAACTTTTAAATGTCAGACTCTACTCAGAGAACTAAAAGTAGACTTCTGAGACTTTGACCCAGGTCACTCCACATTCTCTTAGTTCCTCTTCTTTCTATATTTCTTTCACCAAAAATCATGTTTTCACTCATTCAATAAATATTAAGTAGTTTCCATGTGCTAATATAGGAGCCTAGGATATATCAGAAAACAAGATATTCAAATTACCTCTACTTGTGGAACTTATTTTTCCCAGAGATATTAGATAAATAACCAAGCATATAAATAAGATAATTTCAAATAATGGTGAGAGCTGAAAAAAAATAAGGCAAGATCTTATGGTAAAAAACTAGACTATGGAAATCACATCACATAGAGAAGCCAGGAAGAGATGGAGGACTTGATATTTTTGCTAAGAGAAGATTGGTGATGAATCTAGCCATATGAAAGTCAAGCAAGATGGAGCAGCTAGGGCAAAGGCCCTGAAAGTTCCTGAGAAGGGGAATTTAACAGAAAAAGAGAGTATATGCTTCTATATACTACTGTGTGATTTAAAAGCTACTCGAATTTTAAGGAGATATTAGAGGCAATCTTATTTATATTCTCTGCTTAATGGAGAATAATGGGGAAGAAGAAAATGGAATATACATAGAAAGTAGAGTTTGAATACTGTTGTAGCAGACTGGGCAAGAAAAGTGACTGCCTTGTGGAGATATAAAGTAGAGAATGAATATTTTAGATATTTTGAGTGTAAACCTTTCAAGGTCTGGTCATGATATAGATGAGGGAAAGGAAAAAAAAACCAGTGTTTTGGTACACGGTCATACTTTTCATTGGAATATGGTCAAACAGATAAAAGATTTGGCTGGAAAAAAATGAAGAGTTCTGTTTTGGCTCAGCTATGTTGAAGGTGTTGAATAGCTAACCGATGGGCAATGTCAAGTAAACTAGTATTTATATTTATGCTGGAGGCTCACTGGAAAGGGTGAGACTAAAGATATTAACCATGGAACTTTGGAATATGGATGATATTCTAATGTCCAAAAATGGATTAAATGTCCTAAAAAAGAGTATGTGAAAGAACTGCTATGTTAACATTTAAAAATTGATTAGACAGGGAAATGCAAGAACAGGAAACTGAAAAGAAATTGTCACACTGGAAATGGAGGAAAATGTGGTACTGAGAAAGCCATGAGAGTAGTGTGTTTGAAGAAGAAAAGTACTGAACTCCTACATATTTGCTCCTCACAATTCTCCCCTTTGGTCACCATTTGTGTACTGTGCTGAAGAGAAATCATGAAGTTCTAAATTGCTGCCACCTTCAAGTCACAGTTTCAAATCTTGTCATCTGCCAGTATTCATTTAATCATTCATTTTATTTTATTTAGTTTATTTTTCATTGTATGTATTTACACTGTATGTGATTACTAGAGTCAGAAAACAAGAATTAGTCTTTATGAGGTGCAAGGAAGGAAGGAAATGGAAAGAAGTAAGTCAGAGGGTGCGGACTTGCAGTCACATAGTATGATTAAGTCTATAAACGCTATTGGACCATAATTGATTATATTGTATTATATATTAAAAATTTGCTCTTACTACAAAAAGTACCTTTCTTGTTTTTAGTCATTCATGAAGAATGACATTAAGAATTATAGGACTTTTACCATGTGACCATTTTTGTGACATGTGTGTTGTTTTGGATGCAGTTGTAAAAATAGGCCTAGTCTTTTATGTGCTGCTTTATGTGGTTTTTCAATTTTCTCTTCTACCTTCTGCAACTATTTGAAACACATACTACTTTCCAAAACCCTTATCAAATTTCACTGCTACTCTTTTGTGAGTATCTCTTCATGGCTGTTTGAGCATCTTGAATCGATTGGAAATGTTTACATTTCATGGTCATTTTGACTCTGAAGTGTTGCCATAAGTCTCCCAGTACTAGATCTGCTAAAGAAGTTAGATGAGGACACACTGTAATTTTTTTTTATGAGTTTGCCTTTTCTTTGACTATCACTTAGCTGCAGCCTTCACCAAATTTTTTATCACAACTTTGTAACAACACTGATGAAAGAGGACTTACAGCACTACTTCAGAAAGTTGCAAGAACACTAAGATAGATGTGTTCAGAGCTGGGGGGAGTATTTTGAGAAGGATTAATGGCAATGTGTCCTTCACTATAATATTTTTTCAATTTAAATCTTCACCATTTATTGATCACCCCTTCTATTTACTACATGTAATAGTATACGTAAACCTAGTAGTTAACAAAGTAGTTTTACTACAATATAATGATAGTAATGCAAAATAAAGTCTCAGAGAGAATTATAATGTATGAAGTTACACAAAATGATTCTCTTCCTGAAAGTATTATGGTTTATTTTTTCACTTATTCATTCAGAAAATATATCCCTTGGAAATGTAAGATGATTAGGATACTCAAGAGACTAGTGGCTATTGCTAGAGATGGACAAGATGAAAACAATTATAACAAATACAGCTGAAGAAATTCAGTGTGTTTAGAAAATAATTATGACAATTAAAAAAAAGACCACATAGGCAGGATGAAAGAATCAAGCAATGCTTGCTGGCAAATGAAATTTCTGCATAGTTAGAATTGATAATACATATAGTGAGAGGAAACATGGGGTTAAAAAGTTATTTGCTTTAAAAAATAAAAGAGTTGAGCTTATAAAGCAGTTAGAAGAAAACATTAAGAGGAGGGAAATTGGAGATACAATAAAGGGAAAGGAGGAAGGCAATAGATGGAAGAGTGGTCTAGATTCCTTTGGACAACACTGCAGTCCTCATGTTAAATTCAACACATCTCTTGGTTTAGAAAGTTTTTCACAACTTGAGAAACACTGAGCTAAGAAAATGTTACTGAATTTGCATTTGATGTAGGGCTAAAAATCATCATAAATTATATAATAACTTAGTTCAGCATCTGGAATGTGGTACTGGAATGAAACTGGGTGATTACCTGATGAGAAGCCATATTTAATTAATTGATGTGATCGGTTAAAAGATGAATGGTTTATTACCATGTGTTTATATTATGTGTTTATTTACATAATACATGATCCAAGTGATCTCATTAGTGAAGCAAAATATAGAATATGCACTTAAAATTATGATTGGATTATTTGAATGAATGCTTTTTCCTGATTACTGTTTGTATCCCAAAATACATATCAATCTAATATCATTGCATCTACTCAGTGACTAAGCACTAATTCTTGGTGGTGTTTTTGTCATTTTATATGACCGTGGTAAGGGTCAGTTAATTTTCTTTTCATATAATCTGAACAAATTTTATATTCAGTTTAGCTTTCCCTCATTGATTTATGTATACATTTGTATGGTCTATAAGTTCCATTATTTGAATAATTATTTGTATGCTAAGCAACAATAGGTGGTATAAAAAATAGCCAAGCAAAATTTTGTTTTATGAGTTTTTCAAAAGCTAGATTACAGGGCTGGGGATTTAGCACAGTGGTTCCGCTGCCTGCCTCACAAGTACAAGGTCCCGAGTTTGCTCCCCGGTACCAAAAAAAAAGCTAGATTATAATAATTATGGAAATAGTTATATTTCTAAATTTAAATACATGAAATGCAGTATTGTTCAAGGTATCACAGGAAGCCCAATAATCGTCACATGCCAAGCATAGTATCCAGGTTAAATAGAAAAAAAAAAAAAAAAGAGAGAGACTGTTAGAATAATACTACATCCAGAAATCTTCAAAGGAAGAATAAAATGTTAGTGACAGAATAAAACCAGAAGCAATGTTAGTTGGTCTTAGATGTATAAATTAAAAATAAGAATATAAGAATAGAAGTAGAATGGCACCCATTTTACCCAGCTATTCCCCTGCTGGGTATCTTCCCAAAAGAATTAAAAGAATCATACCACAGTGATATATGTCCACCCATGTTCATAGCGGCACAGTTTGTAATAGCTAAAGCTTGGAAATAGCCCAAGTGCCCATCAACTGGAAACTGCCTAAAGATGTGGTTTTTTTAATAAAATGGAGTACTACTCAGCCATAAAGAATGAGAAACTGGAGAAATTTATAGCTAAATGGATGCATGTTGAGGCCATGCTCTTAAGTGAAATAAATAGGACACACGTGTAAATTTTGAATAATTTCTCTAGTGTGAGAAACTGAAAGTGTAAATAAGGATTAAAATGATTAAAATGAATAATTGATAATTTGAAATAGGAAAAGGTCCAAAGCTTTAGGGGTGGTGGGAGAGGAAGGGGAAAGGAAAGAAGGGAAAGGAAAAACTATGAGAAAAGAAAAAAAATGGAAATGAAATCTATATGAATAGGGAAGGGTGGAGGGGGTGAAGGCCTCACAGGTAATGGGGAAAAATTGAGAACCAAGATACATCATGCACAGGTACAAGTACCCAATGATAAATGTAAACGTATTGTATACCTAAAATGTACCAAAAAAAGAATTTTTTAAAAAAGAAGTAGAGTGGCAGAGAACTATAAAAATTTAAAAAATAGATATGTATGATGATCCAAATGAAGATGAGAAGATACTAGAAGATGTATCAGATAGAAGATGACTAAATATCAGAAAGTATTAAATTTATTGAGGCCCAGTAGAATAAACTGAAATGAGCTAAATATCTTAGTAAGCATCATAATACTGGGAAGTATGATTACAGTGAAAACTATGTAGCAAGAATAAGCAATAGAGGGACTTTTTGCATAATTCATTAGTTTTTTTCTCAGCGTTATGTCATAGTCACTTTCTCCCACTAGGACATGACATCTGACATTCACAGCTTTAAGAGGAAAATTGACTCATGCTTGAGTCTATCTTTGAGCAGTTCCAAGACAGGAAGGCACAGTGGAAAGGTCTGACAGAAAAAAAAATCACTCATGTCATGGAGGCCAAGAAGCAGAGAGCAAAGATAGGAGCTAGGGAGGGAAATACAGCCTTCCAGGTGACATCCTCAGGCCTCAGTTACTTGCCTCCTCTGTACAGGGATCATCTCCAGAGAGCAGCTCAGCTCTAACACCCCAATAGTTCAATCATATTCCAAAAGGCCCACCTATATGTAAATGAAGCATTTAGTAAACCATATCCATTATTTAGTAGTTAATTGCACAGGTAGTCGCTCAATCTCTGAAATGGATGAAAGCAGAAATGCTTTGGAATTTTTTTGAAGGAGAAAGTGTAACAGAAAAAGTTACCCTTACCAATGTTTTCTTACCAGTATTTTCCATGGAAAGCTACACAAGTCCTCCTGGAGAATTCCTGGGATCCTTAGAAAAACATTGAAAACTAAAGCATGAAAAATAATGTGGTCTTAATGTACCATAACAGAGTAACACTGTGTATTTTGAGCAAATTGTGTATAAATGAGTAAATTAAAGTACATGACATGTAAAACCTGTTTGCTTATATTTTCTTGAACAAGTATTAAAGTTTTATATAGTTTTTGGCATCCAACTGAAATGCAGCTTAGATTTAAATTCTAAAGCCCTTCAACTCATTTTTTTCAGTACAATAAAATATGCATCGTTTAAACCAGTGTCTCTGTGTGTAGCTCAATGATAGAACACCTACTTGACATGTGCCAAGCCCTAGGTTCAATGCTTAGCACCAAAAAACAAAAAAGAGTAGTTGAAAAAAATAAAAACTAAAAAAAAAGAGTAGTTGATTATGTGCCATGTAAAGTTTGAGAACAGATCCACAATTTGCATGAAAATCCATAGAACAAAAAAATACGAGAACACGAAGGACCAAAGCAGTGCCAGGTCATAGCCTAAGGGTAAAGCATTTATGCAAATACACCTATGATAAACCCATGATGGAACATTCATGAGGTTAGGATCTAATCCAGCTACTTGCTTTACTAGATCAACAAATGCAATAGTAAATTCATGCAATTGACTAATATAGGAATTGAATTGCATTAAAGCTCAAAGTTCTCAATGGTTAAATTATAATATTCCTAATATCTTACAAAAGAGGTGTAGACAATCACACTGTCAGACAAGCCTTCCAGACTAGTCAATCTACTTAAGTGACTGGTTCTGTTTCCCAGAGGTGCATAGAATTCAACCTGTATGTTCTTTTTTGATAGATTTCTTTATAAATCTTAGTACAATTTCTAGAAACATAAATGGTATTTATTGCATAAAATCTAAATAACTTTTCTTGGCTTTAGATCAATTATTACATTTTGTCCTCTAATAGTCTCTTTTTAAATGGAAATATTTAAACTATACTTATATGTACAAAAAATTGAATTAAAATCTGCTTCAAGATTAGAGAAGATAGCATATAGCTTGTGAAGAAGATAATTTAAATGTTTATTCAAGTAATACTTGAAAATTCAAAAGTATTATTGCATTTTTGCAGGTGGGAAGACAAACAGGTAAAATTTAGATTTATCACACATAAAAGTCTCTAGATTTCCCACATTATATGGAAGGCTGTATATTACTTAATTTTAGTCTAATATCCATTTAATTGAAAATGTCTTCTTAATTTGACTGATCAGCTTCAATCAATGCATGGCTTTCAGTACAAGCTCAAGAATTTATTGCACGATTGTATAATTAATCGTACATTTAACTTTTTATCTTATATTGCTAACATCAGCAATTCATTTTTTTTTATTATTTCACAGGATGGAGAAACCCAAGTCAACAATTTTAGAGTATGCTAATAGTTTATTTTTTCTTTTTTTCATTTTAGTCTGTTCCCAGTACTCTAGAGGAGTATTTGCCATTTTTGGACTCTATGATAAGAGGTCAGTACATACCTTGACCTCATTCTGCAGCGCCTTACACATCTCTCTCATCACACCAAGCTTTCCTACGGAGGGGGAGAGCCAGTTTGTGCTGCAGCTAAGGCCTTCGTTACGAGGAGCCCTCCTAAGTCTGCTGGACCACTATGAATGGAACTGTTTTGTCTTCCTCTATGACACAGACAGGGGTAAGTCCAAATTCCAGTCTATAGCAAGGAAATTCTAACTTTCAATGTGAAATAGGCTTGTATTACTTTTGTGATTTAGCAAAAATATATTGACCCTTATTATTGCTAAAATCAGAAAATAGATGATGTGTTTTATCAGTACTTTATCCTAACTGTGAGGAGAAACTTCTAATTAAAGAAGAAACTTATAGTTCATAAATTTACCTGTGAGAAATCATGGTCAGTAACTTAACTGAAATTAAGATAACTACATAGATAGAGAAATCAAACCAAGATGACTTTCTTGCTATCACAGAACGTCCAATATATTATACTGGGTCACTAAATGTATGGAATTTCTTCCACATGCCCATCAACCAAACAATTCTCTGGCTAATTCTCCAGTAGACACCAGTTAGGTGCCCTTTAATTTAATCCATTCCTGCCTCTGTTTACCTAAAGTTAGCATCAGGTACCACTGGCTAAGGGCTCAGTCCCTGCCAGATAGTCCCCACTTCAGATGCCAAACTGTTATTTCACTTGTGTTTTTGAACAAATGACTGTGCATCAGAGTTCCTATGACCCCTCTTTGGTTTTTTTGTTGTTGTTGTTGTTAAATTATTTTACTGGTACACTGTAGGTATACAACACAATTACATTTCTCATTGGGAATTGTACATTTACATCATGCATCTTGGTTCTTATTTTTTCCCCATTCCTAGCCCTCTCTTCACCCCCTCCACCCTTCCCTATTTACAAAGACTTCATTT
>NW_004624784.1:558271-621164 GCF_000247695.1 Heterocephalus glaber
ATAGGCAATATTTTAAGAACATCATGTAATAGAAATTCTATTTATAAAATGATGATAACAACAAATACACTCTTTTTCCATGTAAAAAAATAAACAAGCAAAATAAACATTTTGAGTATAATCCACCTTCAAAAGTTCAAATTATAATTTCTTATAATCATCAAATGAATTCTTCTTTATTCCTAAAACTTAGGTATTAGGTGGAAAGACTACATCCTTAAAGATATCACACCAGTGGTGTTCATACATTGCTTCCATTAGCACTCTTGGTAAAAAATTTTTTAAGAAACAAGATCGGCAATTTAATATCATCAGTATATTTTCTATAAGATAGCATACCTAATTCTTTCCTGGAAATATGGGAATCTGTTCACATTATATACTATTAGTTGACAATCTGAAGCATTTAGAGAATACATAATAATATATTTCAGTTTGAGTGAAATTACAAAATCTTTTCTTGACTAATGTTTTTCTATTTAAGAAAATAACTTAGTGAACACTGTGTGTATAAATCTTTCAGTGGTCATATGCACATTGTATAGAATGTGTATCTACATATCTCTTCTTCTCCTAATGTGTAAGTGCTTCTCCAGTATTATATCATTATATTGTAATCCTCAAGTGACATCTCATATCACACTTTGTTATTGTCTAGAACAGTGACTCCTTATATGCATGCTACAAATATGAAATCAATTAATGAGGCAAGCAAGGGAAGTCCTTGACAATAGGTATCAAAAATTTTAGGGCCCTAATAACTAATTTTACAATTCATTTTTGATTAATGGTGCCATAATTTATAGATCAGATAGTTAATAGCCAACATACAAAACTCACCTAAGGGAGTATTACTTGAATTAAATACAGTTTTCTTGTCAAGGAAAATTCAGAAAGATAACATTATTTAGAGTTAATTAAATTTAAATGTTTAGAAATCTTTTGAAATAATTTTTAATAAAGTACAGCCTGAATTTTTTAATCCCAATTGATATGATGTCATTTTTCTTGAGGGGAAAAAAGACATTAATTTAATAAGCATAATATAAGAAATGATTATTTTGTCATCTGAAATAGTACATCTCTACAAGGGAATATATTTTTACTTTGTCTATTTTCCCAGAACCTTAAATGTTTATGATGTGTTTTGGGCCATTCCTAATATCATAGGTAACAAAGCAAGTTTTTGATAAAAAGAAAGTTGAAGAAAAACAATCCTAATGTTTTAAAATTCTAATAATCACTGGGAGCATTTTTCAGAACTATTATGATGGCCAGCAATTTTGATCTCTTGAGTAGCATATGCAATGGCTGACAGTGATCTTGTTTTACTTAACCTTAGTTTTCCTTAATGCTTAATTCTCAGTGTTGTATGCACATTAGTGCTTTCCAGACCTACCATTTTATTTCAGGGGTTGTTAAATACCTTGAATTCAATATCATATATCGTGATATTATATAAATTATTACTTGGAGAGATATCTTTGGCAAAGCATGGAGCAGAAAATTTTCCTTTGGTTTGTTTTGTTTCCTGTTAGCATTATTTTTAACAAGAATATATTCTACAGATTACATAACATGCTTTCATAAACCTAGAAAGTTATGTCCCGGATGACATAACATGTAGATGCTGTTGTCCTAGGGAAAAGCTAATACACGAGGTTATGGACAGAGGAATATGTTTGTGTTGGGATGGAGATGGAATTATTTAATTTCTTCTCTGGGGTTTTACTTGGATACATGTTTTATTTTTAATTTGCTTTAAATACTTTTGTCAATATCTAAGTAAAATCAACAACAAAAAAGAATAAATGAGGAAGAGTCACAAAACAACTTTAGATGACATTACTTTTCTTTCCCAATAAATAATTCTCTATAAATAATCCTAGATCCCTCCTTGTTTTCCTTTTAGGTTTTCATCCCAGTTCTCTTCTCCACCATTTCATTCTCACGTTGTCAGTTCATTGGCTTGTTCCCTTCTTCTCCCTCTTCCAAGGAACCTACTGGGTGGGTAGGCAACATGATTTCAGATATTCTGAGAATCTTAATATTTCTTTCCCTATTACCAGAAATGAATATCATCATAGTTAATTTCATATGTCATCCTAAGGCAAGGGATGCCCAGAGAGTTGAGGATGGAGGACACTATGGATGTGTCTGTGAGGGTGTGTCCAGAGCAATTAACATTTAAATTGATATACTGATAAAGATCACCTTTACTAATGTAAGCAGTATCATCCCATCTGCTGAGGGCCCAAATAGAACAAAAAAGCAGAGGAAAGTTGATCTTGCTATCTATGCTTGAGCTGGGACACTAGGACTCCTGGTTCTCAGGCTTTTGGGACCAACATCAGTGGAACTTACTCTATCCATTCCCCAATTCTCCAGCCTTAGGACATGGGTTGCCTTGGTTCTCAGGTCTTAAGACTTTGACTAGAACCATCTACTGGTTTACTAGGCCTCCAACTTGCAGATGATAGATTGTGTACTACTGATCATCCATAATCACATGAGTCATTTTCTCATAATAAATATCTTATCTGTTTCTCTGGTTAATAAGAATCCTAAAATGCCCTTAGTCTCTAATTCACAAATAGTATAGAAGGCTGGCACAGCAGATAACTCTAAGAATACAACATATTGGCATTGCTTCATACCAAAGTAAAATTACTGATGATAGCTCTTTCTTTGACATCTCTTTCAGAAAGGAGTGTAATGGGGTAGATCAGAGGGAACTGTACACGTGTGAAGTGGCCTGGTGTCTACAGAGCTGACTGTAGGCACATTCTTTTCTCATCCTCTCCATCTCCAATTCTTAATTAGGATACTTACTAACACTCTGCCAATAGGCATCTACCATTGCTTGTAATATTTAAAATTCTTCTGGCCCAATTTCCTTATTAAAAACAAACAATAATAGAATAGAAATAATAATAAAATCCAACTAATTGACATTTAAAGTCAAGAGAATTGAGAATCAAATTCTAGCCTGGTATAATGCAAAAAGAAATGAATACTTTATTCTGAATAATATAAAATCCTGTTTTCTTAATTCAGAAGAAGAAAATTTATTTCCAAAACAGAGAAAAGTATCTGAAACCTTCACCAAGATGAAATATTCCCTTTTTGTAAATCTCCCATGAAAATCTCAAGCAATATATGTGTTATAATAAACCCATTAGGATTTAGACTATTTTTTCTTAACTCATCCAGATATATTTGCTTACAAATGTTACTACATTTATAACCAAACTAACAAGTCAAATATTTACTTTTTACCAGTTACTAAGTATGAAGATAATCCATTCCACCAGAAGGAAGGCAACATTAACTACATCTTCAGAGCCTGTATCATTGCCTTCTTGCAAAACCAGACCAGTGAGAGAGCAAAGAAAAATAAGAGTGTTAAAAATTGGAGCTTCCTATGGAGACTCTCACTTGTAATTAATGGAGACATAGTAATCAGAAACAGGCAAGGTATCCCTGGTTCCCTTCAGAGCATCTCCTTTGGATTGTTTCAGTATCTATCTCCTGCCCTCATTAACCCAGATTCCATAGGCTCATACTACATTGGGATAGGAAGAGGAGCAATGGACTGAGGGGCCAATGGATGGAGTAAAGGCACATCAGTAGATGATTGTGTCTTAGTCACTTTCTTTGTCACTGAGAAAAAATGTCCAATCAGCCCACAAGTTAAAGGAGGAGAGATATATTTTGGCAGATGGTCAGCTGGCTCCCAAGCAGAAAACAGCATGGCAGAAGGGCATAGTAGAGGAAAGCTGCTCATATCATGGCTGTCAGGAAGCAGAGAGAGAAGGGAGGAGGGAGATAACACCCTTCTATGTCCTGACCCCAGTGATCAGCCTCTTTCAACAAGACCATACCTCCTCCTGCAAATTAGCTGCATTACCCCCGTGATTCTATCACCTTCCAAATGTTCTGCCCATGAGAGGGACATTCGTGATCTAAACCATAACATCTTTATAAAGAAAGTTATATATCCAATATAACTCTTCCCTCATGGGAAGAGGCAAAGGGAAAATGAGGTGCATGCGTGTGTGGCACATCTCACTGTCTCTCCCTGGTTACACACTGAAGGATTAGAGGACAGATGCTGCTTGGAGTCAACATGAAAGAGTGCTGAAATCTAACAAGGACTGCCAAGCAAGGGGATTGAGCAAAGAGTAATGATGAGAAGCTAAAGAAATGATAGTAAAAAGAAGAAAGCATAGCAAGTAGCAGCAAAATAAGCTGTAGGTTGGCAAAATGGAGAAATTCCTGAGATGGAAGTATAGAAATTTACAGATGGCTTAGTGGCACAGGCAGCCTTGCAAAGGTTTATTGGAAGTGTTGAAGAGACATAAATGGGATGATAGGGGAAAAAAATGAATTTTGGTGCTGGGCCAGTTTAGTTGTCATTACAGGGCATTAGGTACACATTGCTGAGTGACAGAGCACCAGGGTGACTGTTCCTTCCCACTGTCAGTACTTAGGCACTGAGGAGAGAAGATCTGGACAAGGCCTTTAAACCTCCTGCTCACTGATTGTGCCCTAACCCATCAAAATTTCAAATCCCAGAAAGCTAATTAACAGAAGACCATATAGAAAGCTAACTGAATTGTGTTTTTCCCGTCACCTGTTTTGATGATTTTTTAGAATATTAAATTTGTATAAATAATTGTTGCTTTACTAGAGCCCTGAGCACACACTGAACTTGTCAGTTGAGTTATTCAACCATTTCTGAGTTCTAAGGACAGGAAATCTGTTCCTCAGCAATTGTTAGGTTAATAAAGTGTGTATCTAATGGTTTAACAATTTTCTTATCTGAAAAGGACAAAGCTGCATAAGCTTTCTCACCAATTCCATATTTTCAATGACCCATGACTTTCCACAGCAAGAAGATTACAAATGTTTCATGATTTCCTGATGAGTTTTATTTTAAAAATGTTTCTTATCTGAAGATCTGTGGAAAAAAGATGTCCTTCTAGAGTGATGATTGGAAACATTGCCTCAAGATAGCGTACATTGCCTCAATACTTTTTTCCTTATCCTATAAAAATAAAAATGTACAAATGATTTTCACAATTAAGATTGAAATATAGTGTAAATCATGTCATAGATAAAGTTTACTCAATAATGTGCTTTGTAAATTTTTCATGGTCTTATAACAGCTATGATAGCAGGACTATGGAAGGCAGTAACTTACTATTTGTTGAAAATAGTTCTTAGATATAATATATAAATTCCCTATGATAGAAGCTGTGATATACCTGCCAGCCTTTTGCATGTGCAAATAGAAATTTTTAGTTCCATAGTCCAGATGGTGTCAGTTCAGAATAACTATAAAATCACAATGTTAAATGCCTGTATTTAATATCAGCTTTACCACTTTTCACATTTTTGAACTTCGGTAAGTTCCCTAACATTACTAGATTTAATTTTTTCTGACTGAAGAAAATAGTACTAAAAATAAAATCTACTAAGTCACTATGATTTATATATAAATTATTTATAAAGTTCCTCAAATATAGTAAATGCTATGTTTTACAGCTACTCTTCTTTTATTATGATCATTATTGTCATTATTATCATGCTAATGGTATAATAGCCTATCCTTAAATTTTGAAAAATATTTATCATTTTAATATTTTTATTATGAGTTAAAGGTTTTTGGTTAATATTTTATGTGACAATAATTGGGCTTTCACAAAATGGACATTATTTATTATAAATGGTAAAGTGGTAAACAAACCAAAGCATAAATTTTCATTGCTTATTCTCCTATTCTTTCATAAACTTGTCTTCTTATTGCTCCTATAATTCTGGCATTTCTTCTGGGTTCTGTCTTCACCCACTTTGCCTCTTCTAAAAATTTCTTAAATAAAAAATACATATGACACATTCCTAGTAAGTAACATTTCATGACTTTTCATTAGTCTTCGTACAAAGTCCAAATTTCTGAAAGGAGATCAACAATCTGTCTCCTAATTGCTTCTCCATTGTCATTATATGGCCCATTTCCAATGAAACAACAATCCCCTCTAGAAATGGCCTTTTGAAAGATTTTGAGTACACTGGGTTCCTTATCTTGCTTTGATAGCTCTCCAAATGTTATTCCTTCAACCTCAACCATTTTTGCAAACCTTTTTTCTTGGATAACTCCTATTTATTTTCAGATCTGAACATAACTTCCCTCAAGAAGTCTTTTCCCACGTGCTTACCCTCAAGTGAGTAGAACTCCCTGCTGTGTGCTCCTAGAGCATCTGTATTTTCTATGTCAAACACTATATTGTTTTATTCTATGCTTTTGCCATAAGGCTCTTTAAGGTTTCTAATAGCATGGTTTCTGTCTTATTCATTGGATTTTTTTGAACAAGATGGGACCCCTGTACATAGTCACACCTAATCAGTACAAATGAGTGAGCTGTAGTATTTCAACCCCACTTGCATAACAGTGACTTTGAAATATGCATTTAGAACTCAGTCCTCTCCCCAGAGCCAGATTCACTTACATAGTTACTATTGATGTTCCATTTGCATCACAAAACTCAACATTCCAAAGGAAAATTGATTACCTGCTTTTATTATTAAACGTGCTGCTTTTGTTATATTGTCTATCCTTTATCATAGAGAGTGGCACTTTGCTTTCCATGCTGCAAATACAGGAATCATTTTTACTCTTTTTTTTATGTCTCATACAATCACATCCAAACAATCATCCTGCCAAATAAATATCACCCAAAATTATCCTAAAGTCATCCTCTCCTCTCCTTTCAAATCATAGCTGCTTTTGCTCAGACTCTCAAAACTCTCCTCCATTAACCAAATTTTTCTTAGTTCTGGTACTGTCCCCAAATCTCTTGAATGAATTTTCCAGTGTAAATTCTCAGCTAATCTTTTTTTCTTCACTATCCTATAGTGTGTTGTAATTTTTATTTATCATAATGTAGTTGATGATTTTGTAGCAAGGTTGTATTGGCCTTCTAAATACATTACAAAATAAAACAGCCTTCTAAATATATTACAAAATAGAGGATATCTTTTTGTTTTCTAGATTAATTTGTAGAATATTTAAAGTAACTATTCCTCAGAAGTTTACTAGAAAATATCTTAAAACATTTAAGTCTAGGGCTGGAGATTTAGCTCAGTGGTTTTGCCACCTGCTGTGCAAACTCAAGGACCCGAGTTTGATCCCTGATACCAAAAAAAAACCAAAAACAAAATAAAACACTTAAATCTGTAAGAGCTTATTAATCAGTGTTTCTCCTTTTTTCAAGATTTTAAGGCTATGGAGGCTGTCTATATCATATTTTTTGAGATACATAAAATATATTGGTATGAATTGATCAATGTATTCTGAACCCAGAAAATGTGTTATTTATGATATTCTTTCAAACATTTCGAGAATTCTTTCATGTTCCAGTATATGGTTAAGTTTACTAATATTTCATAGGGGGGGTTAAGAAGAATATTTGTTCCTTAATTTTTAGCTACAAGGTTCTTTTTGTAATCATTGTATGTCAAATGTCCTGTATCTTTATTCCATTTCTGATGATTTGAACAAATTGATAAAGGTATATGAAAATCTTCAGTGTTAGTCAATTTCTTAATGAAGTTTAATAAATTATTCTTGTGTGACATATTTTAATTAAAAAATACATTAAAGTTTTTAGTGTCTTCCTAGTAAACTAGCCCATTTGTAGACTATGTAATACATCTCTCTCTCCTTTATAATGCATTTTGTCCTGAAGTCTATTTTTAAAATATTGACAAAGCTTCTTTTATTTCATATTTGCAAGTGAATCCTTTGCCATCTTTTCACCTTAAACTTCATATTTATGTTTTAGGCATATCTTTTTTTCCCAACACACTGCCATTATACACTGAGTATTTTACTATGTATGTTACTATTTAATTTTCACAAAGCCCCAAAGATAAACCAAATTATCCTACTTTATTCTTAAGATAAGTAAGATTTGGTTTAATTAATTGGCCCCAAGTCACAAAGAAGTCAATAACAAAGCTAGGACTGCTGTATCTGTCATTCAACTAACTCTTGATTTTAACCACTACTTTATACCACGTTCCAAGAAATGTATGTTATGTTTATTATGCCTTGCTTAATAAGGAAACAAAGTCTGTTCCAGAGCTCACAAACTTCTTCTGTAAAGAGGCAGACAGTAGATATTTTTTTTCTTATAGACCATATGGTTTCTGTCACAAACACTCAACTCTGATGTTGTGAAAAACAGCTGTTGATAATATATAAATGAATGAGTGTGACTGTTCCAATAAAAACCCATGGACACTGAAATTTGAATTTCAAAAGTTTTCATGTTTCTTTAAATGTTGTTTTTCTTTTGCACCCCTCTCCAAACAATTAAAAATGTAAAAACAATTCATAGCTCACAGTCCATACAGATTTGTTGTCTCACAAGCAGTAGTTTTCAATATGTGTATCAATTTTCATACAAAAGTTTGTGATCTTTAAATGGTATACTGCTTAAGGTAAACTTGTTTTAAATTGGAAATTCACTAATGTATTAGAAATGATTTCCTAATTATATGGATAAATGGTGTGTTCCCCACACGTATAAGCATGTGCACAATTTCTTAAATATCTCTTATCCATACCCTAGGTTTGTAATTCCTGGTTGTCATGAGATGAGAAACTTCCTCTTCCATGTGCTCCCCTGAGGTACCCCCTTCACATAGCCCTCAAAGCTACAGGACCAACCATGAACCAAAAACTCCAAAACTGAAATAAAGTGATCATTTATATAAGAAGAAAGTTGGTCTGTCACATTTCACATTTTTAGATAAGATCAGGGAACAGTAAATAAGAACAAAGTATCTATTGCTTCAACATGAGAGCACTGTGGGCCACTTTTACAGCATATCCATTCCATATGTTCTCAGTGATGATCATCAGGACTACTTTTGGGATTTTATAGAGCCTTTGTGACTCTCACTTGGAGTTACACCCATGAGAATATACATCTGGTAATGGTGTACAGGAAGAACGTAATGCAGAAAATCAGGGCTACAACTCAGAGAGTGCTCAGAAGTAGATGGAGATAATCTTCTCCTGTGTCCCAACTAACACACGTGAGTAAGGCTGTCTACACAAGATGTTACTGCAACAAATGTGTTTTGTAATCAGTGGTCACTGATAATGCAAAAGGATGACCAAGAAGATATCTGCACCAAAAAGTAGACAAGATACATTGCCAATAAGAGCTTTCCTGGCAGAAGTTAAGAATTATTTCTCCTTCTCCTGTGCATCATCTTCATAATCAGAGAAGTGTCTGGGCTCTCTTTCCTCTGAAGATTACTTCTGAAACATCTTGTATTATTTACATATAATCTGAGAGATATGAAATGCCATCACAAAAAACAAAGATAGAGACAAAGACAAAGTCAACCATATACCAAACTCCCTGACCAGGCCTAGTGACATGATTCTCTTAGCACTTTGCTTGACAGGCTTAGGAGATATTCCCACAACACTGGAAGTTATTCCTTATACCAAGCCAGGAGACTGGTGCTACAGCCACACTGCATGTATACAGGAATGTGACCGTGAACTACAGTGTTCGTCCTATGTAGTAGTCTGTGGGATCTGTGCTCAGCTACAACATGGTAGGCATCAGACCCTAAAATTTAGTTCCCTTACCTAAGAAGACAAAAGAAAAATAGTAACAGAAGGAAAGGATGGATGATTTTAGTAAATTACATAGTCTCTTCCGTTCTCATGATATGTGATCTCTGTGAGGGTACTTGGTTGTCTCTGGTGAGAGGAGAACACCAAAGAAAGCTTAAGAGATTGTCAAGAGTATATACATTTCATAATACTTTGTATCATTCTCCCATTTACTAACTCCCGATTTTCTTTTATTAGGCCCTTTACCTCATTCATTGTCTAACCTCCTCCCCGTACTTTATTTCTTAAGCCCACTCTGTAGATGTGTATACTGTTTTCTCTCATCACAAATCCCAGTCATTTATTGCTTTTTATTATCGATGTAACAAACTGCTGATTTCCAAAATTCCCCTTTGTTCATTCTTCCAGTTACCATCTTCCATTGTGTAAGCAATTACTAGAGATTTATTAATAGCTTTGTTGCTTTGGAAATGTATATAAATAGAATCAGAAAGTATATAATTTTCTGTGTCTGGATTTTTAAGTTTTCCATATTGTTTGTAAAAGCCATGCATAATATTGCTGAGTTAGTTGTATTTCTTTAGTTCTCACTTGGTATAGTAGTCCTTTGTGTGAATCTAACATATTTTATTCATTTATTGATGCTGTTTTCCACTTTGCAGCTGTTATGAAGAGAACTGTTCTGACAATATTTTACATGTCTTTTGTTGTGTTATCCATATTCCCACATGCATAAGAGATCTTTTGTTTGCTCCACATTCTTATCAATACTTGAAATTGTCAGGTTATGTTCATTGTTGTTATTTTGGGAGTGTGTAGTAGTATGACATGATGGCTTGAATTTGCATTACGTTGATGATTAATGAAGTTTATCAGTTTCATTAATTGGCCATTTGAAAATCCCTCATTGGCTATTTGAAAATCATTTTTGTGAAGTCTTTTGTCCAGTTTTTGTAAGAAATTATTTTTTTGTTTATTGAACTTATACATTTTTTTATATATTCTGGATATATGTCCTTCATAGATATGTAAATTGCAAATATCCTCCACCATCATAGGGGATGCTTTTCCGTTCTCTTAATAATGTCTATGAATGGACAGAAATTCTTAATCTCAATATCATTGAACATTGTGTTTATTTCCCTTGGTTTTTGTGTACTATTTAAGAGAACTACAACTCATGAAGGTGTTTTTCTGTGTTTTGCTCTGAAGAGTTTATTGCATTACTCTTTTAGTGAGTTATATTAAGATATAGTACAGCAAAGTTTTAATGCACAGTTCTGCAAATGTTAACATAGGTATAAAGTCATGTAAACACCATCATAACACATGAAACAGTTTCATTGCAATAAAAAAATCCCTCATTCCTCTTTTGATAAAATATTAAACTCTATAAATTGATAAATTCTTGTTTATAAGTCAGGCTAATAACTTTTTGGACAATTATTTACTAAATAATTTTGTCTCCAAGTAGTCAATGATTAAACATTCTTCTGGCCTATCACAATATTAGCCAAATCTCTATCATATATTGTACTCATTTATTGTAGAATATGTACCTACCACGGATGTTTTAAGCATTTACATTTATAGTATAGCTCTACTGTTTACTGCATCCCAACAAATTGTAGACTGGCAAATGAAATGGCATAAAGAATATTTGAGGTAAATATCAGAGAAAAGATAGGTTGAATCAAATTTCAAGACCATGTTAATTTGTTAGGAGTGCAAATACAACATAAAAAGGAACATGCATAAACATTAAGTCTAAAGTAGTAGATGACCTTAGTACTCTGTGGAAGAACAAAAAATAAATCTAAAGAAATCAATTTTTCTAGAAAAAAGGAAATAACAGGAGAGAACACACCAGGCAGCAAAGATCAAAGCATAGAGGTGAAAAATTTCTTAGTGTTTTGCAGATGGTTTCCTAGTCTGTTTTGATTAAAACTTGTGACACATGGGATTTACAGGGAGATGGAAGTAAAAGTTGGTAATTATTGTGATATTCACTAATATTTCAGTAGGGTTATGTGATGTCTCTGTGGTACTGAGTTTTTAAGCAACATTTGAAAATCATTAAGCAAGTTTGTAATGTAACTGTAATCTTTCATTCATGCAGAATGAAAAAGGCTATGGAACTGATGACAATAGTCCAAAACCTTTTTTTTTAATTGTTTTATATGATGATAAGTACTGTGTGGTAATAGAAGGGAAGATTTTAGTATCTAAAGATAGTTAAAATTATCATATAAAAGACTACACTCATATTATTTTCCAAAATTTATTGTAAAGATTTTATTCTATTTCAATAGATGCCAGACTAAGATCATAATAAACAAGTATTCTGTCCTGGAGAAAAACAGCTTAACTGCTCATGTTTACAAGAGTCTGTCACTTTAATTTGGAAGGTGGACAAAAGAATCCTGTGGGGGACATTGTTCTCAGTCCTTTGAATGTTTGCCAGGTGATACATCCATGCCTTTCCACAGAAAGATTCCTTGTAGGACTGGGGATTTAGCTCAGTGGTTCCGCCACCTGGCTCACAAGTGCAAGGTCCTGAGTTCAATCCCTGGTATCAAAAAAAAAGATTCCGTGTCATGGAGTATTTTTTATGTAAGTTCACATTACTTTCTCTCCCACTTCCATGCGAACCATTTAGCACTTTTCATATGAATTTTAGGATATGATATGTAAGAGGTGCATTTCTATGAATTTAAACTATGATTCATTTAAAAAGCACTTCTATGGGCTGGGGATTTAGCTCAGTTGTTTCACTGCCTGCTGCGCAAGGGCAAGGACCCGAGTTTGATCCCCATTACCAAAAAAAAAAAAAAATTTTATGGGCTGGGGATTTAGCTCAGTTGTTTCACTGCCTGCTGCGCAAGGGCAAGGACCCGAGTTTGATCCCCATTACCAAAAATAAAAAAAATTTTTTAAAATACAAAAAAAAAATAAAAAGCACTTCTATTTACAAGTATTTTAAAATACCTTAAACACAATCTTAAAAGGCCAATTCAGAAATAGACAATAACTAAATATGAAATTAACATTAACATTTTGCCAGTGACTTATACTAAAGATCATGTTTTTTCTGATAGCTTAATATTGCACTTCATGAATTATATTCATTCTAATATACATTTTTTTCTCTAATATACATTTTTATCTGAATATGTATGTTATTTGAAGCATTTCCATTACTTCATTTTGTGAAGTTAATGTCAAAATTATATTATCCAATTTTCAAGTGTACAGAAAAAATGGCATATAGGAACATAGAGCTCATGTGCCAATTAAGTATAAAAAGTAACCTTATAAAATAAATTCATATTAGAAAGAACATACCCCCAACTACATTTACTTATATAGGAGCTATATATAGTATAAGACATAAGCAAGATTTAAAATCACCAAAATGAATGGTCAGTCAAAATGACACACTCTGGAATTGTGTCCATCCATATTAAGCATGTGCTGCCTTCATATTATTGTAGTGTGAGACAGGTGGGTAGTTTTGTAAAGATATGAACAGGAAAGAAAAAAATAAACAAGGGAAATTGTTATTGTCTTAAAAATAGTCCTCCTAGTCTCCATTTGTGCCACTGAATATTTTAACAATCTGTTAGTCAAGGAATTATTTTTATTGAAAGTAGCTTCTTTTTTGAAATAAAGAACAATTGTTGTTAGTATGTTTTAAATTAAACATTCCTTATCTATTTGAGTACTAGCTCTTTCTCTAGAATTCATTTTATTCAATTTTTATTAATACATGTTTGCAGTACATGATTATATTCATCTTAGGGCGTAAGTACATATACTTAACATATCTTAATTCTTCTTATTCCCTTTGTCCTCATTTTCTTCCCCCTCCCTGTTTGGTTCCCCCTCCCAATAGCAAAAGATCTAGCTCCCTGTTTCCCTTTTTTTTTCAATTTTTGTTGTTTTATTCATACATGCTTGTAGTACATGATGATTACATTTCTCAATAGATGAATAGAAAAAGAAAGTGTGACATTTATATACAAAAGTCTATACTACTCTACCATAAAAAAGGATAAACTTGATACACTTGTAGAAAAACTGATGCAACTTGAGACCATAATGTTGAGTGAAATAAAACACACAAGCTTAAATATCATATAGTTTCTCTTATATGAGAAACCAAAACTATTAAAAAGATGTTATGTACATGTACCTGTTTCCTGTTTTCTGTCTTTAATTTTGTCTTTTAAATTATTTTAACTTTGAGTTTCTCCTATAAGTTATGCAATATTTAAGCTTGTGCATCTACTTCACTTAACATTCTGATCTCAAGGTGTATTCATTTTTTTACAAATGAATCAAATTTATTCTTTGTGGCATAGTAGTAATCCAGTGTATATAAATACCACATTTCCTTGATCCATTAATCTGTTGATGAATATGTAGGCCACTTCCAAGATTTAGCCATTATGACTTGTACTGTTACAAATATAGGTATACATTTATAACTGTTGTATGATGTTTTAACTCTTTTCAGAAGATACCAAAAAAGGAATAGCTGAGTCAAATGCAATTTCTAGTTTTAGCTTTTTGAGGAATCTTCATTCCACTCTGCATAGTGGTTATACTAGTTTAACTCCCAACAGCAATGTAAAAGGGTGCCTTTTACCCTGCCGCCTCACCAGCATTTATTTGTTTTTAGACTTTTTTTTTTCAGTACCAGGGATCAAACTCAGGACCTTGCAGGCACAGCACCACTGAGCTAAATCCCTGGACCTGTTTCTTAGATTTTTTAATTTTGATGATGATAGACATTATTTCTGGAGTAAGATGAGATCTCATTGTTGTTTTAATTTACATTTCTCTGATGGCCAGACATGTTAAGCACTTTATTGGCCATTTGTACTTCATTTTGGAACAATTTATGGAAAGAGCATATTTGGAAGAATAATCATTCATTTACTTGATATCAGGATTCTGGACCATATCTCTTTAGTTTCCTTTAATCCTAAAGTTACCAAAAAGATTCTGTTGAAACAATGCATAAGGCATTCTAAAAATGCAAGTGATTGTTATATTATGTACTCAGTCTTAATTAATTATTTTAAAGTATGAAATGTATGCATGCTGGCATGCCCTCTGAATATTTCCAGGTTTCCCATATTGCATACTTTTATTACTAAAATTAAAGTTTCTGAGAGTTATTTTTAAAATAATCCTGCTTCTGGCTCTTGAATTGGAAATTACTGCTTTTGTCCAAAAACATGGAAACAAAGTAGGCTTATCTGCACTAGATCCAAGGCACCAATCAAAAACGTGATGTTATCAGAATGACGCCAGAACTGTCTATTGGGCTAGATGGTTATATAGCCAAGGAGTTCAACTAATCCAGAAGCATGTGACCAATGGTGCCTCCAACCATATATTTATATAAGGCCTAAGAATGTCCTCAGAAGGAAAGAGTCATAAAGCCGTACAATCTTTAAAAAACATATTCAAACAGCAACCCAAGTTAGCCAAACCCAGAATGCAGCTAAACTTAGCACAGACTAACACAGGATGCAAAGAGAAACAAACAGATAAGGAAACTGTCATGGTCTTTATGATTCAGTGTGGAGAAATACCCCTATTTAGCATTAGTCTTCTTTACACAGATGTTTGTTTTTCTAAAAAAAACATAGAATAATAATTCAAGAAGCAATAACAGTAAAATTTAATCAACAATAGTAGCAAAAATCAAAGTACTGAAAATCATGTACATCACATAAATTAAAATGAAGCAGTATATTGCTAAGGAAAACAGTGAGGAAATGAAGAGAAGTGAAAATAAATGTGGATGACAAGATATTGAAGTGTATAGACAAGTCCAGGTCTGAAATAGTGCCCTTGTGTAAACACAATAACTGGAATATACCAGTTTCCACAAATCTTTAAACTTCTGAAATGTTTCCCTCCTAATTTCTGGAACAGAAATAAGAAAACTACAGTCTGTGGGCCATATCTGACCAAAAGGAATTTTTTTTGGAAATAAACTTTTAGTGGAATACAGCCACACTTTCATTAATGTATCATCTCTGTTTCCCCTCAATTATGATGGAATTCAGTACTTTCAATAGAGACTGTGTGGTCTGCAGACCCAAAAATATTTATAAACTGTCTCCTTAGAAAAACTTTCCAATTCTTAACTTTGAATCTTCATGGAAAATTTAGTCCATCAATATAATCATCTTATGGGGGGGGGAGATGCTTAACTTTTTCTGTCTGTGTATTCATAACTAAAACAAAATTTGTATACTATAAAAATACCTTTCAGTAATTTTTTATATAAGCAACTCAACCATATTTGTGAAGTTTATTTCAGGGTCTACATGCCATAGAAACAAAATTATAAAACCCTAATATCATAAATATAAGTGCTTGCACCCAATATATTACATTCTTGACCTAACAAAGTCTTTGTTTCCAACTTTCAAAATAATAATGAAATATTCTTTTCAATGACTGGATAAATCGAACTCGACTCTTTTCACTTACAGAATGTTATCTCCCATTCTTTGGGATACCATAGCATCATAGGTCTGGTTGAAGCTCCCATTATAAAATTGCAAATGAAGATTATGCTAAGTGCTGTTTACTTACTTTTCTATATGTGTCTATGAAGAAAAGACACATATATTTCTGAAAGACATCACAACCATTTATAAATTTCTGTAATGTATGTATATGTGGCAAAGTAAAATCATCAATTTTCACTTTTAAGTCATATTTAGTATTTTTGTTTTATATTGTCTTATATCTTATGTTTTTATCAAAATGGATATTGAATATTAAACTTGGAATCGTAATCTAATAGCAACACTTTTAACTTTAAAATGAATTTATACTTATTTCTTATTCTGATTGGATCTAGCTTAATTAAAAGGTAGACCAAAGGTAGAGGCACCATCATCCATAAGTTGAGTTGTTAGCATAGTCTCCTAACTGATCTCTCAGCTTCTGTTCTTACTCCGAACCGTCTTTTCATGGCAGCATCTACAGTGGCCCTTCTGAAATAGACAAATCACATCGCCTCTCCTCACAAAGCTGCCCAGATTTCTCCTATTTTATTCCATGTAAAATCAAAATTCTGAAATCTTGCAGAGCACCTCACCCTCCAACCCTCTGTACATTTTCCTTGCTCTGCCTGGGATACTCCACAGCTGTAAAGAGATTGCTCCCTCTCCTCCGCAAGTCTTTGATATCTCCTTCCCACAGCGAGACCCTTTCTAACCACTTCTATTCTCTTTCCTGGTATTCTTTACCCACCTTTTCTGTTTCATTTTTTTCTCTATAGCACATTTCACCACACTACATCCTATTTATTTTACTCATTTAATGTAAACTCCAGTACAGCAGGGAATTCTATTTATTCACTGCTATTTTCTTGGGGTTTAGACTTACACCTGGGACCAAGATATTACTCATATATATTTGTTAAATGAAATTTGATAAAATTTTAAAGGGATAAAAATGATTGATAAATGCAAAAAAAAAGGACTGAGAATGCACATTCATTAATTATCACAGAGGAGGATTCTCAGTAGCTCCTGAGGACTGGAAAAAGGTACCAGGTGTGCTGGATTCTAGGACATGTGTGGAATTCATGGAGTATCTAATACCTAATTGCCCTTAATTGAATAAGGGAAATATATATTTTTTTATTTTAGCTCTCTATCACCAGTAACTCTGTGGTAAATTATATTCTTTAATTCTAAAAGAAGATTTGGAAAGACATATTTTGCCCTAATTCACCATGATTTACTACTGTAAGACTAATATGTATTGATGATACATTTTTTGGATGAAAAAAGAATCATATTCCACATAAATACAAATGGAAAAGAAAATCTATAAGCAAGTGAAAACGTTTATGGATATTATGGAAAAAATCACTTTTAAGTGACATCTGAGATTTTTCCAGAATTTATAATCTAATAATAATTTATAACCTAATAATCTAATAATGAATTTATAAGAAGCATTTATATAGTGCTTACTATGTATATCATGGCTTTGAAAGCTTTACACATCTAAATTTATGTAATTTTCATAGGAGTATGAAAAGGTGAGTGTTATTTCAGTTTTACTGATGAGAAAACTGTAAGGTTCATAAAAGTTATATAACTTGTACAAGATCACACATTTGAAGATTCAGGCTTCAAATGCCAGCAGTTTGGCCTGGAAATCTGTGCTCTCAACCACTCCATTATTATGCCAAGGAGGACTCCCACCTTTAATTTAATCAGAGACGGACAAAGAAAATCATAGAGTAAGCAGACCCTAGACAATTAATAAATAACATTATGCAGCACAAGGCAATCTCAACAGTTCTTAAGGGCTCAAAAAAATAGAGCCAATCACAGATCCAAATATTTCAGCTTTAGAAATTTATTTCAGCATGGACATCTGAGTCCTGCAGCTGCTGTGTGTGGTCTTTTGTGTGGTCACAGGTGTTGGCTGCACAACTAGACCACATAGTGGTGGATGACAAGGCAAGCATAATAGGGACTGCCAGCCTCAGGAGGTAATGCCAAATTTAATACTGAAAGTAAAACATATGCATGTGCCAATTTTCTTCTGAAAGCATTTTTATTAAAGAAAAACAAAGTTGTCTTCTAAAAAACATCATCTGTGGATAGATAAAGGATAATATTGACATTAAAATAGTGGCATTAGCAGATTTTAAAAATTAAAATTTAAACTAGAGAAGATAAAGTGAGATGATTACAT
Organism: Heterocephalus glaber; assembly: GCF_000247695.1. The sequence continues at coordinate 576,687 of NW_004624784.1, forward strand.
CAAGGATCATTTGAAGATAATTAAATTAACCTAGAAATATATGTTTTAATCTTAGTATACAAAAGATTGCTCTGGTTTTCATGTAAAATTTTTTTCAAAAAAGAAAAATAACTAAATCACATCCAGTACCTTTTTAAAGAAAGAGCACATCTGGTACTTCCTATGAGCAGATGCTCATATGAATCACTATGAATAAGTGGTGCTTAGGTAAAAATGAGGCTTTCTACTATGAGTTAAATCATTCTATTGAACTAAATAAATGTATGTGATGATCTTCTATGTGTTCCATTCTAGGTAAATCTATGCATAAAGTATCAGATTGACACTAAGTATTAATATATCATATTAGGGACTAAGACCCAATCTAAGTGGGAGTAGAATTTGATTCGTGTCTTAAGAAGTTAATATAAGGGGAAGGCCTGTCAGGGAGAGGAAACTGAATGAAGGGGAATAAGCAAGATGGTTATGGTCAACATGAATGTTGAGCAGGCTACATTTTCTGGAGCACAGGCTCAGTAGCAAGAGAAGGTTAGGGTCAAGGGAGGGACTAGGAGCTGAGACAAGTATGTTTTGCTCCAACTCCTCAGACCAAGGTCAGAGACTGGCATACTATAGATCTTTGGTTAATGGTGGGTGAAATGCAATAGCAGGCTCCTGTGCAGATAACCATACCACATCAAAAGGCACCTACAAGATAGTCCAGAGCTACAGAAAAGGCAGATCATTTTGTTCAGAGACAGGGAAAGCTTCAGAATGGATAGTATTTGAGATAAGTAGATCTTAAAGATTGACTGATATAGTGCAGGGGGTGAAGGGAGGGGAGGGGAATGGGGAAAAAATAAGAACCAAGATAAATTGTGTAAAGATACAAGATCCCAATGATGAATGTAACTGTATTGTATACCTAAAATGTACCAATAAACTTAATCGGGCGGAGAAGGCTGATAGGTTTTTCAAATGAAGTGAGGGGAGAGGTTTTTTCAGGGGAAACAGTGTGTACAAGAGTATGATTTTATACAGGTAGTAAATAACTCAGTATTGCTTGAGAAGAGAAAGCATGGAATGGGAGATTTTGTCACTGGGAATTAGCTTGATGAGGTGTTTGGGATAGATGGGAATAGATAATGTCAGATTGTGAATGCCTTGCTGAGAATTTAGATTGTGTGCCCTAGGTAAGGGGATAACAACAGTTACTTAAAAATTTTTAAATGGCATAATCAAACACTAAACCACTGTGGAAGATTCTGCAGGCAAGAAATCAAATGAAAAGTCAAACGCAATGTGTGAACAAGTGAAAATGAGCATTATATAAAACACATACCCATAAGTGCTAAGAAAGTGTCAAATATATGAGTCATCAGAGTAGGTAAGCTTTAGTCAAAGTTTATCATTTAGATTTGGAGCCAAATCATATTTTTAAAGATTTTTGCATCCTTTTATTGTGTAGTCTGGGGTTTGAACCTAAGGGCTTTGCACTATGCTACATCCCTGTCTTATTCTCTGACAGAATTTTTGCAAAGTTGATATAGAACGGGGTAACCTTGCAATATTTTTGCCTCAGCTTCCAAGAGGAAATTTTTTGTTCCTATTTAATTTAAAAAAAACAGAAATACGATATAAACTACCAGTTACTTTAACACATGGATTCCTACATCCACATATATTTCATACATATATACATCCATATATATTTCAGTATGTACTATAAATATATATGGGATGTAACTAACTTTGCACTGACAGAGAATTTTGCATCTTTGAAGATATTTATTATGAAATAAGAAAATACAAATACGATAAATTTTTCACTCAAGAAATACATAAGGAAAAAACATCAAAAGTCTAAACATGTGAAAAGAAATTATATGATGTAGACAAGAGCAGAAGTTAATATACATGGATAATAAAGCCACAGACAATTTAAACCACCCACTTCTAGCTAAATATTTCCTTATTCACCCCTCCTCCTCCTGTACTCTTGCTCCTTCTCCCTCATTTTCTTTTTTAAGCATTGACTTTAAATATTAAATGTACTGTTTTCCATATTTGTCTGTTGAAATTATCCCTTCATGTAACTACAAGACACAAAGTGGAGCAGAAGGTAAAGAAGAGAGAACACTAAAAGAGAAGTAGTGAGCTGGGGATTTAGCACAGTGGTGCCACGCCTGCCTGGCAAGCAGAAGGTTCTGAGTTCCTTCCTTGGTATCAAAAAAGAAAAAAGAAAGAAAAAAGAAAAAAAAAAGTAGCAATGGTTCAAAAAAGGGAAAGAGCAGCTATTTAAGAAACTAAACAAATGAAATCATGTGTATGTTAATTGCACGTAAAGCAAGTTATAAAGTTTTTTAAATTAATCAGCTTTGTAATAAATGGAATCATAAAATATAAAAAGTAATGATGATTGCCCATGAACTACTATAACATCTACTTATCATATATTTACAAAGCTACAAAAACATAGAAAGAATTTAGGCTCTTTCTCCTGATTTTAACAGAAATAATAAGTTAAAAGATAAAATAAGAATATTTTGAATGTGAATAATATATATGTGAATGATATATTTTAATATATTATGTTTCAAATTAATTACAAATAAAGAACATATTCTTTTTATAAATATATAAAATGCTTATATTATTTAAAATTAATATATTTAAATGTAACTATTATAGAAATTGTATTTGCTAGTATGATGGATAAGCAAGTATATGTTAATAGTGAAAACTGAAAAGTACAAATCAAACCTTATGTAAATTTATAAAATACAAAAGAAAAAAGCAAAGAAAAAATATTAATGTCAAACTAGTTAAAATTAATGAAAAGAAAATCAAAATGATAAAAACCTTAACCAATGAATCATAGCTGTACTGAGCAATGAATTTATAGACTTGAATATTTTATTAACTAGTAGAAGATAAAAATAAATATTAATATATATCAGGAAAAAAAGTTCTTAAAAAGCTGCAAACAGGAAGTAAGAGCAGAAATTGAAGGAATACGAAAAATGTATAACTGAGTTTCAAGAACTGGTTTCTTCAAAAGGAAAAATATGTTTGAACATCACTTGGAAGTAGTGTTGATGTTTGAAGTTAATGAAAGCATTTAAAGCAGTACTGGGTGTGAGAGTAAAGTTAGATGGGGGAGATGCTTTCTTAACAGACATTAAAATTTATAAGACTAAAATATTCAAATAAATACATTACAAATCCAAAATATATAGATTAACAATAAAAGACAATATTGATAAAAAAGATGAATCATTTATAGGAATTTAGTAAAGCAAATGGGGAAAATTATATTTCAGACATGTTGGAAAGTTCTGGAATACGCAACAGTGGTCAGTTGTTTAGCTATTTGAAAAACAAAATAAAATTAGGTCCCACATTATATCTACTATCAGCATGTTATCAATAAATACTAGTTTTCCATAGCTGCTGTAATAAATTACCACAAACTCAGTGGCCTAAAACAGCACATTTATTTTCTCAGAGATCAGTACATCTTCTGTATGTCAGAAAGAGAAATTTGTTGCACTAAGCTAAAATGGAGGTGCTGGCAGTGCCAAGCTTCCTTTTGATGCTACAGGGAAGAATTTATTTCCTTGCATTTCCCTGTTTCTCCAGCTATATTTCTTGCATCTTTTACACTTGGCCTCTTCCTTCATCTTCAATGTCATCAGCATTGTAGCTTCAAACCTCTCTGGACTCTATCTTCACATTATGTGGTTATCTCTCCCTACCCCTTTTTCCAGAGATAATTTGTGATTACAGTTAGAGAGATGTAGGTAGTCAGGACAATCTTTTCATCTCAGAAATCTTAAGTTAATTACAGAAAATTATGGTTTTCAATACAAGGTAGCAGTCACAAGTTCCATGGATTAGGAGCAAGACATCTTTGAAGACCATTATTTAATCTATTGTAAAATATGAGAAATATTTAAATAGAAAATCTGAAGGCACTAGAAACTATATACTCTTTCTTTCTGAAGGAGACATAGTCATAAAAACAAAGTAAAAATTTTTAAAGGAAAATAGAGGTGATAATGTTTTAAACTTTCTATCTGAGAACAACAGTACCTGGCAAACGCCATTTTGGAAAAATTTTCATCATATATGACTTGGAATTAATACAAATTGCAATGCAAATCAAAATGAAATCAATTCAAATGTAGAATTAGACAAAAGACATGAATCGTAACTTCAAAAATTAAAAAGCATAAACAGTCAATAGATATATGTAATATTTTCAACCTCATATTAATCAATTAAATGAACCAGAATACATTTACCAAGTCAGAAAAGACTTTTCCTAATAATGATACCAAGCTCTAACAAAAACTTGGTAAAGAACCCCTTTCAACTACTGTACTGTCCATCACAGTATTAATTTGCACTTCAGAAATTTGAGAAGATAATCAAGCCTCTACTCAGACCTTCTACTTTTCATAATTTTCTTAAGAAAACAGTCTGAAATTTGCATGAAGACTAGTATTATGAATGCAATGTAAAAATATATTTCTAAGTATATAATTGTTTCATTAAGTTTATTGGTACATTTTAGGTATACAATAGTTACATTCATCATTGGGATCTTGTAGCTTTACATGATGTATCTTGGTTCTTATTTTAATTTGTTAAAGTATTGCCTATTGGCTAATATTCATATGCCAGCTTAGTATCTTATGAATAGAATCTAATAGTTTCATCATAAAATTCTTATTTCCCCCATGTTAAAGATGAAGAAACTGAAAATAAGAGAGGCTAAGAAACTTGTCCCAAATTATAAGATTTCTAAAGACTGAATCAGTGATCCAAGACTTACACAGCTTGTAATTAAGCTACTCACTTAATTATGTTAGGATATTCACTTGCACTGTTATTTATTTATTGAAAAAGAATCACTTCAGTACCCATTACCAGGATTTTAAAGTCATTCAGTACCCATATACAATGTAGATATAAATAATAATACTGTCAAAAAAATTAATATATTATTCTTGTCTCAATATTAATCAGAAGAAAGTATTAGGTGCCAATACAATATATTCTTTGTGATATGGTAGATAGATGATAAATGGTTAAAGAGAGATTGATTCACAAACATATAGTCTACATTTGTTTTTTAATATTTACTGAATATAGGTGATTTAATTTTATAATCAGAAAAAAGTAGTGTTTTAATAGAAATCAAGGTGATGTATAATAAACTCAGGAAATATACCTTCAAATACAGGGATTTTTTTTGGTCACTTAGTTATATGTTCAGTAAGACAGAAATTTTTATTTTTATGGGATATTTTATAAAATTACCCAAAAAGTTAAGTAAATGATGATATTACATCATATCATTTCCTCAAAAATTAAATATTCCATTTAATATTCATGTGTCTTTCCTTACACTGTCATATTTTATTTAAATGAAACTTTAATCACCTGATTAAAATGTGTACCATCCATTCTAATATCTGATTAGTCAGGAAAATCTTAAAAGTTCTTTAACAGTGCTTAAAATAATAAAACATTCAAATGATGTCTTTAATTTTATGTTACTAAATACCATTAAGTTGACGGAAACATGCACAGTTGGTGGAAGTTTAGCATTTTAAGCCTGAGTTTATTCCAACATTGAAGTGAGAGCCATTTTCAATTGTTTAAATTATGGTAATAATAACAACTACGAAAAATACAATATTTGAACTTCTCAATTGAAAGCAACAGAAACCAAGGACAGCTAGCATACAGTGCTTCATAGGTGTTAAATGACAGGATATGAAGAGCCCTGAGAAAGGAAAAGGAACCGGGATGGTTGGTTCAGCAGTGCCAGACGATAGGACTCTCTTCTTTCTTCCCTTCACATTTTCATGTCATCCTTCCTGTATGTGTATCAAAAATAGCTAAAAGATGGCCATTCTACAAATGCTGAGTTAACTGCCGAGATTAAACAAAACTGAATTAGGTTAGATCCTCTTAAATTTCATTTTAAGTGTCTAGAAAAGAGAATACAATTGATTCAATTTGCTAAGGAATGACCCTTGTCTAAACAAGATCATTGTCTTCACTGAAGAGGGTGAAATCCTCCCTGTGTAGTCTTGTTGTCTATTTTAACGGCCCTTTTCTCTTTGTTACCCAATATTTTTTCACTACGAATTCAGGGGTTCGGTTTTGTGAACCTCTGAACTTATAATTGGTTGGGAAAGAGGACCATTGTGTGCTATGCACAGATAGCTAAAGATATCTTTGACATTTGCTTTTCTGGTTTTACTAAATGAGTATAACTAAAACAACACAAATGCTAAGTAAAAGAGGAGCTATTTAAGAACACCAATTAAGAATAGGAAGGCATTATTTAAAAAGCCATCACTTAGCTAATGATTCATTTATATAATCAAATAAAATAACTATAGAATGATGGACTGTATTCATATTTATATGCATTTAGGGACTATGAAAAAACAGCTCAGTGGCAGATTTAGCTCAGTGGCACCACACCTGACTCACAAGTGTAAGGTCCTGAGTTCAATTCCCACTACCAGAAAAAAAAGTACCAGCATTTCCACTAAATAGTAGTTAATATTCAAAAGTTATGGAATGGCTTCTTTAAGTTGGGTATATCATATTGACCAAAGAAATTACTTAAAAGAGCCAAAGTGTTCGGATAATGGAATTATAGAGTACTAGACAAATCTCAAAGAGGTAAGCTGCCACACAATAAGTCTCAAGTGTACACTGAATTCACGCTTCGGTGGTTTTCTCCTGTTTAGTCTTCTCCTATAATTAGTGAAAAATATATACTTTATGACTGAAATGGTCAGCTTTCTTGTTACTGGTACCCGATTCCTGCCACCTTCAACTTAGTAGAGGAACAATTTGTTTTGGCTCACCATATCCAGTATTTCAGTCCACGGTTGGTTCCATCACTGTGGGTCTGAGATGAGGGAGAACATCATGGCAAAGGGCCTGAAGGAGCTGCTCACTTCATTGAGGCTGGAAAGCAGACAAAAAGGGAAGAATGTCAGAAAGGAAGGGGAGAGAGACCAGATGTGGTCCTGAAGGTCATACCTCCATTACGCATGCGGCCATACAAAGTGCCTTTAGTAATTTCTCAAGTCAGTCAATTGTAAAATCAGCATTAACTATCCTATGACCTACCAAGAATAGAGGAGAAGAGGTTGAATTTACAGAGCATTTATATAAGTGATATATGACACAGGCTCTGTTGTCAGCAAAGAAAGAAAATAAACAGATTTGAATAACAGAACATTAACTAGTCCAAGAACCCAGGGTATGTGAGAAGCTGATAAATTAATTTGAATCTCTGCTTTATAGAACAGAAATATTATTCAACATAACAAACTACACAGTACCTATTTGTTAATAAGATCTGTAGCCAAGCAGAAAAATTCAATGGTTCTTTATTATATTGGAAGACAATTTAACTCACATTAAAATTCTACTTTAAATGTTGCCAACAAATTTATTTACATCTAGTTTCTTTTTAGGAATTGTATTAAAAGAAAAACAAAATTATATAAATGTTCCAAGATTGAAAAATTTTAAATGTAAATAATATAAACTAAAAAAAATGTTACTTTTAAAAGTTAAAACCTCACTAAGTATATTGTCACTTCCTTTTTCTTCTTATTGTTTCCAAATTGATGTGTGACTTTGTATTACAAAATGTACAAGATGAAATGAGAGAAAAATAAGAATAATTCAACAATGTAAATTTATGCACATTAGTCTGCAGGAGGCTTGGCACACTTAAAATACTAGCATTCTTTGCCTACCTTACAAAAATTTGGCCATCTTACTGTATAGATTTGAACAGTTTAAAGTGGCAAAAGAAAAATATCAAAATATTGCTATGTCAAACCTTTTACTCACACATTACAGTTGAAGTTATTCATCCTTTAACTGATGTCAACTTTATCTAACTCATATTATTAGGAACATTTAAGATTTGGCTCAAATTCAGTGGAAGAAAAAAGTAATGATTTGATTTTTAAATCTGTTTTAAAAACTGATCCTATATTTAAATTGTTAATAACTGCAGATCTGTACACATTTAATCATAGGAACTTGAAGACTTGTGTTTGTCTCTTCCAATTTAACATTTTCCATTAACCCTTGAGAAATGTTAACATTAGTCATACACAAGCATATTTTCCTTAGGGATGGACCCTTTTGTGTCATTTCCTTTTTGTCAGGAGTTTCTATGGACCACATCAAAAACTAAAGTCCCCTCACAGGAAACTCCTATTATTGTGAATAGGGCCTCCAACTAAGATAATAGCCTTGAATCTCCTGGTTGTTCATTTATCCAGGCATGTTCTTGTTCTTTTCTAAGGGTTGGAGTCTAAATTTCATTTTATTATAGATGAAATTGCTAGATGAATAAAGTACACACCTGTTTCTTTTTATTTTTGATTCACAATTTCTGGAATACATTTTAATTTGGAAGCAGCTGTGCTGCTCATGGGAAGCAAAAGTTAATACCTCTACATGGAATTCATTTTAGTTCCTAGAGAAAAAACAATGCTATCTCATTGGTATTCTTTTCATTTATAGCTAGGCATAATTCAATTCATTCTTCTTTTTTAAAAATCACTTACAGACCCTTAAGAATTAGCTATGCAAAAATACACATTGTAATTTCTACTCACTTTTAAAGTTCTAGTGAACTCAAGAGTAAATTATACCCAGATGGCCCAGAAAGAGAGGCTAAAATGAGAACACTCACCCATTTGAAAGAAGGAAGGCATTTATTTCTTCACTGCCCATTTGTTTACTTTACAATTACAAAAGGATATTAAGGTTTTTGAGGAATTTTTGCTTAAGGATTTAGGAGAGACAATGCTCCATTGTCAACTGTAAAATAAACTAATCTGAAGCAGAGATTGATGACTAAGAAAATTCATCTTCTTTTCTAAAGCATAGGTGAAAGCTTGCAATGCTGTCTCTTTTTTTTTTTTTTTTTTTTGGACATTTTAAAAAAGGAAGTTTATTGGTCTTTAAATGGCTCAAATTGCAAATAAACAAATTGGGTAGTGGCATCAGCCTAAGATGTGTGATGCAGCTTTGTCAGTTGGCTTCATAGCACCTCAGTACCCAGGAGACAACTTTGAGATGGGTATGATGAGCTAAGAGTGATATATGTAGGCTGGGTCTAAATTTTCTTATCTGCTCACTTATCAAATCCATTTATATGCACAGTCAGATTTCTTTCCCACAGGGAAACATGTCTGGCCTGTGTTTTAGAATTGTTCTAGATATGAAGGAGATGTGATCAAAAGATAACAGTGACTGTAAAAGACACGTTGCTATTAGTCCCCCTCAAAATACGTACTCCCCCCCTAGCTTCAGCACACGTATACCATTGTTCTTGCCACTTTCTCAAGCAGTTGTGGAAAATCTCTTTCACAAGTGTCTTTCCAAATTGCACTGCTGTGGCTGCCTCTGTGTCCTGAATTTATTCATTTTTACTTTGCAGAAGAGCAAGAGTCACATAGTGCAAGTTCTGGTGAATAAGGTGAACAAGGACACACCATAATCCTTTTTTATTTGATAGAAATTGCTTGAATTATTCAGAATACTGAGACAACCAAGAAAAGACACTCATGAAATGGGAGCTTGAGAACTTCAGAAAGTGGTAAGAAAATGGGATAAGTGTGTTAGAAGCAAGGGGAGTATTTTGAGGGGGATGGGAATTTGTCTTTACTGTGCAAATTTTCCATTTAAACATTTACCGTATTTTTTTATCACATCTCATATTTACTAAGTAATCTTACAAGCTAATCAGTACTAAATTATTTTAAAGACAGTTGTGGAGAGGAAAGTTTCTTTTTTTATTATTTTAGTTTATTAGTACATTTGTATAGTACATAAAAGCACTAAATTTTCATTGAAAAATTCTGAGTAAATGTGCATTCTGCCAAGATATGTATGATGTTGCTTCGTAGAAACAGAACTCCATAGCTTAAAGTTTTCATGGCAGAAATTGTCAACTTCCTTATTAAGACCTACTGAATGCATCCTTTTATTTGGATCATAATAAAAGAAAATTAGTAAAGTCTTATTAGGAATTCCCTTGAAAACAGCTAGTGTATGACTTTAGTGTTTTTGTCAATGTATGAATTTTTATTCTCTGTTACACTGCCCAAAATCATAAAGCAAAGACATAGAGTTAAGTTTTTGAGGTGACAAGTTTCCATGGGCTCCTAGAAAACTAAAGATACTCTTAGGGCCCTGTGATTTCTTCAGCTTGAGAAATACTATCTTAACTTGGCCACAGAAGCTAGGAAGATGCTATGGATTTAGGCACAATTATGGATAGATCTTTGGGTCCTCAGATTATACCAAGGAGCTGTCATTCCTGCTCTGTATAAACACAGAATGTCTGTTCTCAAATAGAAAGAGCAATGTAGTATTGTGTGCTATAGGAAAGTTAAGGGATTTGGGTTCAAACAAAATTGGCTCAGGTTTGGGCTCTAACTTTAGCACTTCTTGGCTGGTTACTCAACTTTCTGAACCTCAGGTGAGGCTAAAGTTTAACTGAAAAATTAAATGTAAAATTTTATCAATATGCAACTCAATATCTAGCCCACACTAGCTATTTAATAAATGCTACATCCACTTTACTTAGAGATAAACTTAAAGATCTTCTCACACTAAATTCTGTGTTTTTACTTGTATAATTTTATGCTGCCCTGGAATAAAACCAAGAGTAAAATAATTCAAGGAGAATGTGCTTTTACCCAAATATATAACTGTCAATCAATAAAAGAAAATGTATGCATTACCTTTACCACTACAGTGGACTAAAAGGCATTTGGAACTCATAGGAATAACTGAATGTGTGCTGCTTTCAAACATTTGAGAGAGTTGAAATACAAAAATGAAGGGAACACAGTCACCTCATCTTATTTCCAGAGTCACTGTCAGTGCTAGCTCCACACAGCTGTTACTCTGGGAATTATCCAGTTGGACATAGATGGATCTCTTTCCATTCATTCAGATAATTCTGAATTCCTTTCAGAGAAGCATAATGCCAGTGAAGTATAAAGACTCAATAACGGTCAGCCTAAGGAAGGATTCAACCAACCAGAGCAGCTGCTCATCAGAAATGCCGAAAACCTTCCTTTATCACTCATATGCTTTTTCCTGACATAGCTGAATTTTTAAATTATATTGGAAATGTTTTACTCATATGTGATATTAAAATATTTTATGAATTTTGCTATTCAAAAATGACAGACCTTGATATAAGGAAAAACAAAATAGCTTCTGGAGATACATATGTATATTGTATATGTGTACATATATATCAGTGTATTATATTTATGAGTGTATATATATATGAGTGTATCTATGTGTATGTAAAAATCTTACCAATCTGTTTCATAATTGAAGCTAAGATCAGCAGAAAGAATTAATTTGAGAAAATACAGTAGCATCTAGTTTCACTTTACTCAACTATGTGAAGCTGCATGGAACAGATTAATCATTTAAGTGCAATGCACTGAATGTAACAAGTTGTTAGATCATAGCAGCCTTGAGTGCAAGTTCTCTTGGATTTTCTTCCTGACTTTCCTCCTATATCTGTGTGGCCTCACATTGCTTCATCTCTTAGTTCCTCAGCTCACAAGGAAAATGCAGACACTAATGCTCCTTTGCTTAAAAGGTTACTGTGGAAGATTGAATCCATATGTGAAAAACACCTGCTAGGTCATCATAAGAACCATGTAAGTTATGGTGGTCTTTACTATTTTAACATTCCCAGAAATGTATTCTTATTTTTTAAGAAAATTAATGGCAATGCAATTTTGGGATCTTATAATCATAAACAATTTGAAATCTCCTAACCACTTCAATATTTTTATAATTTATGTAGAACTTTCATCAATAGCTATTCAAAATTCAGTTTTGACAATAAAATATTCAAGTTAATATTTATTCTCAAATATGAACATTTCATGTTTAAAATTCTGTAAATATAGAAGTCCGGCCTTTCTCAGCTTTGTCATTCCAGTAGTTAGCACAGGACTGGACCCTCAAAGGTCTCAGTCCATATGTCTTGAATGAAGTAGAGCTTTTTAGTAAATAACAAGTTTTTAGTAAATAGTAGATCTGCTGGGCTTGGTGTCTTGAAATTTCATGTGTTTTGTACAAGTCATCTTTTCCCTTGCCCTCAGGGGAACTAATACACTGTTCCTCAGTGTATATTACATTTTAAAATGTAATCATGCTATGCTTCTTAATTAAGCATCTTGTTGGCATAAGATTTGTGTTATAAGAAAAATGCTTGTTGAAATACAAACTCTTTTGCAAAGAAAAAAAATAATTATTTAAAAATATCAACATCACTTAGGGGAAGAGTACCACAGTGATTTTCAAACTAGAGACTGTGACTCAGTAAATATGAGTAAGGCCCATAAATCTGCAGGCCTAAGCACCCTAACAGATTCTGGATGCCAAGTTTGGGAAATGTCGATTTAATAACAATAAAATCAACATGTATTGAGCTCATGCACTATTCTGTCCCCCAACTCACTCTGTGCCAGAATTCAAACGCAAGCAGTGTACCTCAAAACCCAGGTTCTTGCTGGTGAATAGTGTATGATATTGGGGCTCAGACAATCAGGAAAAGCAAATAGTCTCATCCAACTTCAAATTCCTCATTTGCAAATTCAGAATTAACTTACATTGAGTGAAAAATAAATGAGGGAAAATTCACCAAACATATTTAGTGTTTTGAGTATACATATAAATATGTATAAACTGATTATTGCTATTATTTTGATCAGTTATATCAGCCTGAAAGCCAATGCATTTTGATTTAATAACCCATGAAGAATAAGCAAAACATTACAAAAAGTACAGAAAGAAAAAATAATAAATAGAACACCAATTAGAAGTGATTTTAAATGATTGCTATCAAGTATCCAACGGACATCAGTTTTTTCTTGGGAAGTCATTACTAAGCCTCACCCTCAAACATTTCTAAAGTATGAACTAGGTATGTCTTGATATATCGTGAACTTTTAATATTTTTAAATCAATCTTTCCCATAGGAAATTTATATTATAAATCAAATCACACATCTCTTTAAGGTTCTATCACGATAAAAAGTTACCTGCATTATACTTGATAATGCCTCTTAACTACTATTATTTGCATTTTACGTTGGTACTGAAGTCAAAGGAAATGTTGAAGAATTCATGGTTTAAAATGAATAGATAGTAGTGATATCAGCAGACTAGGATAAAAGTATTCATGCTTACAATGAAATACTTGCTATTGACCAGCAATTTATGACAATGATTTTTAAAATATTTTTGACCCAGTATGACTCTAGAGCTCACATTATTAAATTGAATTTTCTATTTTTGAAGATTATCTCGAGTCATGATGGAAGTGAGGCAATGATTTGCTCTTCTTAAACTCATTCATTATAACTAAATTCAAAATTGAATCATTTCAGCAATGTAGATTTTAGATATTACTGATTCAGGAAACACCTATCTGTATTATTCTTTAATTTTACCTTATATGAATTTAGATAAAAAATAACATTGAAAAATGGAGTATAATCATTTATTCCTTCATTCAGTCATTCAGTCATATAACCAAAAGATTGGTGTGCTATTTACTGTGCCAGATTATGATGAGTGAAAGACAAATATGATATAGAATATACTCTAGTTTATCTCTTCTGATTCAGTAGGGGGGAAAAAATCTTGCCCCCAGGTAAGGTGTTTTATTAAATATTGAAAGGATTTGGATTTTTGTTTGTTTTGTTTTGCTTTAAGGTAATCTTAAAAGTAATGTTGCTATTACTCTGCAGGAGAAGCTCTGTGAGAATCTTTAATCTACAAAACAGCAGTTTCAATTAAACCACTAGCAATTCCACTGTGAATTAGACTGTAAACAGCTGTGATGGTGCATTTTAGACTTTCAGAAAAGAGAAATAGATTCCCACAAGCAAAGAAAGAGATCTCCTTCAGCAAAAAGGTAAACAGAAAGCTATCAGACCTGACACTCACTCCCACGGAGATTGAGGCAGTGTCTTCTGAGCTTCTCCTCAGAACATGCATCTGAAAAGTGTTCTTTACCTTAGTGTGCATTACAGTGGTTTTCATACTAGCAAAAAGAACAGACCTACTCTACTTAAACTGACAGGCCACAGCAACTACATTTTTTAAAGTTTCAGATATTTGTTAATTGCTAATAACTATAATAAACTCAACAATCAACATGACTTCCTTTAGAGGAGAAATATTCCATGATTTTAATGGGAAATTGTGTGGTAGGTTTCTGGAAGATTTTCCTTCTAATCAGAAACATTTCATTTAGAAGTCTGGACCTTATTTCTTCAGTTTTATAATGCACTTTCACTCAGTAAGTAGGACTTGTTTTGGTCATTAAGACCAGTTTGTTTCAGGGGTCTGGGTACACATGCAGTCCCAGCTGATACCTGTCCCAAGTTACATAATGCCATATGTATGACATATAGTGCTGATCCAAGACTCCCACTGAATTAAATTTGGATGCTTCCTGGCCTGAGGATTTGGTGGAGAACATTTGCAGCATAGGACTTTGGTCTGAAACCATGTACCTGCCAAGCTGGGGACTAAGAAGTCTCTCCAAGCCAAAGATAATTTAACATAGATCTCAGTTCAGTTCCAAAACTATTCAAAGTCTATTTTGTTGTATATAAAGTAATCTAAAGGCTTCTGGCTCTATGATCAAATTACACTCAAAATAATTAACAAATTATTATGTGCACCTTTACAATGTAAGTTTGAGCAGGTATAGTAAATGAACAATAGTGATTACCTTCCCAAATTAAAGTTCATAAAGCTTTTTTTTAGATGCTTTTAAGCCTACAGAAAGCATAAGATATTATTCCTGTATCCAGAGAGTTTTGAAAAGTCTAAGACAAAGAGAACATTCTGTAAACAACACAAAACAGTCTACATGAAGTGAAAAATTCTGTATAATATTTCTATTCTGTAATTTTGGAAATAGGAAAACCGATGATGACTAGCAGAATAATGTAAGATCATGGATTTCACACAAGTTTAATATGCAAAAATGTTGCCTAAGTACTATTTCCAGAATAAAAAGATGAGTTATGACAGTGTCCCTAGTTTTGCATTGTACCAGTTATATTTTATAACATTAGCATTGGATATGATGTCTTGACTATCATCTGTGTCTATTCAATGAATAGGAGTAGATTATTTATTACAAGGAAGAGCTCCTTCCCTTACATAAAAGAAAAGAAGGCATGTAGAATTAGCCTATATTTGATTCATAAAAGTAATACTAAGTAAAATTGTTGATATTAAAATAAAGTTCAATAAAAGATTGAAATTGGATGACAATATTCCTACAAAATTCATTTTTTTTCAATATGCTATATTCAAAAATGGCTTTTCAATCTTAAAGTAACCCATGAAACTCCATGTGATGGTTCTAAAATTAAGAGAATTAAGATATTCTGCAATGATATCACTTTCAAAAAGCATTTGGACATACCCATGAAAATAAATGGTAATGCAAAAAGGTTTTCCACTCTTCAAGTATCTCTGATATGTGGACTGAAGCTCTAAACTGGTAGTGAAATAAAGAAAAGTCTTTTGCTTCTGACAAATGTATTTATACAACTAGATAGTGACATGAAGATAATATTCAGAGAATTGAATAATTAATGCTACAGTTCTCTAGTCAAAGGGAAATAGGATTTAGAACTAAAATATCTATAATAAAAAGAAGAAATTAAACATTTCTAGTGATACACAGGTAGATAAAAATATTTAATTGGTCCTACCTTCATTCTAAAGACAAAATATGGCCAAAGGGTAATTAGATTTTGAATTTTTGTTGCTGTTGTTGTTGTTGTTATGTTTTGGTTTGGTTTTTGTTTTTGCCCTTAGTACTACGGATCAAACCCAGAGACACACTACCATTGAGCTATAACTTCAGCCTTTTACTGTATTTTTTATTTAATTTTGTTTTATATTTTAGACTGGGTCTTGCTAAGTTTCCCAGGGTAGCCCTAAACTCATGAACCTCCTGCTTCAGCCTCCTAAATGCTGGTATTACAGATTTGCACCACCACATCTAGCAAATAGATACATTTTGGAACAGAGATCCTAAACTGTGTAGCATTGCAGATAGAATTGATAGTGACCGAAAAGGGATAAAAAGAATGAAAGACAAATTAAAATATTAATTCCTTGATGTGACAAAATATCAATCTACAAAAAGAATATGCTTCCCTTCTGGTAGAACTTCAGCTGCATAGCTCACTGAGGGTAAACACTGTTACTAGTAGATTCTGGGTTTGTATTAGATCTCAGACTGTTGAGGAAAATTTCTGTGATGACTCAAGTTCCCACTGAGTTTTGTCTTCCCTGAAGTTATCTAGATAGAACAAGAAAAATATAACTTCAACTGTGGCACTTGGATATGCCAACAAAAATGCACATTTCAACAAAAATCCAAAGCATTCAGAAGCAGGTATGGTACCTATCACTTTTGCTTTTCTCCTGTAACTCAATCTGCTTTCCCAGGGCTGGATCCCAAAGGTCTTAATTAACTGGCCCTATGACCATTAACAGTCCTACCTCTTTGGCATCAATTTTTCAGCTAGAAAATTAATAGTCATTTCTGTTCACATTACTTAAAAGAAAAACACAAAAGATCATATTCTGACCTGTTGAAGTGAAATTTAAGATTACATAAACAGATTCTCTAAATCTATGTCTTTAATTTCATTGTTGCTCAGGGTGACTTTACTAATCAAAAGGAATAGAGGAAAAAATAAAAAGCTAAGTGAAGTCATTTTGGTATTCTTAACAGTCCTAAATGTCAATTTGAAGAATAGTCGCTTCTTCTGAAGCACTCCTATTTAAAACGGAGTGGACAGCAACATTGATGGATGATCAAGGCAGTCTGAGTCACACAAGGGGATTTTATGCCTCTCGGTGAGGAGGAAAATACAGAATTTTTTCTGTCATTCTCACACAGCTATGAAATGCTGTTAACTATTCAAAATGCAAAACTGCCTACCAAAATCCGAGAGAAGATAATTTATTCTTTCATTCCACCTGCATTGGTAAGAACCACAGGCTGGTTGGGAACGTCTCCAAATTTCTTTATTCTGTCTCCCTTTTTACATCATTTTACTATACAAAGTGTTTTCTTTAGCTAACCCGTCAGAGAGACATCTGTTACCTTCATAGAAGCCAACACACATCAGTGTGTCACGCTTTAGTTATTCACTGCCATCACTGTGGGATAAATCCTTTACTAAGCTTTGTCTGAAACTCTGTTTAGCTCCGTCAATCACTTAAGATCTATGTATTGCCCACCCCTCAACCTCAGACACTGGTAGCAAGTGATCTATGAGCTTAGTTATCTTCTCTCATGCTGCTAAAGTGACAGGCTACTTCTGTAGCTCCCTTGACAGTTTTGAAACTACCTTGTCAACCACAGAGAATTAATAATAAAATATGAAACCTCCCTAATATAACCTTAATGCCCTTGTGCACCATTCTTCCATTACTTTTTCACTTTTCTGCCTCAAGTCAGAGAACTAAAAGGATTAGATATAGTGCTATAAATTGAAAAGTGTGGCAGTCCATGGAGGCCTTAGAATAGGTATATAAGATATGGATTAATTATCATGCTACTACACACACTTTAAATTTTATGCTTTGATATACCAAACATATTTTTTTGAAATCTGAAGATAAGAACTAAGTCATGGAAATGCAGGTTAAAAAACAGATTGCTACACGTGAAACCACATCTATCTACTGTTTATCTGACTTGATCAGATGCCTGTTTTTCTACCCTGGAGAACCTTGACTGGCCACTGCAAAACCCTCTTCATATTGGCTGCATTTTCTCTATTTATCATCAAGCAGAGTCTATGTCAGCAATTTCAATGGCCTCTCTGAGTGTTGTCCTCCCAGTGGGTGGATGATGAGCTCGACTGAGCCATCCCTGAAAGTGCTGAGGGAGCTTTCAACCCAGATGGCCTTCTTGCTGATCATGTCTGAGGATTGTTTTAGGTATTTTTCCCTCTAAGTTGGCTCATTTTAATATAGAATATATCAGAGGTAGTTTGGTCTTAGCCTACAATAACCAAAAAAAAGTTGAACTATGAATTACAATACTTCTAAATAAAAAATTATCACCAAAGAAAAAGAAAAGGATATTTTGCACAGAGGAAAAGAGAAAAATATCTTAATATGCTCTTATATGTATATCACTACTAAAATGATCAAACTAAGCTACTTTGTAGGTTTGTCTCAAAAGAGGATTGTGTATTTAATATATACTATGCTTCTATACAAGACATTGAAATTATCTTTCTAATCCACTTTTACAATTTAAAAATATTTAGATTCAATATATACATGGGGCACCCACTTAATTAAGAAGAGTGTCATACAGTTTGTAATAGCTAAAGCTTGGAAACACCCCAAGTGACCATCAACTGGAAATTGGATAAAGAAGATGTGGTTTTTTATAAAATGGAGTACTGCTCAGCCATAAAGAATGAGAAACTAGAGACATTTATAGTTAAATGGATGCATATTGAGGCCATACTCTTAAGTGAAATAAATAGGACACACATCTATAAATACCGAATAGTTTCTCTACTGTAAGAAACTGAAAGTGCAAATAAGGATTAAAATGATTAAAATGAATAATTGATACTTTGAAATAGAAAAAGGTCCAAAGGTGTAGGGGTGGTGGGAGGGGAAGGGGAAAGGAAAAAAGGGAAAGGAAAAATTACGAGAAAAGAAAAAAAATGGAAACAAAATCTATGTAAATAGGGAAGGGCGGAGAGGATGAAGGGCGCACAGGTAATGGGGAAAAAATAAGAACCAAGATATGTTGTGCACAGGTACAAGCACCCAATGATAAATGTAAATATATTGTATACCTAAAATGTACCAATAAAATAATTTTTTAACAAAGAAGAGTGCCACATGTAATTCCTGAATTTTCAGTAATTTTTTTCTCTTTACCAATTACTAATTGTGCTGCAAAAGGCTAAGTTCTAAACTTGTTCCATCTTCTCAACTACCTGAAACATGTATCTGCATAAAGTATGTTCCTGGTCCTCTTTTTTCTTTAATTTTAATTTTTCATTAATGTGCATTAGTTACATGGAATAATGGGTTGCATTTTGACATGTTCATGCATGCATATAACATACTTTGATCATTCCCTTTCCATTGTCCCCTTTCCAGAATTGGTATGGACATTCCTCAAAAAATAAATTATAGAGCTACCATTTGATCCAGCATACCACTCCTCTATACCACTATACCACTCCTCAGGATATTCCTGAAAGAATTAAAGTCAACTTACTATAGAAATACCTGCATATCCATACTTATTGCAGCACAATTCACAACAGCTAAGCTATGGAAATGGCCTGGGTACACATCCACATATGAATGGATAAAGAAAATGTGGTATACTGTATATACACAATAGAATATTATTCAGTCATAAAGAAAAACAAAATTGAGTCATTTATAGGAAAAGGAATGGAACTAGAGACTGCCATGTTAAGTGAAATAAACTCAGCCCTTTCAATTGTTTCAAAGGAATGATCTGGCTTTGCTTATACAGGATTGTGTCATCATAGTCAGTATACTAGAAAACAATGCAACCAGTATTTAAAGACACTGCAGTAATATGAATATTTGTATCAGTTGAGTATCTATTTGAAGTTAACATTGGGATTTAATACCAAAGCAAGATATATCATGTACAGGTACAAATTCCCTGTTATGAATGTTATCATTATGTGTAACTAAAATGTACCAGTAAATTTTTAAATAATAATAATGATCCAATTTTTAAAAACAAAGTGAATTATATTTGAGTAATGTCAGCAATGTTCTAAACCATTAGGACTTAATAAAAGTATTTATCTCCCAGATAACCAATAGAAGCTAGAGAAGGCTGCAGACCTTCATGTAAGATGGGACTTCAAAGAGAACTGATCTATGTTGGGTGAAATGAAAATAGAAACAGCAGCGTCTTTTCCTCTTCAGCTAGTAGAGTACATTTAAAATGTTATTGATAAATGCTACATGTGGAAGACATTCAGAAAACATTTAAGGGATACTGAAGAGTACAATTAGCTTTTCCCATATGAAAACAGAAATAACAATACTGAACTTCATATGACTATTTGATTTATAGACTTAAAGTCAAAACCAGACTGTTGAATATGATAGACAGAAGTACAAGAAATAAACCAACATCAAGAGCCAGAACATAAATTCTCTAGAAAATATTTTAAGTATATAGAAACATAGAAAGTAAAAAAAAAAGAAATATAGAAAGTAATTCGCAAGAGGAGTGCCTGTAGTCAGTCAGATATCCAAATTGTTTTGTGTAATTTATACAAGAGAGGTCCTGAGAGAGGACACATTTTGACATTAACACTAGATATCTGCAAAGTATTCCCATCTTAAAATTAAAATTTGGGGGTATTTATATCATAAGAAGTTTCATTCCTTTTAGAAATTTCTTGTCAAAAATAAACTTTTTCATATGGAAAATCAGCACAATTGCTAATCATAATTTTAATACATATGTAATCTTTCCAATAATTTTTACATGCATTATATCTGTATTACTGATGTGAGATTTTTAAATTAGTACATATTTATAACATACTTGAAGATATTTTCTTATTTCTTCTAATAACTATCAGTAAGAAAACAGGTATTTAATCATCATCCATATCATTATTGATGGGCCTATATGTTTAAGTTTTAACTGAAATTTTTTTAAAACAGTCAAATACGTGTGAGTTAATGGGTTAATACGTGCTCTTCAATTGGCTTATAGACTAGAGCAGGAGACAGACATAAACAGCTGTTTCATATTGAACCTTGGAATTTGGTCTAATCTATGCCAATTTGCCAACAAAAGTTTCTCTAAAATGCAAAGATAAACTGTGCATTTTTCCTGTTGCTTATCAAAAACTAAATTATTGAGACTAAACAATAATCTCACAGTTATGAAAAGGTCTCAAAGTTTTCCTTTATTCTCTTATTTAAGGAAAAGTGCACATTGTTACCAGAAAAAAAAATTTTGTGCCAGCAGCTGATAAATGTCATGATTTTGTTAAAAACATCATTTGGGTCACGTTTATAGACTGGGCTACCACTCCCTGACAGTGTTAGTTTAGGCAAAGCAAGTCTGTTGAGTGTCTAATTAAGTCTATGCCATTTCGCTTGAGTATAAAGATACGGAGAGGATCCCACAAAGACCTTGTCCTATCTCTTCCTCAAAAGTAATAAAGGAAGAAGATCAATAGGTCCAGTACTGGAATCACCACACCTAGCCATGGTCCCTGCTGAGTCCCTCCCCTACACTTTGAGATAGTCCCATAGAATCCTACAATAGGAAGCCCAAGATTCCATAATGTGCATATATTGTTAATTTGGAAGGGTTTTGAGAGCTCCAAAATGCAGAACTCATCTACTTCTCTTAAAATGGACCTTTAGGGCTGGGGATTTAGTTCAGTGGTTCCACCGCTTGCCTTGCAAGTGCAAGGTCCTGAGTTCACTCCCCGTATCAAAAAAAAAAAACATGGACCTTTAAACATTTTTTTGAGACAGGGTCTCTCTATTGTAGTTCAGGGCAGCCTTGAACTCACTATGTAACTCAGGCTGCCCTGAAACTCGTGGCAATCCTCCTACCTCAGACTTTTGAGTACTAGAATTATAGGCATGCACCACCATGCCAAGCTTTTCAAACGTGTTGTTGTTGTTGTTGTTGTTGTTGTTGTTTTGGGGGGGTACCAGGGATGGAACTCAGGTCCTTGCACTTGCACAGCAGGGGGCGAAACAACTGAGCTAAATCCCCAGTCCCCAAACATTTTTTAATAAAGTAAGAATGGATGGTCTCAGATTTGAAAGCCTCCTGTGATGCTGTCCTTCTCATGGGACTATGGAAGCAGTGCTTCAGCAAGGGCTTTGCTCACTGAGGGCTTTGTAGCTCTAACAGACACAGGGTCATGGAGTTCAGGGGCAAAGAAACAGCAGGTAATTCAAAAGTAGGTAATTCACTCCTGTCTGTCAGTTGTCCAAAAACTAGAGATATGCCCAATTGACTACTTGAACACAAGAAAAGGATCCTGATCACAGTAGTGAAGTAGCATAGGGAAGATTGGAGGGAACTCTTTTCAGAGTGATGAAT
The DNA here is from genome assembly GCF_000247695.1 of Heterocephalus glaber. Next base: position 598,935 of record NW_004624784.1, read on the forward strand.
GAATCTTGAAAAGTTAGTAGGTAACCAGGAACCATAGGTACTCAAAAAAGAAAGAATTGCATTATCCAGGACACAGAAATGTAGGAATCATAATTCTATATATCAAGGATCCATAAATATAGCCAGCTGTTATACCAATGTTTGTTTTTAAAAATAATAACAATTGCACTCAATTTTTAATGATTTCTTTGTTATCCAAATCAATCAGAATTTCAATATTTGATATATTGGGAAAAAGACAAAGAAAAAGAGGAACAAAATAAAATCTCTATGATGTGCTAAAGGGAATGCTTCCCTCACCTATGGAGATTCCTTTCCCTCTCTTCCTACAAGGTTTTTGTCTCTTTTTTTCATGCTTTATCTCCAGCATCTAGATCAGAAACTAATAACCATACAAATATGGACTTACATGGTGATCAAAATATACAGTGAATGCTTAAATAAAAAATTTTATCACAGTAAAAGAAACATTACCGTTAATTCCCCCTCAAAATACTCCCCTTCACTTCAAACATTCATCCCATTATTTTTGCCGCCTCTGTAGCAGTTCTGGAAGTTCTCCTTTGTGAGTGTCTGTGAGGTATGAGCAAATATATGACAAATAATGCTACAGAATGCCTTCTAACACAAAGGCAGGCTCTTTTGTTTAAATGTTTAAAAACATTATGATGTCTCCTCATCCACCTTACTCACCAAATTTGACAACATGTGACTTCTGGTTCTTCCCCAAATTCAAAATGACCATTAAAGGTAAACGTCTTGACTCAACTCAGAACATCAAGGCAGCCATTACAGCACAACTGAAGACATTTAGGAAAGAGGACTTCCAGAGTTGCTTCTGCAAGTGGCAAGAATGATGGGATAAGTTTGTTTAAAGTGGGGGGGGGGGGGGGGAGGGCAGGGGAGTTTAAGGGGATTGATAGCAATGTCTTTTACTGTAATATTGTCTTAATTTAAATATGGATGATATTTTTCTATCATATCCCATATACATATGAAAGATAAAAAAGACAGATCTGGTACCTGTTGTTCTCGTGTGGACACTCTAGTATAAGGATTTTAACTCAAGGAGGAGAAAGGAGTTATAATTTGTATGGGAAAAAATATATCTTAATTACATTTTTATTTTTCTCAACCTATAACTGAAATTTAGTATTAAATTAAATTGTACATATAAGCCAGAGAAATAAAATATAAATACAAACCAGAGAAATACTAGCAGTATCTGTAACTTTGTCAGACATTAAAAATAACACATAACTTCGTGGCATTATAGTGTTGTAAACATCGAAAAAAAATCATTTTTTCTCATCCTGATTCTTAAGTTGTCTGTTATTTATATTCCATTAAGTTTTATTATTTAATACACTAATAAAATGCAAATATGATATCATAAATTTAGTTTTTAATACTTTTAAATTGAATTACAGTAGAATGAATTTTTTTTATAGTCCTTGCAGTTAATTTTCTGCAGTTAAAAGAATTGTTCTGAGAAGGAAACTGTAGACCTCCCCTGAAGGCTAAATAGGCCCAAGATACCAGAAATTGTTAAGAACAGTGGTCTAATTAATTAAATAAGGAATTATTCTTTCATTATGGAACAAGTGCATGACAGGTATCTTAGTTACTTTCCTCACTGCTGGGACACAATACCCAACAACCACACTTAAAGGAGGAGAGGTTTATTTTGGCTCACATTATAGAAGTTTCAGTCCTTGTCTAGTCAGCTGGCTCCAAGCAGAAGTGACACTGTAGAAAGGCCTGGGCAAAGGCAAGCTGCTCATCTAGTGGTGGACAGGAAACAGAGTAAAGGGAGAAGGAGATACACCCTTCCAGATCAGGCTCATAGTGCCGTTTCTTCTAACAGGGCCTCACCTCCTAGTACCAAGCCAGATATATGCCTCCATAGTCCAAACACCTCGCATCCTGATATAAACCATAACAACAGGGGAAGAATGATTATTTAATTGAGTTAATCAATGTGGTGTTGTAAGGATTCCTGAGAAGCTATGCCTCGGCTCCCCCCAAATAAATAAGAGATTTTATGTTCAAGGAACTGAAGAAAGTGTTTTATGAAAAGAATCATCGTCTGAGTGTGTGAGTGGAACAGTGGATGATTGGGGTTAAGAGATGAAACTGAAAAGATCACTTTAGAGCAAGTAAGACTCAAAAGATTATATACTTTATTTATTTTTTATTCATTAAATTTATTGGTACATTTTAGGTATACAATATGATGAAATTCATCATTGGAAATTTGCACCTTTACATAATCTATCTTAGTTCTTATTTTTTCCCCATTCCCCTGCCCTCTGTTCAACCCCTCCACCCCTCCCTATTTACAAAGACACATTTTAAGGATAATGTAAGCTACTGATGAATTTTTGAAACTAAGAGTAAAAATCGCTGTGCAGAGAATTGATTTGGGGAGAGGCAAGCATTAAGATAGGGGAAGTAATAGGTATGGTTGAATTAATTCAAAAAGATTGTGTGAGACCTCTGCTTTTAGAAAAATAGAGAAATAGAAGTGACATACTCCTACAACATGAATGCTTATTATGCATGTGTATTTGATGTTATTACTATTATAATTATCAAAGTTAATTGTAATTTTATTAAGTAACTTTATAGCTATTGCCTAATAATATAAATCACTTAAATTACTTTCAGTGACTTAAGGAATTCAATGTAAGTGAAAAGAAATACTGTAGGATAGGACCTTGTCAATTGATAAGTAGTAGCATTTTAGCTGAAAATCCAATGCAGGACAGATGGTGCCTACAGTAAGGCCCATTTCTAAATATTATCCAATTTGGACATAGTGACTTCTTCATAAAGTACATTATTTTAAATGATATTTATATCAATTGCTTTTATTTCATTTTTATCATTGGCCACATCTTCTCTTCTCTGTACTGTTTGTTCCCCAGAATGCAACTCAATAGTTTCATTGATTCCTTCCAACTTACTCATTATCCTAAAATTAAATACAGCATGTTTGGCATGATTGTGCATTTTTCTTCCCCTTTCAACATGTGTTCATTTTTGTGGGCACTTTCAATTCATTAAATCTTAAATCTATTCTCTTTCCAAACCAATTGAAATATGATAAAACTGTGATATGTTTTATATATATTGGCAGCAATAAGTGATATTCAGAGACCATATGAGTTGGATTCTTAGAACATTTGGTTTCTACTCCAATGAGTTTCATGAGTATTAAGCTTTATTTTTGTCATATATTTCCAAAATTTGATAGATGTTATGTCATTACTCCAGTTACCTTCAACCAGTTCCCTTTAAGTGTGAAGTGATTGTCATCTGTGTTCTGGTTCTTCTACCACCCTTTGAGGTCCAAGAGAAGACAGATAGTAAGTAGTGTAGGTAGTAACATATGGAATAAACACAAGAAAATTTAAGAAAATAACACTAGGAAAAGAGTTTTATTTTGATACTATAATGTAGCCCATTCTGTAAATCAATGAACATTTATTTTACTCTGAACATGTTTTTAAAATTTATACTGAGCAATTGATTTACTACTGAAATTTTTATCTTGTAAAAAACTTATAAAAGTTTTTGTCATTAGCTTTTATTTTGATTACAGTGTAAATGTTTATGTCTTAATTTGGTAATGAAAATATAAAGTATAACTCCAAGTGACTATTCAGAAGGCATTATATTAGAAGCGTTGATATATGTTATATCAAAGAAGTTGTGAGTAAATCAGAAACAAGGCACAAACCAAGTCCATTAACAATAAAAAGGTTAGAATAAAGGGGCAATCAGTGATGTACTACTTTTAGGGAAGAATTATGGTGTACATGTAAGTTTTAAAACATGAAAGTATATTGGTTTTTACAAACATGAAGAGTCAGGGAGTCTGATTGCATAATGAATTATTGAATCCACAACTACACTTTGGCTTTCAACTTAACCCAGCATAAAGTCTCAATTTCTCTGTATTTTACTTAGAATACCATATATAATATTAAAAGTTATACCCTTAATCCATTCTGGGCAGGCAGAACTCCAGCGTCCTTCCAACGTAATTCTTTGTCCATAATCTACCTAAATATTGACTATCACTTGAATTATCTTAATCATACTACCTTTTGTAAATAAAATGGAATCCTTTATATCATCCATTTTCCCTTCACGGGACTTTAATCATTTAGTACTACACCACTGGAAATTGATTATATACCAATTTCTACAATTCACTCTTGACTTCACCTGTTCGCTGACAAGAATATAAACTCTATATCTGTTTGTTTTCTACTGCTTACCACAGAATTTAACGCCTTTATTTAGCTGATTACTGATTAAAATTTAAGCAACAAAAATGAATTTTTGAACATGAATTTTTAAAATATGAAAAGCATGAATAGACAATGCAAAGTTTGAATTCTGCCTCTAATGCAGTATTGATTTATCATCAAATATTTGTCGAGTACACACTATGTGCCAGAGACTATTCTAGATTCAGCAAAAAAAAAAAGAGAAAAAGCCAGTAATAACACACATCCACAAAAGACACATGGACACATATACATACACACACAACAACAACAACAACAACACTTTCTATAGCCATGGAGCATTCATTCAAGTAAAAGAGATGAACAAAAAATAAATAAATTATATGACAAGTTGACAAAGAAAAAAAAGGAATGCAAATATTAAGTATTAAAGGGAGGAAAAGTTGAATTATGAAAGAAAGTACTAAGTAAAGACTTGGCAGTGAAGGAGTTACCTTAAAAACTTCTCTAGAAAAGGCTGTTTGCAGGAGAAATATCAAATGTAGATTCAGAAGGCAGCTCTCGTAGAGTATTTGAAAAGAAGAAAACCAAATTGACTAGAAAGAGGTAAATAAAAGTAAAGGGAGGGCCAGGGATTTAGCTCAATAAATGGTACTGCGGCTGCCTGGCAAGCGCAAGGTCCTGAGTTTGCTTCCTGGTACCAAAAAAGAAAAGAAAAAGTAAAGGGAAATATCTCATAGAGGTATCACATGGAACTTTGCATGGGTTTCACTGAGAAAGGGGTAACATAAGCTGACATTCTACAAGATCTCTGTACACTGATTAAGGGTAGGATTAGGAAGTACCACTGAAGCCAGTTAAAATAAAATAATCCAGGAATGTGATGCTTAGACTGGCACTGAGAGTAGTGAGAAGAGGTTGAATATATTTTGGAAATACCACCAACAGGATATGGTATTGTGGACTGCGATATAAAGAGAAGAATTGAGAATGAAGATGAGGTTTTGGCTATAGAACCAGAAAATGGAATTGTCATTACTGTGATGAGGACAGACAGTGAGGAGACAGGTAAAGGTCTTAGCATATTAATTTCAAAATGCTTATCATTAAACCTCCAAATGAATATGTCAAGTAAGCAGATGAGTCAGTCTGGAATTAGGCAGAGAAGACCCGGATTAAGATATACATCTGAGAGCTACTTGTATAAAATGACATTTAATGTCACCTCTAGCATCAGCTCATAGAAAGTGAAGAGAGAAAAGTAAGAGAGATCCAAATAAGAAACTCTACCCTTGCCCACTCTGATCTTTAGAGATGGTTGAGATAAGGAAGCAGCAAAAGGATTGAGAAAAGGGTAGTTAGAATTGTATAAGGAAAACTACATCAATTTGGTAGTTTAGATGGCAAATATCAGGTTTTCAGGAAAGTGATAGACTTAGTCAAAAAAAAAAAAGGTTTGTTTATAAATCAAGGAAGAAGAACAGCTTCCCTGAATAAGGTAAAAACCTAATTTGAGGGCATTCAAGAAAACAAGGAAAGACTATGAACACAGGATTCTTTCAAAGTTTTCTGTAAAGAGGAAAGCAGAAATGAGGAGGAAAAAGAGATCGAATTGTAGGAGAAAGTATAGCATAATTACAGTTTAATTCAATAATCACTAGAGAAGAAAAAAACTGATGATGCCAGATGCAGAGGGGAGAATTGCTGGAGAAGTCTCTGATTATTAAAGGCAGACACAGCCTAGGGCACACAATCCGGACATCGCCTTATAGAGGACCACAGATGATTCATCCTAGTAACAGAAGAGAGAGTGGAATGTTTGCATGCAGTCAGATGCAAGGACAATTACAGTGGTAAAAGATTGGGCAAGTCCTCTTCTGAACGCTTCAATTTTTCGGTACAGCAAGAATCAAGGCCATCTGCTGTAATTGAGATTCTTTGTATCACTGAAAGCTCTAAAAGATTGGCCATCACTCATGTGGAAGATGAGAATGAGAATGAACTAAGAAAATAAAGCATGATTACTAGATACTATTTAGAATTTAAAAGAAGACTAGTTGATATAACTGAGCTTTTCTCCACCCACGTTCAGCTATAAGAATGCAGCATGATGAGAAACTGGACTTATTCTGTGTTAGAATTTTGCCAAATAAATATCACAAACTCCAAAGGAGCAAGAAGTTAGTGAGTGCAAGCATTATTATGATTACCCATAAATTTTAATCTAAATTAGGAAGCAGGAAAACAACTAAGGACAATGAAGGATAGAACAAAAATAGTAGGACCAAAGGATTGATAGTTTGGATGGGGTTGAGGGACTATTAGTGTACGCAAGTAGACAGAATCAATCAGAGGGAGTGGGGCATAGTAATGCATGCTGTGATCTTATAAGACCAGCATTCAGAAGGCTGAGGCAGGAGGATCTTTGAGCTTTTGAAGCCATCCTGAGCCATATAGTGAGATTCTGTCTCAAAAAAATAAAAATAAAATGGAAATAGGTTGAGAGAGAAGGAATGATTGACATTGAGATTGTACAGGAGTTAGAGTTTTTGCTAATACCAAGAATATAATCACAGGAGTAAGTGGTTACACTGTGAAAGAGTGAAATAAAGAGGAACTTATAGGGCCCAGGAATTTAGCTCAGTGGCACCGCACGCGCTTCGCAAGCACGAGGTCCTCAGTTTGATCCCTGGTACAAAAAAAAAAAGAGGATCTTATAAAACTGACATTATCTATTAATCTCAATACTACCATTTTCTAAATGTAACTTTTGGCAAGTTACCTACACTTTCTGAGCCTTGGCTCAGACTACTAGTGTTAACATGTTGAGTACATACGCTTTAAAATACTGAGCCTGAATGTTTCAAATTATTTAAATTAGGGGAAAATATTTCTAACCTGAAGTAAATGGAAATTAACTTTATCTGAATATTTATAATTAATCTTTTCAGTATGTTTAAGTTTAAACATGGCCAATCAATTAAAATAATTAATGCATCCTGAATGAATAAAAAGTCAAATATTTATACCTAAGTCATTTATTTCCAAAGCAAGCAAACTATTCGATCTCATTTTAATTTTGTACTCCATAAACCTCACCTAAGACACTAGTATTTCTGCTACTTAAGATTTCTTAATTTTAAAAATAAATTCCAAAATGAAGATGGATAAATTAACAAAGTCTGCTTCTACAAATGAACTTCTTAATTTTATTTTAGAATCATAAAACATGTATTAAAATATAAAGTAGCCCCCCTTAATCAATAGATATTATACATGAAGTCAATCCAGAAAGTAAATCAGTTAGCAACAAGTTTTAACTAAATAAATTTTCCCAGAAATTTATTTATAACAGACACACTAAATTCTAAGGAGAATAAAATTAGGAATAAAATAAGAATTTTTTTAAAATGTTATTTGTTAAAACCAAAAAAAAAAGGCAGAAAGGAAGGAAAAACTTCATTAAAATGCACCCAGATATTTAAATATTTAATATTTAAAACAAGTAGAATTTAGGGATGTGTGAGCAATAAGATCACAATGTTTAATATTAAGTCACAATAAACTCCAAAACAAAAAATTTTAAAATGAACTTTTGGGAAAATGTATTATATGCACTTGGGTTTTGCTTTGATATATGTTAGAGAACAGAGCAACAACAAACTTTTGAACATTAAGTAAAATTAGAAAAGAATATGTTTACTTACAACGATTTATTTCATGAATGAAAAAATGCGAAATAAACTTTTAAAGAAAGGAATGTAGAGATTTCTAACATTAGAGCTTAAAAGAGTCCCATTAAAGTTGGAGAAACTCAGTGTTTTTATTTCTACTATAATATTTTTCATGGGAAGAAAACGTTTTCAATTGAAAATTTAGAGTTATAAATAGTAACAACCGCTATGTGCTAGCACTATGCTTGCTATTGGTGAGGTCAAAATAAGGGGGAAACTATGGGGAGGCTAATTCCGGCTCAAAATAAGAAAGAACTTTGAAGCAAAAAGTATTTTCATAAAAATGGAATTGAGTTCCTTAGCAGATGTTGTGCTTTTGACGCCTGGAGATGTGATACCTATATAAAATACACCATAATACTCACAGTGATATCTAGAGATGAATGCCAAAGGAAAGGGCGCGTAGAATACAACTATTGTAAGGCAGAGTTGAAGAAAAGGCCAGCATCTGGGATGCCAAGTGAGGCAGAACAGGCAGGCAATTAGTGGAGACTCGAGGAAGAGTATGAGTTCACAAAGGCACAGATGGGCAGGCAATGTATCCACATCAAGGAGGTCCATCAGTTTCGTCAATGACCCAAAACAAACTTGCAAACCCAGGGCATTTGAGTTCCAAAGGCCGGCAGTGGAAAACTGGAACACAGAGAAACAAATTAGTTAAAGGAAGGCCAGGGCTGAAGAGCAAAACCACATCTGCTGAAAGGCCACCAAAAACAGAGCCAGAATGATAGTGCTACACAAGGATATGTTGCCACAGAGCCCCTGCTATGTGTTTCCACTAAAGAATTAAGTAATCTCTCTTTGATTTAAAACCATTCGTGACAACCAGGCACTTGCAAAATGAAGATGAGTGAGTGAGTATACCTTTCTAAGTCCAAGAACTTGGGTTCAGTGACCTCTTCAGGGTTACAAGCTATCAAAATGTAGAAAGAGTAGCTAATTGAACTCTAGGCACAAAACGAGGAAATAGTTTGATATTCAATCAAGTTTATCAAAAAGGTAGTTTTTAACTTAATATTTCTCAATCTATTAAAATAGGTAAGATATTTTCTCATCTATTCAATAATTTAACAAATATCAGAAGGATTGCTAGATATTACTTGTTAATGCAAACAGAAATTCATAAAAATACAGATATTGAATATTATTTTGTTTACCATGATTAGTTTTCTTTTCAAGGATATTAAATAAAATTCTTGCTTAAATAGATTCCACAAGCTGATTAATACATTACCAAATTTATGTTATGTAGCTATCAACATTTATTTTTATTAGCTTTCTTCAAAGTAGATTATTTAGTAGCTACATTTCATTCATTTATATTATGTTTAGTATAAATACATCACTAATACAAGCACGGCTATTATGTGATGTTTTTATATCTATTATATAATATTTTATACATCATACATACACAGACACTAGAGATACTAGAATCTTGTAACAGTAGTACGTACTTTAGAATTTAAATATATTTTAAATTTATGTGTGACTTTGTATTACAGTGACTAACATTTGAAATTTTCAGTCAAGACTTTTCAGTGAAAAACAAAAGTCATCTACCAAGTCACAGGAAAAATTGTCTATTTATGTTTTAAGAAAATAATATCCACATATTTAAATGTGCATTTAGCATAATACATTACTTGTATGAAAATAACTTCTTATTATACATTTAATGTTCAGTAAGACTTTTTCCTTTTTCATTTTTCAGACTTTTTTATATGTAACATTTCCATGGAAGATTCATAAATTCCTATAAGAAGCAAAGGAGTTATTATTCATACTTTATTACACAGAGAAGAATACTGGGGCTCTGAGACGAGATTATTGCTTCTGTGAAGTCTAGATATTCTTTTGACTAGTGATATACACTGTATCTATGCATCTCTAAATAAATACATGCTCAATATACATATAGACAGATGTATACATACTATAGATATATATGAATGTCTTATGGGTGATACTATTATGTTTCATATAAAGTAACAAAGGTTGTTTATTATACCTGTTAATATGAAAGTTAAATTACACTGAAACCATAATCATTTTAATGACATCAAACCATAACTGAAGTAATTAAATCAATAGATTCTTTTGAGCCTTATTTTATTTATTTATTTATTTATTTATTCATTTATTTATTTTGGTACCAGGAATCAAACTCAGGACCTTGTGCTTGCGAGGCAGGCAGCAGCACCACTGAGCTAAGTCCCCAGCCCTTTTAAGTCGTATTTTTAGATCAGTGTTCATGAACAGCTAAATGAATTGAAGTGCTTTTTCCAACATAATTCCATTTAATTTTTTATTTTTATTAGTATATATTTGCAGTATATATTGATTATACTCATTGTGGGGAAGTGGTACATGTACATACATGTCTTTATTCTTTTTTGTTTGGTTTGGTTTTGGTTTTTGGTTTTTGGGGGGTTTTTTGGTACTGGGGATCGAACTCAGGACCTTGCATTTGTGAGGCAGGCAGCAGAATCAGTGAGCTAAATCCCCAGCCCATTGTTTGACCTTTCTTATATTTTGAAAAATCAAAAGGTAAATTTGGGGATGGAGATAATGAGGAGTTTGGGCATAGAAAATTAATAAACTTGTTCATTTGCTACATATGATTGAAATTGTATCATAGAATGAATTGTGTACTAACTGTGCTTGGTATTATGTTTGTCTAAAGTACAGACTGGGAATCTATTGGTTTACACTTATATTACACACATAAGAAATGTTAATTAAACATTCTAATTAATAAATTCACATGATATAATCTTTCACAATTATTTCACTTAGCTTTTGAAGAACATAAACCTGATTACTGGAGAAGAGACATATGATTTACAGTTCTTTCCAGTTATCCTTAACAAATAATAATTTTATGAATGTCTTCAGTCACACACACAGAAAACAAACTCAAGAAAACACATGCATTCATATGAAGGAAAGAAAGTGGGATTTTCTCCTCAACTGATTTATTAAACTATGACTTATATCAAAAATAAGAAAACAAATTTTGATTAAGTTGTGCACTCCTGCACAGGAAAATGACAGTATACACAAGGAGGCCCTGATAAGAATTGCTAAAGACATCAAGAGGGCAAATAAGTCACAGCTAACAATAGTTCATTAGAATGGAGGAGGTGGCAAACAATAAAAATACAGACATTTTATGTGGATGATTGTACAATTTTAAAATTCTGAGAGTATGTTGGTAGCTGGTAGAAAACTAATAGCCATCATTTTTAACGGCTCCCCGCTTTTTTTTTTTTTGTACCGGGTATCGCTTGCGCTTTCGATGCAGGCAGCAGAACCACTGAGCTAAATCCCCGGCCCGCCCCTCATTTTTGAACAGTTGAAAAGTATGTTTTACATGAAAACTATTCCTATATTAAAACACTGGGAAAATGTTTTAGATATAAATAGCATTGCAAAAGTATTTTCAACTGAATGACTAGAACACAGCAGTTTGCCTTTTCAAAAGAGAACATAAAAATGCCTTTGCAAAAAATCCCTGCTTATATGTATAAGCATATTATAGAAAAATACACCTTAGACACTCTGCATCCTCATTAGCTAAGCAATTGATCTCAGGGACTGTGCTTTCTCAGACACAGAATTTTATAATTTGAAATAATCTTATAATGAATTGAGAATTTGGTTGCTAATAATATTTTAAATAAACACCTTATTACATGGGTTATTTTAACCTGGTCTTTCCATTTCTGTAATGTTGATTTTATTTGCTTTTTTTTTTTTTTTTTTTACAAATGAGTTAGCTCACATGGAATCAGAGTACTGTTCTACAAACACTGTACTAATTAATTAGCGTGACTCATCAGTGAAAATATTGATCAGGGAATAGAAAATAAAGAGATGACCCATGATCTAGTAAGTCAGCCCACTAAGCAATAACTGATGATTAAGAGGGAAAACCTGAACAATTAAACATCTGAAATGCCCTTCCCATCAGTCAAATCTCCAAAATACACAAGGAGTGTGAAGCTCAAATTGAGAGAAAGAAATAACAAAGGCAAAGAAAAATAATTTAAAAAGATAAACCCACATCAGAAACCAAATTTGGAATAATTGAAGCAAAAAGTAATAGCCAAAGTCAAAGGATTTCCATTAAAAAAATGACTAAATTAAAGCAATGCCACATGAAGCCCCAAAGCAAAACAAAAGCTCTGGAATGCTAAAGGTCAGTATATGTGATAAGCTGCACTTCCCTCCAGCTCTGGATTTTCTTGACCAGAGTAATTGCTAATAGCTTAGGAGGTTATTCCATCTATAGAAATTTACATTTTAATAAAAATTTGTGAAACTTCAAAAACCTTCTAGACACAAAGTGCATATTCCGTTATTAAATGGCAGAATGTCAAAGTCTATCAAGGTTATTGGCAAAGAACCTTCCTCAGGACTCATAAATGTGGCTTAACTGAAAACCAAGGGCCTGACATGAGAGTTCCATTTAATCAAGAAATTTAGGGGAAAATTGACAGAATCTATGAAGTAAAGATGAGAAGGGAAGGTTTAAGGAGGCCTTAAAACAGCAAAGAACCAAAGCAAATTGTAAATGCAGAAGAGAAATTTAAAGCTGGCCTGATTTTTTAATGACATTGGATAATCTGTTTCTTTTTTCCGTGCTCTCTTTAAATCAATAATTACAGGCTTTTAAAGTTTCAGTGGTTAAATTTTCAGTTAAGTAAAATTGAACTAAATTCTTTACCACCGTTTCCTCACTACCCTACTAAGATAACAGTAAGAAATGAACTCTGGAGATGTGGTCAGATTCCCACATGAACAATGGGAATGGGAGAACCATATTGGGGAAACTGAAGCACAGAGTCCAAGCATTTGATTTGCCAAAGCAGAGGAAGCTGATGTCAACTGAGAAGAAGGAGATAGAAGAAGAGAAAAACTATCAAAGTCGTAGAATCCATCAGAAAGGTTCAAGAATGAAGGCATTAGTTTCCTGGGGGTGGGGGGTGGCAGGGGGAATACACATATGAGGCTAGAAACAGGTTATTTTGGTTGAAAGGTACTTAAAACATTTGAAGCTGCCCTAAGGCAGGTGGCTGGCATTTTCCCATCAAATATCCCATAGAAATCTGTATGCTTGCTTTCTAAAGAGAATCAATGAAGGTTATTCTAAACTTAGGGGTATAAAGCAGAGTTTAGAGAAGATGTACCATGAAAAAAATAGCTGGAAATTAAATTCTACATTAAAAGTTTTCAATGGCTTACTTGTAAATATTGTATGGAAGTATATTCCCTGAGACATTTGAGGAAAGTCCCTAGGTGGAAAACAGTTCCATCCAAACAAAGTAATTTTCACAAAACAAAATAATTTTTATCCAAAGAAAATAATTTTGGGTTGAAAGGTATCCATCCATGTAAAATGCTGAAGAAAATGTTGAAATTCTCATTCAAAGAGATGCATGAAATAAGAAAAGGAGAATGTGAAGTAGAACATTTATAGAACAATAAAAACACTTGAAGATTAAAAATAAGATAAAAAGAAAAAGAAACAGATGTATAGCAATGAGAAAAATACCTTAGAGACTGTAACTAAAGACAAAGAAAGGAAAAATACAAGGGAAAATTAGGGAAAGTAGAGAACAAATTCACAGCAGTGAATATCCAGGTAACAGGAATTTCTAAAAGAAAATAGATAAAACTAAAAATTTCATAGATTCTAAGGATAAGAACTTTCAACAGATTCATAGATAAGAATCCATATATTTAGAAATTTATAATCAAGTCAAATACTTCTAAGAGTTGCAAATGTATACCTCTGAGGAATAAAAATTGAGGATAGAGAGGAGATATCGTTTTCTTTCTGTTCCTTGTAGAACTAATTGTCTTGTTAAACTGGATACATGCCAGACTTTGACTTATTTTTATTAGTAGTGTGTTTTGATGTTGATTTCTATTTATTTAATTTTTATAGAGTTCAGTGAGACCTATATAATCTAACATTAGTCTTTTTCCAGTTCTGAAAAATTGTTTGCTTGTTTTTTTCCTATCTTTATTATTATTCAGTGACTCCAGTTTTGCATAAACTAAGTCTTCTGATTCTATCATCCGTTCTGAAGTCTTTGCTGACTTTCTCTTTTTTTAATTCATTTTTTCTTTGGGTTCTTTGCTTACTTCCTTCACGTTCTGGATATTTTATAAATTTATCTCTTTTTTAGCTTCTAATCTCTACTGCCTGATGCCATTAGTGTTCTAGATTTTAATTTCATTTGGTCTACATCCATGCACTGGTGAATGATGGTGCTACCTTCTGAGAAATACATGGTTATGTGGCTGAGCTATTCTGCAACTGTCGTAGATTGTCTTTATACAAACCTGTATGGTTTATATAACTACCTCACACCTATGGTATATTGTGTAGTTCATTGCTCCTAGTCTTCACGCCTGCACAGTAGGTTCCTGCACTGAATACTGAAGGCAGCTGTAACACATTGGTAAGACTTTATACATCTAAATATAAGTTTAGAAAGGGCATATTAATGCAAAACTTAAAATTTAAGATTGATATGCCTGTACAGAACATGAAGGACTGGTAGTTGCTCTGAGTGGGGAGTGAGTGAGAAGGTGTAGGATACTACTGTCCATTGCTGTAAACTCTATAAACACTACATTTGCACTACAGTAAGTTTATTAAAACTACTTTTCTTTCTTCAATAACATTAGCTTATTGTAAATGTTTTCACTTTGTAAACTTTAATTTTATCAGCTTTTTGACCGTTTTGCAATAACACAGCTTAAAATATAATCACTCTATACAGCTGTACACAAATGTGTTTTTTTGACTTATTCTACAAGCTTTTTTCAATTTTTAATTTTTTTAAACATTTAAGATTTTTGCATTAAAAATTAAAACATACATACATTTAGCCTAAGCCTGCACAGGAATAAATGCTGGAGTCGAGCCTGTCTTACAAGTAGCAAAGTGTAAACTCAACCTATAAATCTGCTAAAATTTAAAAGAACTGTTCATTTAAAAATCTGTTAATAAAAGTAAAACACTAATAACAACTGTAGAACAACAATCTCTGTGGCAAAATTCATGACATACTACCAATTATAGAATTTAATGAACTCTAAGGAAAAGCAAATAACTCCACAAATAAGTGAGAATTGCCCATATTTAAAATGTTTTATTCAGATGATCAAATACAAGTGAAGCTAGATCAGTTAGTAGACATTTCTAACTGCTTTTTAAAGTAAATTCAAGGATACAAAGATAAGATTATTTGTTACAAGCATGCAACTTTTTGGCTTCTACTTTTTCTCATTCTGTTCCACTGAACCACCGTTGATCTGTAGGAATGGCTTTTAATTTTCATTGCCTCACAATTTTCATTGACCAGCATCGAGTTTCTCTTGAATCCTTGTTAGAACATCATGTCTTCTTTAAACCTAAACAAATATCATCCCTGTGTTTTTATTTTCCACCTGCAGTAGTAGCATCAATAACAACCATGATCTTATATGATAAAGATACAAACCTAAAATAAAATAGTTGCATAATAAATGTGAAGCACTATATGTTTGGTCACTAATAACATTTCGAAGAAACTAAACAAAAAAGAAATTAGAGACAAACACTCTTGTTCTACATAAAAGAACAAATTCTCATTGTTACTACACAGCTGGCTGATGAATTAACCTCATGACAGGCTGGTTGCTGGTAGCAGTTGCAGTCATTTAATTTAATTTTAGTTCTGGAATACAGCTTGCCAATTGTTACCCTCTTTTTTTTCCCCCAAGAGAAGAAGAATGGGGAAATAGATCTCAACCTATGAGCCAAGGTCAGCACGGCAATCCTTAGCCATCGGGTCACTGGTAGAGGTTGACTTAAATGACAGTGACACCTGCCACGAAAATCAGTTTAGTGAACCTGCCAGAAGCAAAGCTCATCATCAAAAAGCCATGCCACTAGGTCCTAGAGGTGTCCATGCTGAAGAAGGGTAAAAAGGATGAGCCCTGGACAGTTCCACACCACCAAGCAGCTGTTTGAAAATGGGCAGTGGGGACAAAAGGAAAACGTTCCTGAGAAGATACTTCAAAATGTTCTTGACCTCTACCTTCCTGAGGCAAAGCTGAACCTCTAAAGAAGAGGTTACATATAAATTTTAAAGCCTACCTAGATGTTTGGATAATAGCCCACTAATCAGAACCTTCTAGAATTTCACCTGACACATGAAGACAGAAGTAAACTTTTCTTTTTGCAAAAGTCACAATAAGGAAAAATGAAATGTTTATAAGCTACCCTTCCCAAAGTTATTTTTATGAGAAACACAATATCTACAACTGTGTTTAAGCATTGACAAACCATTTTTGACTGTTGCTTACATTCTTTTGTGTGTACCATTTCTGAAGCTATCTGACACTCAAGCCCAATATACCTGCAACACTATGATTTTTAGCAAATTACATGCAAGATAAGATCTTATAGATTTTGGGAGATGGGGAGAAGGCTAAATTAGAGTGACTTTTTTAACAGAGTACAATCCTCCTTTTCTTAAAAAATAAAATTGATCTAACCTTGCAGGAATTCTTGAAGTGACCAGAGAAGAAAAGAAAGAGGGCTTCACTGTGGTCAGTGGGCTAAAGGGCTGCAGGGAACATAGCAGCACAAATAGTAGAGTTGTGAACAGGAGAGGTACATTAAACACGTGACTTTCAAATTTCCTTCACCTGTCTCAGACAACAAATGAGACAGGAAAACTCTCACTGAAGCTTATCTGGAAGGCAAGAGTAGTGAGACCTCTTTAAGCCATCTCTTTAGTCCCTTTCTCTCTCACCCTGTCTCCCACATTCTTTTGGTGTGCAAATCCCAAATATCACATCCCCAGAGGCAGCCTCTCGTGTCAGTGGCTTAGGAGCCCCATCCCAGCAGTGAACAAAAGGTTGACTGGAATTGCTCAGTCAAGAGAGCATTTTCTTAATACCTGTCTGTGAATAAGAGCGTGGTATTACCTGCATGTTGTGTCATTTCTTAGAAATGACTCAGATTGGGCTTCCCGAAGACAACACAAGATGTCCAGTTAAATTTGAATTTCAAATAAACATTGAATAATTTTCTTGGAAAAAATATGTTAACAATGTGAATGAGGCATACTAAGAATTATTTGATGTTTATCTAAAATTCAAATTTAACTGAGTAACTTACATTTTTATTTGCTAATATCTAGCAACCATAGACACAGACCACATGGCAAAGGTGGCCCATGACAAGGCAGACAAATGACATTCAGAGTCTGTATGCACTTTTCCCGGCAAGTGCTTTCTCTGGCATAGAATCCACAGAAACCAGCATCCAATTTGCCTTCCTGTCTCTGTCCCTCCCATGGTTTTCCAGGAGAAAACCTGTGGACTCATTTCAGTGTAAGATGTTCCATTGTTGCAGCCAAAGCAGGCAGTTGGAAGGCTGAAAGAATGCTGAGAAGCAAAAAAGAAAATGCTCAAAGTAAACTTTCAAGCTCCCTATTTTTCCAAGGACCAATTCTGTTTAGATGGAATTTAATCATTTCTTCATAACTACTTTTGAGTGCTTACAGGGGGCCACCATGTCTTTGTTTCCTCTGCAGTAGTGCACATTAGCTGGTGGAATCCCTCAGTTTCTGTTACTGTTTCTCTGCCCTTTCCCATATCATATACAGGGTTTCTTCAGATTTATCTGGTAAACATTTACAAATAAACCTGGCTTCATGGATAAATTATGAATAACTGGGCATGAAGAATTAGGTAAGTTGACTTGAATGGGACCTTTAGAAACTCTTTTCCATCTCATTCTCCAGTTAAAAACAATAAGACCCAGACAAATTTTGATCTGTTCATTCCACCAGCTGGTGATGTCTTCTAGGGCCATTGTGGAGGTTTGTATGAAGGCATAATAGGCTTCAATGATATCTTACTGTGGATCCTGTCTTTGTAACCTACTGTTATCTTTTTCTTTTAGGAAACTGACCCAAGTTTCATAAACATTTTTCCTCCATCTTTGAAAAATGGATAATAGTGACCTAGTTTAACTTGAAAATAATTAAATCAGAATATGAATATCAAGTGAATAACATGGAGTAGGACCTCAATGTTCTTTTCTTTCTTCCTCCTTCTCCCTTCTAGGGCTAAATCTCAACTAGATAGCATAGAACCCCAATTAAAACACTGGCTTTCTCATTGTTACCCTTCTCTCTCCAAACAATTCTGTTCATACATAAAGATAATTTATGTTTCTTGAAAGTGAAAAGTACAGTACTTAAAACTGATTCCAAAAATTAGGAATGAGTAGCTCATCTCTTTATCTAGACTAGAAAATAAGCACCACAGTTTTAAGAGTGAAACATTACACTTTTTAAAATAAGGAGTGAAAGGGTAAAATTTTCCTAAAACCACATCTATTTTATTCATATTTAGATAATAGATTAATTGAAGATCCTCAACAAGGAAGCTTACATTCATGTAATAATTTGTTTCATCTATATGAATACTGTGTAGGGCTTCAAATATTTTCAGGAATTGAATAGTTGTAATAAAATTCATGTTGATATTAAATCATTGAAGTGCCAAAAACAGTTCTGCAAAGTGAAGAAAATTTCTAGACAGACTAAAGACAGATGTATCCCTGCTTTATGCTTTATAAATAAATGACTGCAATATTTTTCCCTGGAAAGAAAAATGTTTGGAGAACATTGTTATGCTATCATTCTTAATGAGAACTAAGGAAATTCCCAAACCAAAAAGCCTAATACGTGAGTAAGCCCTGGGATCGAGTATTAAGGTTGGAATACAGGCTCCACTATTTACTACCTATGCAACATCTAGACTTGTTCCTGAAAGCCCTCCAACTTCTCATTTCCTTATTGGTATTAACTAGAATTTCACTAGTGCTGAGCACATAGGATACTGTGAACAGTTTTCTCCTCAGTAGTGCCGAGTTCCTGTATATAACCGGCTCGGTGCTCAAAGTGCTGAGGACACAAAAGAAGCATAAGATAAACAATGAGAGACTATAAACAGCACAAAGGACATAAGAGGATGTGGGAGAGAGAATTGGCTTAATAAGTGGTCCTGGAAAGCCTTTCTTTCAGGTGGTATGGGAACTGAGATCTGAAGTATAGCAGAGATTCAGTCCTGCAAAGAAAAACAACAATAGCAATATACAAAAAGGGCAAAACCTTGCCAGAGGATAAAATAGCAAGTGCAAATGTGTTGAACTGAAAAAGAACTTGATGTGTTGCAGATGAGCAAGGAAAGGAGGGGTGTGAGTTGAGGTTAGTGGGAAAGCAGAGCCTTTTAGCCCATGGTAAGAAGTTGAGGTTTAATTTTTAAGTCTAACGTGAGTCAAGAGATATTTTTAAATAGGGGATGACCTGATTTGGTTTATAGTTTTGAAAAGTTGTGGCTGCTGTAGAGAAAATGGACATTAATATCTGACACATAATGTGAAATAAATGTTAGTAATAAGCAACTTATTATTGTATATTTAATGATATCTGTACTGTTCATCATTATTATTATTAATAGTAATGTATACCTAGAATATTAATGATAATTTCATATGCATGATGAACATTTTTAGAAATCAAAATCCATGGTAAGTTCCACCAAAAAGGATAAATTCTTGTGCAGCAAATGTTCCTGTCTCTGTAGCTTTGAGCAAGTTAACCTCTCTGAACTTCAATCTCTTGATTTGTAAAACAGTAATAACATTAAGGCTATTATGTAAGAGTTAAATGAGAAAACATATATAAAATGCCTAGTAGAGTGGCAGATAGTAGCAAATAATATGTTTCCTATTATTATTTTAAGTGTACATAATTGTACACATTTTTCAGCCTCAGACTCTTGAGTACATAAAATATGTGCAGAAAGAAATGCCTAGTAGTTACTATGAACATCTATTGTCTTATATTCATGCATAGCTCTTCCTCTTACTCCTTTGCTTTGGAGAATTTCTATCAATTAACACATGGAGAATCCTTACCAAAAATGAAGTAGATTTTGTTTCCCCTTAACTGGTGAACAAACTGTAACACTCTCTCCCTAGCTACAGTGATTGGTGCAGAAATGGGCATGGATCCAAGCTTGGAAAATCAGAATCCATCCAGATTTTTTGGCATAACAAGAGAAAGACAGGCTTTGCTAGAGTGGACAGGTAGATAAGTTGAGCCTGGAGCTACCTCAAGTCCTTTTCTTTTATTAACAGATAGAGATATCACATTTCCTGATGAATGTTTTAGGGTTTAAAGCCCTAAACCAAACAAAACCTAAAGGTAGGCTTTTCACTGAACATCTCCATATACATGAATCAATAATTCCTCTTTTCTTAAACAAGTATGGTAGATCAAAGATGCCTACAATTTAAGGTCAGTTCTGGAAGTATAGTCATCCATTTTGAGCACAAATTTAGTCTCCCCCCTCTTAAAAATCCTTTACATGATTTGGAAAAGAGGACTTCGAAATGCTATCACGTGTAACAAGTGGTGTTTTAATTCTTTATCTCACAGGGAGGTACGTGGGAAAGTCCTTTCCTTTCCAGAGCCTTTCTGGACTTCCTACTATGAATCTGCCTTTTCACCTATTCCTGATCTCCCTCGAGTGTCAGATCACTTGTAATTCAGAGAGCTCCCTTTTCTGCTGCCTGGTCTGTCTGCTGTTGATGCTGCTCCAGCTGTTACTGAAAAAAAGAAAAAGATGCCGAATACAAGACTTTCAGATACACAGATGTGTTTGAAGGGTTTATGTGAATGAAATATCTTCTCTGTCACTCCTAAAGAATTAGCAGAGCTTGGAAATAATTCCTGCTATATCTAAGTTCTCAATACATATTTTAAGAAATTCAGTAACTTCAAAGAAAGTGTGATTTTAAGATCTGAGCTTCTTATGAAATCTCTCTGTCACTTTCAAGTTGTTTTAGTTTAACAGTGTGCCAATGAATTTATCCAAAGGCTACATGTTTCCAGAAATGTATTGATTAAATGAGTGTCACCACATGTACCTCACTTTGCTTCTTGAGCATTGATTCCTCACCAAGAGAATAATACTTATCTTTTAAGATTGCATATATTCAAAACAGTACATATATGATATCTGGTAGGATCTTACTATACTAGATTATTTCCAGCACTTGCAGAGTATAATGGTTAAAAAGCTCAGGCTCTGAAACTCAAACACCTAGGTTTGAATCCCAGCTCCTCCACTCACTGGCTTTGTTTTATTAGCCAAGTTGCTTATCTTTGAAGATTAAATATTCTCATCTGTGAAAGGGGAATTTTAATTGTATCAATCTCATTATTTTGCTATGGAAATTAAGTAAAATGTTGCTGAATCATTTTTCTAAACTTACACAATGAAAATGTAAACAGTAAATTGTGGCAAAAACAACATTCTAATTACAGGATATATAATTATAATATATATTTACATTTATATACCACTGATTAAACTTTTACACATTTTATGATAATAAATTGGACACTAGTTCAGTATTATGTCCAGAGTAAAGCAAATACAAGAATGTTCTAGTATTTTTTTGTATTCATTTCTTTTATACCTATATACAAGATGTCAGGTGTGAGGTATCATAAGTATATCATCCATTTACCAACCTTACCATGTAAAAAGAATATTTTAAATTTTAAAACATCTCATAGTTGTATTTTTAAATAGTACAATATATCTCCTCATTTTTAAAATAGCCACAATACTTTCTATAAATTTAGTCGATTCTTAGAAAATTTGTATTTTAAATACATTGCAAAAAAGTCATTAGTTATACTTTTTTTAATCTACTTGTAGCTTCCAATTAATCTTGCAGATTAATAAAAGAAAAGTACTTCTGATAACCTAGACATCTATAACTGAAAAACATAGTACAACATGAAAATCTGTAAGCATAAAGTAAGCACTCAATAAATATTTGATGACTGAATAGTGCATTCATATATTAGAGCTATCACAAGCTGCAACATTTCTTTCACAGGAAGCATTTTGTTTTTGTATTTTAGTTGAAAGTTGCAGGACACTAAACAATACATCTTATCCCTTAAGGATAAGTCTTATCTCTTAAGGAAGATATTTGCTTTCCTAGAAAAAGCCCCACTAACCCATCTCTAGTAACTCCTGCATTTACATAATTTAGGAAAACTTCCTTCCAAACTTAATAATCAAAAGGATATAATACGGAGAGAATTGAAAAGAAATAATGGAAAACA
>NW_004624784.1:623429-636633 GCF_000247695.1 Heterocephalus glaber
AAATTTATTGATGACCTATATGTAGCAAGAGCACAAAGTAGAGATACAAATACTTTAGAATGGAGTTCAAGAAGGTGATGTAAGAAAAAATAAAATGAAGAAAAATAGGATTAAAAGGACAAGGGAGAATTGACATTGCTAAAACTAGTTTGGATCATAAAAAGTGATCAAAATAATAAACATTTTTAAAAGATCAGATAGCAATTTCCAGGTATGAATGTCAATCTACAGACATCCCCCTCCCACAATTAGAGTACCAAAATATGCTAAGAAGTGATATTTGGTCTTTAATGCAGTGAGTTAGAACTGCTTATTCCACCTTCATGTGGAAACATCCAACAGAAAACTGGAAGCACAAGTCTTACTCAGGGGCCCTCCTGAGTAACTCAATCCTATAGTTTCATTTTTTTCAATCAGAGAGTAACCTTCTGCAGAGCAATATCCTGTGTGTGACTGGGGATAATTCCATGCACTATAACCATTCATCCTTACAGGTAAAGAACTAATCTTCTATGCTTACTCTGTCACTTTTCTCCAAATATCCAATTATTTTTTTTTGCATTTAGTATGGTGACAGAGATAGTTCAGAGGGATAACTATCTCAAAATGCCCACAAATATCCTCTCAATGAATGTTTAATCAATTTAGAGCAAAATAATGCCTGCCTAGAGCAATTATGTGACAAATGCAACTTTCACATTCTGACATCTTCCCTTTCACATGCACTTCAGAGGGCATAATGGGGACCAAACAGCCAAAGAGCAAGCAGCAGAACAGAAAAAGCAAGTAGAGGCAAGGAAGGGCTTGAGCTAATAGCCCTGCATAAGTAACCTTTAGCCCAGGATGTTGACATGCATTTAATATCGGCCTTTGAACACTAATACAAGTTTGATAAGGGATTTTAAAAATCATATGTTTAAAACCTAAACTCTTCCTGTTTTAATTTAATTGTTTATGATTGTATAACAAAGTCAAGCTTTGTGAATTAGTCATTTCATGACTATGCATTTTAAATAAGGAAATCAGGACAATGGAAGAAATTGTTCCCTTCATCTTTAGAAAGTACATGAATTAAGGACCTAAAAAACAGTCATTTGAGTCAAGACACTGTCAGTTTATTTTAGTATATAATTTTGTCCCTTGAGGGATGGTAAAACATTTTATGATTTCAGGAAGAACTAGGGTATGTAAAGGTAGAAGCCTGGAAATGCCTCATTCCTTTACTTAGTGGTGTGCATGCTCTCTATGAGAGATGGGTAGGGCAGAATTGGAGAACCTGTGCTGTAGAAGCCATACCATTTGACTTGGGATCTTGCTGTCCTTCTTCCTGCTATATGGCCTTGTACAAGGCAATTCACATTTCTGTGCCTAATTTCCTCATCTGTTAAAATGTGAATTATCATGTACCAGTTTGGATGACAATTAATTTTCATAAATCATTCATAACCATGCTCAGTACATAGAATGCATTCAAGTAATTTTAACCCTCATTAATTGAACCATTATAAGCAATCAGAAAATCATAGTTCATTATAGAAAAATATCATATTAGATGTCATTGATAATGCCCCACAAATTCAGCTGAGGAATACCTATACTTCAAATTAAAAATACAACATATGTTGGAGGCTCTCCCCTTTCTGAGAGGCTATGTAGAGTATGTAGGTGGTGTGATGTATGGATGAAACTCTCCTAGGTGGAGTATGGGTAGATGAAATTATATGCCAATCCATATTTTATAATATCTATACATTATTATACATGGTCATATTTAAACCTCTCAATCACCTAATGAAATTAGGATACATTTCTACTCCTACACAGGTGAATTGTGTTCTCTCTCCCAAATAAGATGTTGAAATCCTAACCCTCAGTACTTCACAATGTGACTTTACTGAATATATAGTCAATGCATATGTAATTAATTAAAATGAGGCTGAACTGGGGTAATGTAGAACACTTACCCAATATGACTGATGTCTTTAAAAGATGGCCATGTGAAGACAGACACACAGAGAGACAATGCACTGTGAAATGAAGGCAGAGGCTGTAGTTATACAGCTCCAAGCCAACAAATATCAAATATTACCAATAAACATTAGAAGATATGAAGAGGCAAAAAAATGAATTGTCCTATAGCCTTCAACAGGAGCATGACCTTGCAGCCACTTTGGTTTTGGATTTCTAGCCTCTAAAACTATGAGACAATATGCTTATATTGTTTTAAATTACCCCATTTTGGGTACTTCGTTACTGCAGCTCTAGGAAACTAAAACAAACTCCATTTCAAAAATGAAGAAATTTAGGCCCAGAGAGTAAGAGATTTATCCAAGGTTTCACAATTTGTAGGTAAAAGAACTAATTTCTGGACTCAAAACTCAAGTCCATTTTTAGTGCCATCTTATCTCTTTCCATCATTCCCTTCACACATTGTTCAGTCCAGCAGTGATCTTCACCTAATCCTTCCTTAACATTCTAGGTATAGCATTGCCAAGAGATCACTTGGACAATTTTCATATATTTTCTTAACCTGAATTTTCTACCATATTTCCCACACGAAAATGTCCATCTTCCATTTGCAAGTCAAATACTCCCAGTCCACAAAGTGTTTTATGTACCTACTCAGAATTACCACTTTTTTCTGGTTTGATCCTAAATCTTGCCATTTCTTATTCCTTATCTTCAATTTCATTCTATTGTGTTTGTAGGTGATTAGGAGCCTGTAGAAGTCTGAAAACATCACAAAATTTTCAGTTCTTTACTCATAGGGTTATAAATCCCCTTTAAGGACCAATAGACTAAGGCTCTGAAAATTTTCTCAGACCCAGTACTTTTGAAATTATTTTGTTGGTGTACATATTGTTTCACTCATTCTATATAGTAACAAAATGTTAACATCTGATGTGAAAGGCGGTTTAAATCCTTTCAAATGACATCAAACAGAAGCAAAACGTGGCAGCACTCTGTACCCCATAGTCATAAGAAACTTCAACTCTCAGATACCCACATACAAAGCCAAAATAACACACAGAATGCACTAAAATTTTTGACAATGGAAAAAATTAATATGAAGGAAACCTATATCTTTCTGGGGAATCATGACTGTTAATCCTAGAAGGCTGGGCTATCTGTGTTGTTCCCCCTCTCTCTATATCCATAGCTGACCGCCTCTGAAAACACTGCTGAAGATGGATTAGAAATAGAAATAGAAATAATCAATGCCAGTGTCCTCACTCACTGATGTCTCTACTTTCCTAGGAGATACATCTCCACCCCCAGTTCCCTATTATCTCACTCTTGTTAATTTGAACGTGTCATATGCAATCTTCTTCCTATTCTCCAAATAGATGTCTGTTAGGTACAGAGGGAAGTGGAAAAGATTTTCATGATAGTATACGAGCCTTGTGCATTTAGTAGTTTTTGTTGTGGTGGTTGTTGTTTTAATTGATTTTATTTACCTCACTGTTAAGACTTCTTCCATAATCAAATATCTTCTGATAAATTTAAAACTTCACTGAACATTTAACCAAAAGCTCACTTAGTCCCAGTACTCAATGAAATGAGATGAGAACTTTTACTCAAAAGTCGTATTTTAGGAAATATTTTCTGAGAAATGCTAGAAAAACAAAAAAAATCTGAATGATTTTGTTAAAATTTTATTGAAGCAATTTAATTTTTGTAATATTGCTCCTTGGGGAGAAATTGTAAAAAGTGTCTTAATTAGAATTTGCAAATTTTGTTTCTTATTCATAATTTGCCCACAAAATTCATGCTAAAAACAATTTCTACACACACACCAAATTAAGCGAGTGGCTGGCACAAACCATGATTTATGTTAAGCAGAGTCAGGCTGATTTCACTGCTGCTTTGAAGAATCCACATAATGCAGCAGAAGTGTTGCAGATTGCTGATGAGCTCTCATTTCAACTTGACTCACCGTGAAAAGTTCTCAGAACCAGTAAAATCCTTGTGCTGTACAATAATTTGCATTAGAAAGAAATAGTAATACCTAAATCCGAAGTGGAACTGAAATGTTTAGCTTTAAGCCAGGCCATCGCTTTGTAGACATAATGTTATTTTAACTCCTGTAGCATCTTTCATTCTTCAAGAGTAATAAGGCTTGACAAATAATGTAAATATACTTTCATGACTGGTAAGCAATAATAACCAAGATAAAATGCAAATGCCAGCCTAAGAACATGGCCAGAAGTATTGTCTGAGGCCTTTGCCAGCAGAAGGTAGGGTTGGGTCTTTGAGTAAAGGAATTTGGAGTTCATTGACCTTCCTCTTTTCCTTTGATTTAGAGAATTATTTGCAAATGAGGGAAAGTTAAATGCTTATTATAAGTGTTTGTTTATGTATGTCAAATAGATATAAACTCTTGGGTAGGAAATATGTTTTAAATCCCTTTCCACACTTTTCTACCTGAATTTTCCTTTTACTAAAATTGCTCATGTGCTTCTTCTATTCTATGTTCTTGTAAGTTTACTTAACTTGCATTATATTTTGGTAATTGAGTAATTAATTAAAGGAGGAGGAACTGGGATTTAATTATCCTCCCAATATGTTTAATTAAATATCTTCTTAACATAATAATAGTGCAATGCCAATGAAAAGAGTGAAATCACTATTGGGTTAATGTGTAACAAAAGTATATAATAAATACTGACTGGGGATCAAATCCAGGACCTCATCCCTGCCAGTCAAGCACTGTACTGTTGATGTACATACCCAGGCCCTCAAATTGATATATAACGAGAATATTTGAAATTTTGAAATTATTTGGAAGGTCTGAGTACAACATAAGTGTTGAATAAATATATATTATTTACCATTCTCTTTCTGCTATCTTTAATGCAACTGATCCTTCTGCACACTTCTTCCACAGTGTTGTAAGTATTCGGTTCTTTTCAGTATGTATAAACTGTTCCAAATGTTTTCTATTATTTTAGAATGACAGTGGTGGTAGGCAATATATTAACTTACTCTCAATCCCATTTCATATTTTCTCATTAATCTTGTTCAGGATTTCTTTCAGAATCTTCTCAAATGCATTGTGATAAAAAATGAATTTTTATCATTGCTTACAGAACTTCATTTTGAATCACAGTGTTTGTTGGCAGATTCATATATGTCTCCCAGTGGATTTAACCAGAGCTGGTTTTGACTTATTATTGAACACAGCTTGAATTACAGAAGTAACTGGTGACAATCTAGAGAGGTATTTCTCTTTTTTCTTCTCTTGTCAAAAACATCCAATGACTTCTACAAGAACAGACAAAATTTTCTGTGGTTAGATACCTGTGGAAAAAATAAGGTCATAAGCCAGAAAGAAAATTTTGAAATGAAGAAGAAGGGGAAAGGGAAGTGTTACCGGGTTGCGTTGGAGTCTCCTAGACATTGTTTCTAGGTTCTTTCTGTCCTGAACAAAGAATTGGTCAAGACAACCACAAGCAGTAGTGAGGTTTTGCCTTTATTAAAGGTAGGGGAATAAACAGGCTCTGCAGAGCAAGTTTGGGGCAAATAGAAGTTGGAAAATAAGTACACCCTACAGGATGAGAGTGAGCTACAGTGAGAGAACACAGTAGAAAAAAACTCAATATTGACTGTCCTTCTATATTTCCGCCTCTCAGACCATTCTATCAAAATTCTCCTCAGAAGTCCATGGGCAGGGCTTTGGGACCTGTTCTGCACATGTGTCCTGGGATTTTGTAATTAACAGATTTACTTCACCAGACAGCCTCAGAATGGGAAAGGAGAGGGGAATTCTGGTAAAAGAAAATTTTGGCTAGAAAAATGCATTTCCTGAACACCCTACAGTTGTTATGCTAAATGTTATAGACATGAAAAGAGATTTTTAAAGCATATTTCCTTCTCAAGAGTTTACAGTCTATTTGATAACATCAACATGCATAAACAAACACTTATAGAAAAAATTTAACTTTTTCTCACTTGCAAATAATTCTCTAAATTAAAGGAAAAAAGGAAGGTCAATGAACTCCAAATTCCTTTACTCAAAGAGGAAGGGGAAGGGACAGGTGAAGAAGAAGAGGAAGAAGCAGGAGAAAGGAGGAGGAGGAAGTTGAGAGGAAGAAGGAGGAGGAGGAGAGGAAGAAGAAGAAGAAGAAGAAGAAGAAGAAGAAGAAGAAGAAGAAGAAGAAGAAGAAGAAGAAGAAGAAGAAGAAGAAGAAGAAGAGGAGGAGGAGGAGGAGGAGGAGGAAGAGGAAGAAGAAGAGGAAGAGGAAGAAGGAAGAAAAGGAGAACAGGGCTGGGAAGGGGAGGGATAAAAAGAGGGAAGGGAAGAGGAAATGAGAGAGAAGAGAAGCTGGAGGTGGGAGGACCATGGATAAGAAATCTGAAGAACTGCTGATGGGAACTCAAGAAGGCAGATGGAGTCAAGAGCATTCTGCAGAACATAAGGAAAACAACTGATAAAATACTGCATATGGCATTCTCCCAAGGTATTGTGGTTGCTGTTGTTTCTCTTGAAACAGGATAAGTCTAAAAAAATACTGCTTTCCAAGTTTTAGTTCACTATACAAAGTATAATAATGCCCATGGATGTTGGGGTTGGAGGTGATAATGGAGCTTGAAGTTTTAAGTAACTATTTAAGCTCTACATGGTTTAAATCTGAAGAATGTTTTAGAGATAGAATTTTTTTGGTAACTTTGATTAAATATATGTGCCATGGGCTAAATTATACCCCTTGACTCTATTCATAACCCCTAGTACCTTAGAATGTAAGCATATTTGGAGATATGCCTTTGAAGGTGGAACCAACCTAAATTGAAAACATTAGGGTAGACTCTAAACTATTTTGACTGGTCAGGGTTCCTTACAAAAGGAAACTTGAGAACAGGAGAGAATCAGTGATGTGTGCACACAGGTGATAGACCATGTGAAAACAAAGAGAGAAAGTGGTCATGTGTTTGCTAAAAAGAAAGGCTCAAAAGAGATTAAATTTGTCAATACCTTGATCTTGGACTTTCACTTTTCAGAACTATAAGAAAACACATTATTCTTGTTTAAGCCATTCAGTATACTGTATTTTGTTAGAACATCCTAAGTAGACTGATAGAACATGCATATGGTTTTAAAAGTTGAACAGTAAATTAGGCCTAGAAACAACCTCAGTGTCTTGTTCTAGCCCTGTTCATCCCAATTCTCATGCTCCAAAGGTAATCATTTTCATCTCTTTTAATTGTTCCTTCTGGTATATGATTTCTGAATTCTTAAATAGTATTTTATACCATTTCTTAAAATTTATATTGAATAATCCCTAATGACTTTCTACTATGAAAGATAGGAATTCACCTCTTCAACTCTTCAACTGTTTATTCCATTGTCACAAAACACCTACATACACATTTCACTTCTCTCATCTTCACAATATACCCCATCACAATATTTGATTTGGTATTTTCACTTCTATGTCTATTTAAATATTATATATAATCAAGCCATGTAGAACACCATGATTATATTTGTACAATAATTTGCTTTCCCTAAAGTTAATAATTACTTCACAAGTGTACATAAATAACAAATCAGCTACCCTCAAGGAAGGTCCCCAAGAGATGAAGAGTAGACTCATTTTGGAGAAATCCCTACTGTCATCTGAGGGCTACATGGGTCTACAGCTGGATGTTCCTTGAACAGGCAAGACTCTATTTTTCTTTGTCTACTATGGTGGATATATTGTCATAGTCCATATGATGAATCACCCAAGAAAAGTGATTAGAATCTGGGTGGTACAGGCCTTAGGAGCTTTTGATTCTAGTTATTCTCATCACAGAACATTTCCTTCCCCATTGTTAGTCACCTGATGCCAGTGAGCAACTCAGACTTCAACCACAGCCACAATTTGTGTACACAATTCATGGTATTGGAGAGGAGTCTTATTAATGTGCCAGTCTATGATTTTTCAAGTGTTGGATGAAAAAGAAAGGACATTGGCAGTCACTCAAGAGTCAGTATAAATATAAGAAGGTTCATCAAGATTAGTATTTGAGAGAACTATGAGAATAGCCTTGAGTTCTGCCCACTGAACATTTTCAGTTCTGCATAGCTGGCAGAGTTTGCGGCTCTAGTAGTTTGGAGAACATTATTGGATTTCAGATGAGCTGAACCATCACTAATCCAAACTCAGGCACTTAGGGGAAAGAAGTACAGTGAATTGTGGGGTCTCATCAAATGTGATGTTTTTGTTCAAGAAGTAAAATGCCATAGTTTTAGCTAAAGCTGAGATTCTGCTGGTTCCAAGCTAACTGTGTTCTTGAATATACCACTTCATTTGACAGTAAAGTCTTGCTAAGCTTCTCAATCTGTTTAGGTAGACTAGAGTAGAAATTGACCTATTGCAAAGTGGAAATTCAGGTTAGAGAATCACAAGGCTTCTATGCAGCAGACATTTCACTTCAACAAGAATCTAGTAGCTAAAAGCTACTGTATGAAAAAAAATATATATGCCTGGTAGCTGTGTAAAGGAGACAGAATCTCAAGCCCCAAGGAGTACCCCAAGGCTTCAACTAACAAAATCATCACATACAGAGACTTTTAGGTCCAAAGGTCATTACGTTTGTGAAGCACCAATGTTACTTTATTGGTGCTTCTCTATTTGTGGCTCTTTTCAATTGGTAAATCCCTTCTGGCATTTATGAACATTCATAATACAGGCAAACAATACCAATTATATATGCTACAGTTGAAGCCACAAAAACAGTTCACTGAATTCTCCTAAAGGGCTGTACTCATGAGCTCACACAGTGAACTCCTTCCAAACTCATCAGTTGAATTGGGGTGTTCATGTTCCTGAGCAGGACAGGTGAAATGGTACATGCCTATATAAAATAGAGGCAGAAAAAATTGCATTCCTCTTCTCTCTGGCATACTCAGACAAGTGTCTGTAGCCTTCAGTTCTCCTTAAGGACAGTGAGACCTTGGCCCCACCCTTATGCATACATGTCCTTACCCAAGCATGTCTACTCCGATGCATGAAGTCAGGAGAGGATGGAAGAGAAGGGAATATGAATTGAAAGCTGAGAGATCAAGAGGCCCTGTGCCAGTAAACAAGGCAGTTTTCACTTTCCATTTCAAGCCCTGATGCTGATAAACTTTTGATTTCTCTGTATTACTTTCTCCCATTTTCCAGTGGGGCACTTGCATCAGGACCAGATCTCAGACAAGAAGAGCCTGACAATGAGTCAATCCCTCATCTTTGGTTTCCAATTGGGATTTATCTGTCAAACTCCTAAGAGGGCCAAAGATCCTTTATAACAGCCAATACCCACTGCAAAAAAAGAAAGAGTAATCAGGAAGAAGAGGAGAAGGAGGAAGGAGAGGAAGAGGAAAGGGAGAGGAGGACAGGGCAGGGAGAGGAAGAGGAAGGAAAATAAATCTCTTAGATCTTTCATTGTCTTATCTGAATGGAACTAAGTTCATCATGATAGATTGGCAAGAGTATCTGTGTCCTTAGCTGATCTTGCTGTGGACAAGCTTCCTTAACAAAGATTCATGCTTTTCTTATCTTTTGAGCAAATCCGACAAAGTTCCAACAGCACATTTAGTTTCTAACTATAACACTCATAAATCTCTCTTCTTTCTCACTCAGTGAGAATACACAACTCAAACTATTGGAATAAAAATGGTCCATATAGAATGAATTTAGTAATATCAGTCACCTTTGGACAGACCTGAGACCAAATTAATAAGGAGAACCTCTCTGCAGAATAGAGTTAACAACAGTGGGAACATGATTTGGGCAGCTGTCTTTGAACATATTTCCTGTTCCTTGGTCAGCAGCTACCACACCAATTTTTGCTCATTAATAGGTAATAAAATGGAGAACCATCTATTGGCTGCTTGACTGTTCAATTTATTCAACATTCTCGCTACTACTTCCTATGGCTTTCTTTTAAATCCTGTTAATCAACCTTTAAGATCCTTATCCTTCCACTTCCTGAAAGCTCTATTTTGTAGTATTTCATCCTCATTGCCACAATTGTCAGGTACTGTGGTCTACCTTACATACAAGCCAACATGTTGTCCTGCTATATAGTTCCATGGATGCTGACAGAAATCATAACATTCTTGAGTCAAAGATCAAAGAAAATTTATTACTCACAGAAATTACTTTAGCTAAAATATCAATTTTTTGTCAGTTTTCCCAGCCTTAATTTCCAGAGTGAAACTGAGAGGTTCAGAAGATACCTGCATACACTAAACTGCATCAAAAGAAAGGAACCCAGAGCTCAGTGATCCTGAGCCAAGTAAGCATGCTCACTTTATAGTACTCTATAGGGAGACATTGTAGTTTGAGAACTGTAAACAAACTTACTCTTTGCACCAGGGGAAGATGATATCTCTATTTTCCAAGGCTGTTTGCAACCAAATATCCTTCAGAATAAGTCTGAAACAAAGACAGCCATTCTCAAAAGACATGCAATATATAAGACCCATGGAGAACTGTCTCTCAATATTAGGTGTGAGATAAATTTTTAATTGTTCTGGGTAAGTTATTTCAGGAGGAGATGTGTACTCTTTATTTCTGGAGAAACTTTCTCATTGTTTCTTCAGTAATTTCTTCTGTTGTCTCTTTGTGAAATTCCTATTACTTAACTATAGGACTCTTAGGATTTTCTTCTAATTTTCTTGTGTTTCTTCTTTTCTTTTTGGCCTACTTTTGGAAAGATTTCCTCAACTCTCTCTTCCAACACAGT
Source organism: Heterocephalus glaber (assembly GCF_000247695.1). The sequence continues at coordinate 634,149 of NW_004624784.1, forward strand.
TACTAAATTTTTAATTTCTGCTATCACTTTTTAAATTTCTAAAGTATCTCTGTCTCTCATTTTCTAAATCTCCTTTTCAAAAGCTTACTCTTTATGTTTTATAGGTATAGTATTTTCTCTTAGTTTTCTGAGCATACCAGTTGTAATTACTATTGGTTTTCTAAGTCTTCTGCTCCCTGCATTGTCATGTCCTTCTAAGTTCCTTCCTTGTTTTACTGTCTTTTTTGCATTTTAGAGACTTTCTGAAAATGTAATACAGTATAATATCCCTAGCCTATTTAGCTTATTGAAGATCGAAGCACCAGAAGGCTAGCTAGAAGTTCTGAAGGACTTAGATGGAGCTTATCAAGACATTGGTCCCACTCACTATGGATGATTGACAAGACTGCAGCTGTTTCAGCTCCCCAATCTTTTCTTTTAGGTTAGAGTCTCTCCAGAGAAGTAGTCCCAATCTCCTGGTTGACATATGTAACCATGGCTTCCAGAATTCTCAGAGCTGACCTAAGCAAATGAGTAAACTCCTCTATCTTTTCACATATAGAATTCCACTTGACTCTTTCTAATGTGACACCTGGAACCTCAGCCACACTTAATAAACTGTCTCCTGCCAGTATTCAAAAGACAATATAGAACTATAACCCATTCTATTTCTCTTACCTAATCCTATAAATTTACCACCTTCAGCAGTTTCTGGGACCTCCAATTTCTGTGTTTTGGGGTTTTGTAGGCTTTTTTATTTGATTCTAGCTTTTCCAAAGGACAATACATAAGCTTTCAGCTTTCTTTGTCTGTCTAAATGTCAGCTTTCCAGCTTCCAGTATTTTGTTGCCAGTTCTAATGTATTCTTGTATCCCCTCCATTTTTCTTTGCTTTTGTAGGTTTTTATCTTAGTTATATCCTTTTACAATGTCATTTTAGTTGGATTTCAGGAAAAAGCAAAAATATACATGTATTCAATCTGCCATGTTTACCTAAAATGCTAGACTTTTAAAGAAGGGATGAGCTTATTGAGATAAAAAGAAACAAAATAGGAAGGAACTCCCACTTCTTGTACATGAAATGGAGACATAAAATGTTATTTGATCATCACTGCTTTTAAAGTCTAGAGATGCCAAATATGAAAGTTTAAGGTCAGCCATTGTTTTCTGATGACCTGGCAGAATGTCTAGCTCTCACTTTAAAACATAAAGTGATCATAAGTTTTAGCATTGATTTAATTCTAAAATCTCTACCTAGAATCTGAACAGATTCCAAAAATAGTCACTCAAACCAATAATTCTGGAAATATTACCATAGTAAAATAATATTTGTGTATATGACAAGATTCCAGCATCACTGACTTTGATTAATGGCAGTTGCTAAATTACATTTCCGATTGGTCAGTATTAATCAGAATAGAAAGTGTTTACAAGGAAAAACAGAAAGCTAGAGAAATAACTTGAAGTTAAATTTTTATTTCAGAAAGTTTCTCATGTTGAAGCTTGAAATGAATCTTCTTCACTTCGTAGGATCACTAAAATGTCTTCTAATTTTATTTTACAGTTAGAGGATGATAGAGAAGAGAATAGTGTGGCTATTCTGGTACCACTGCATTTCATAAAAGGAAAAGATAATGAGAGCTAAAAAAAAAAGACTTAAATTTTCTTCCATTCATCAGTGCTACAGAGCTAGAAAAAAAATCCAGTTGTATGCTATTACCGCTGATTATTTTATGATTTCTATCATCAAAGGAACAGAATAGAAATTAATGAGGATTGCAAAAGAGCATATATATATTTATTGAATTTACAAATTTTTATATTGTATAAATATTTTTAAATCAGTCATTTTTAATTAAATCAATATATTAACTAAAATTCCTTTATGTGTGCAGTGATTAAATATTGAATTAGATTATGTCAAACAACTTGGTATATTCTGAGGTAAGGAAAGATTTCATTGCACAATATTAAAAGACTATGTGGCAAATATTTTTTATATGCTATACTTTTTCACAGGCAATGTTTTTTATATGCAATACTTTGTTAATATTTTATCAGTGGAAAAGATAGCTTTTGGACTAGAATTTTCATTGCCACTCTGTTGTTAGTCATTAAGGATCGGTCCACAAGGTTTTATTCCAATCTGACAATTGACATCACAAATGTTTAGCTATTTTTAAATATAAATGAAGGGGAAGAACTCTGGATATTTAAAATATTTTACTGTTTCTCCTCTAAACAATTTGATTTGTTTCTTAAGTGAAATAATGCCATGGTGTTTGTGGAGAAGAAATAAAATCTCCCAGTTTGTATTGTTCTATGTAAAAGCCGTTGTACTCATGCTGAACCCAGAAGAATTTTTTTTTATTAAATTCTTTTATGGGTACATTGTAGGTATACAACACAATTACATCTCTCATTGGGAATTGTACCTTTACATAATGCATCTTGGTTCTTATTTTTTCCCCATTCCTAGCCCTCCCATCACCCCCTCCACCCTTCAC
>NW_004624784.1:641773-652986 GCF_000247695.1 Heterocephalus glaber
AATTATTTCTGATTTCATTTTTTCCAGATCCCCTTTTGTTGCCAGTTCAGTGGGTCCAGGTGGTTGAGTATCAGAGTGTTCCATCTCATTGCCCTTTGGGCTTGCTGTAGGTGATCTAGAAGTCTGGTTTTGAGACTTATTTACATGTTTTCTCATTTCTACTGGGGCGGGGGCTGTTACAGCCTGCACAGATTACCTCCTCTGAGCAGGGAGAGGTGGGACAGGGGCCAGGAACAATGGTAGGGATGGTGACCCAAAAGCCCTTTCCTGTGGGCTGGGAGCAGCAGGAGGGATGGTGACCAGGAAGCCCCTTCCTCTGGACCAGGAGCAGTGGGACAGCAGCTCAGAAGCCCCTACCTCTGGGCCGAGAGCAGTGGGACTCAGTACCTTGGTCCGGTGGTCTGGTGTCCTCTGCGTCTTTGTAGTGTGGAACCAGGTGGCTGCCTGTCTGCAGCGGGGTGATTCGGCATGTGCAGAAGAACTTTAATAGCAGATAAATGACATAGCCAAGGGTGCATTTCTTATGTAGGAGAAATGATGATCGGCACAGTAGCCATCACTGAGCCTGTATGTAATATGTACCCAAATAATTCCATGTGCTGGAAATGCTACCTAAGCACTGTTGGCAATTCCTACTTGTGACTGCTAATATCAGGTAATACGGAGGCTACCAAAATGAATAAAAACCATATTTAGGAAAGCTTGCACTTTCCAGTCAAAATGCAAAATGAGGACAGATTTAAACGTGATATTTTACCAGTCAGCAGACTTTCTAGAAGATGAAAGACTAGTGAAACAAATTCCAGTGTTTTCGTAAAAAGAATATAAGGCATTCAGACTTTCAATTTTGTGATCTAATTTTTCATACAGAGTGTAACAAATTTTTCAAATGATAATAACACAGTTCTTGAGGAATGGTTTATCTGAAAACATCATAGCCTCATGTCCTTGGGGTCTATCTCTTGTACTGTAAGATGTCCTAAGATGTGATTTTTGACATGAAATTTCTTATATTAAGCTACTTACAGCACTCCAAATTTTCAGAGACAATTTTCAGCCTAATCACAGAGAATGACTTGATGATATTACAAATAGGAGAGTTCAAAATGGAGAGGAGACATAGAATTCCCTGGATTTCAAGACAGGCCTGTAAGAGGTGAAAAATAGAATCACCTAATAATAATAGCTACTATTTATTGTATTATATTGTGATGTACACACACAGGCAGAGTGATAATATCTAATTCTTATCAGATATTATTGTAAACATTTTACAAAGAAGATAAATGAGGCTCCTTAAGACAGTGATCTACAGAAGACTATCTAATCAGTAAGATAAGGAAGTACTTGATCTCAGGACACGTCTAAAGCTAAGAAGTGAAACATCAAGTCTCTTCTGAGCTGACACTTCAACTTCCAGCAATGTAAGACCAATGACTAGCTCTTTAGCAGGAGTTACAGAATCGAGAAATAAATCTCCTAATGTGAATCTTCTTATTAGCCAATCTGCCACCAATTGAGCAGGCTGCGGCTTATGGCTGTCCAATGATTTTAATTACCACCCTTATCTGCCAGTGACAAAAGTAGAAAGGATTGCTAGTTTCCAGGAACAGCCCTTGTAATTGTGCTTGTGGAAAGTGAAGGGACTTTGCCAAGCAGTTTAAATTGAAACATGATCAAGTACCCAGAGAGTTAGTCCTCATAGCAGAGGGACATGTAGCATAGCCTACCTATAATAAAACATATTCCCCATGCCGTGTCAGCATGTATTAGCAGAGGGCTGATTTTTGTTTGATTTTAGAGAAGTTTAAAAGAAATAAAGAGATTTAAATGATCCACTGGTACTTGTTCCACTTCCTATAGATGATAGAAATTAGGAAAGAGAAGCAAAAAGCCACTTTACTCATAAGTAAATATAAATTAAAAATTTTAGACTCAAGGAGAGATGGATGTGGGAAGAGCTGAGCTGGGCAGACATGTAGATATAAGTGTGAATTGAAACATGAGAAAATGTACAGATCAGAGGTCAAAAAGAATAAAAAGCCTGCAGAAAATTACTCTGGTTGCTATCAAACAAAACAGACAGGCAGACCTGGTTAAAATCAAAAGCAATTAACAAGTCTGATATTGAAAGGCTAGGAAGGACATTTGCAAAATACTGTTTTGATTATTTCACTTTTCTCAGCTAAATTCGTTATGAGCTCCCCATTGCCTGCTGCAGGAAACCAAAACATTGAAAGTTTTCCAATGCTCTTGACAATGAACCATTTTATATGGTGAGGATTTCAGTGGCACATTTTCTAGGTGGGCAGCAAAGTGACAGATTTATATTTTAGGAATATCACTAATAGTAGTATGGAATACTGATAAAAGGAAACAGGATGGCTAGTTTTTAAAAAACTAGTGTCACTGTCTAGTCCCATAGCTGCTAAGAATATGAACTAAAATAGTGGAAGTGGGAGTAGGAATTGTACTGGGTTGAGATTTCCATATTCCAATATTTGTGCAACTTTAGCAAAATACAGAATGTTTTGTGTCAAGCTATTTATATAAAATCTGGAGGATTTACACGAGATAAGCACTACAGGGAGACAGAGAAACTGCGCCCTGCTGGCTGGAGCAAGCTTCCATAGATTTGATGATGGCCCAAGCTCTGTAGGTGATAAGCCACATCCCAGCAGGTTTCCTGATCCAATAGACAAGTGAGCAGATGGCAGGTCCTGCTTATGGGATTTTAAGGTGGAGGAAGTGTTTGAAACTCCCCAATTGCAGATTATGTTCACTTGTTGAAGTTTTATTTACTCAATTGGACATAGGTATATTTTGAAGGAGAACCAAAACCCTGGTTTCTGAGACACATTGGCCTCATTCTCAACCCAGGGTCAGTGCCCTATTTACCTCATCTCTGGAGTCTTCTCTTCTTTTCTATTATTTATCCCACTGCTTTAACAGCTAGTTTTTCTGAATTTTGCAGAAAATTATTTTGAAAACTATTTCAGCCAAAAGTATATGTATCACCTTTACCTGTTGGTCTTGTCTGTCTTTATCTTACATTCTTAAAAAAATATTAACATATAAATACACATGCACACACATAGTTATCATCTACCCCAAACTTACTGACTTAAAGAAAGCATTATCATTTCTAGTGATTTCTCTGTGATTTCTTGGTTCAGTGGAGCAGTTCTCCCGCTCCCCCTGATGATGACTGTAGCTGTCGTCATTGGGAGAATTGGCTGAGCTACATCATCGAGATGCCTCATCCACATGATTGCAGGTTAGTGCTCTGGGCTGAGATATTGCCTGGGTCTGCTAACCAACATATATTTTCCTTCTTCGTTGTGGCTTTCTTAAAGAATTACATCTGGGGGCCAAGAGGGAGTATTTAAAGTTTCAATGTGCAAGCACTTACCAAGTCTTCAATTGCATCTCTCTTGGTAATATCTGTGTGATCAGAACTAGTCCAAAAGGCCGGCTAAATCAAAGAGAAGAAAAATAAACCCTACTTCTCGATATCAGGAGCAAATGAGTATGTGGAGAAAGAGAATTGTTGAGAGCTATCTTTGGAAACTCTAAAACACATATACTCACAAACATACAAGCACACATACTCATCTGTATACAGTTACACGTGGATTTTAAAGGACTATAAAAAATTTCCTGTTATATTTTCACACATAAAAGCCCATGCTTAAGATATGTCTCCTGTGCTTATCAAGTAAAGATAGACCTCATTGTAAAATGTCATAAGTGTTACAGAGTGTTTCTGAGACCTTTCCTTTTTGTAGAAATCAAGGAGCTAGTGGCCATGGAGATAAGGAGGCAAGTGGTTGAACTTCTGGGAAGGCTACCATGCTCAGTTTGTAGGCTGTGCACAGCAGGGCACTGGCTCCATTCAGAGATGCTTCTGTATGAATGACATTCCTTAGAGTTATGCATTATGCAACCATCAACCATAACCCTGAATCCACAGTTTCCAAATTGGGGTGCGGTGTGGAATAACTAGTGATGCGATACCCAGGAAAAGTAAGTGTAGAAAGGAAGACCAGCTCCACTGTGAACATGCTGTATTCCAGGAGCCCGTGCAACATCTAGACAGGGGTATATGGTATGTAGCAAGAAATGTTAATAGAGAACCCAGGAAAGCACTTAATAGAGAACTGAGGAAATCAGGAGACAGGCAAGAAAAAGAGACTTCAGAAAAAGAAAGACCTGAAATAATAACCCTGAAATGTTAGGGCAGAAAGGTGGGATCCGAAGCAGAATTCAGGACAAGAGCAATTTGAAAGCAGCAGCATTTTGACCTATATCTGCTAAAATGAAAGATCAGTAAAAGCCATTTCCTTAAAAGGAGTGTAAAGATCTCTACTGAGGGACAATTAGCTTTCTATCACTGTCTTTACACAAGCTCCCTGAGGGGCTCCCAGAGAGGAGGTGTTAATTGACGGTAAAGCTGCTTTTCCTTTCCACCTTTCTCCCTGCTCTACAGCATCAAAGATGACCTTAAATAATGACAAGTTTGCTGTGTGTAGTGCTTTACAGTTTACAGAGCATGTTCTTTTACTTTATCTAATTTGTTCTCTACTGCAACCTTCTGAAGTACACAGGGCAAGTATTAGTATCTTCATTTTACAGATGAGCAAACTGAAGCCAAGAGAAGTGATTATTCCAAAGTGGAACTGTCATCTGACTCCCAATTCAGTTCTGTTTCCACTGAGTTGCTGGATTACATTAAGGATCAAGTCCTTGCTTTTCATTCAGCCATGCAGATACCTGTGTTATCTAAATTGGGAGTTTTTTGTAGTACTGTTATCAGTCTTGGCAGAGAAGATATGGCAGGAACTGGGATCTGAGGCTGGCTGACACCTGCCCTGCCATTTTGTGCCTGTGAATTCCACTCCCTTTCTTTCTGCAGCATGAATTTCACTGTATGAATTGAAGAAAGTTAATTGGTTATCTCTGCCTTTAGTAATGGTACTGAACAAAGCTAACAACTAGGAAATTGAACATGCTTTTTTTATGAAAGAAACATCTCCCATTGTCTTCTTAGGCACAAATGTATGTAATTATAAGACATTTTTTTTATTTGTGGTTTAACGATGCTGTTTCCTTCGAATCTTCACCTCTTTCAGCAGACCCTTTTGTCAGCACTCCTATCAGAGCTTTACTCTGAGCACGTCCACAGCTTCACGTTTTATACCTAAGCAGAGTTTTCCCTTCTTATCATTCGTGGAACAGATATTTACTAGACGCTTACTGAGTGTTAGACCTTTTGTGAGATTTGTAGGTTACAAAAGGGTTATTAACGAAAAATAACCAGTGTTGATATTTAGTGAACATTATTTCAATGTGTTCCAAAACCGTGTTCTCACTACACACACCCCTATATTGTATCTCAGTCTTTCCATCTATTTGCAACATCTAAATTAGTCAAGATGATCATTATTAACCCAGTAAATCAATCAGCACAATTACAATGGAAGATATAGGAATAGAGATAAAGATATAATTAGGAGGATGAAAATAATTTCTTTTTTTGCTGTACTGGTGATCAAACTCAGCACCTTGCGCTTTCAAGGCAGGCACAGTGCCACTGAGCTAAATCTGGCCTGGAAATAATTTTACTAAGTTGAGTTCAAACAGTTATGCTATTTTCATAAAAATTTATTAATCTGCTTGAATTCATTAAAAGAAATGAACACTGAAGAAATGTTTAGGCAGTTGATGGATTTCAAGTAAATTTCTAAAAATTTCCCGTAAGACTCTTCTAATATGAAGAAAAAGGTTGAAGTCATTATAGTTGTTTTTGTTTTCATCTTAGAAACAAATATTGGCTCTGTGTTGTTAAAAATGTAGAATATGGTGTCATTACATTTTCTGCTACTTACCTCTAATCATCTACAAATTTTATTACATTATTTTTACATGGTTAATATTTATTACTTTCATTTTGCTTTTCTATAGCTATAGCTCCTGGTAAAGTCTCAACTGTGCGTTTAATTGGAATAAATTTTTCTCAACAATCATTCTACTCTGGCTTTCCTTTCTAGAATACTTTAATTTTTATGTTGATTATTTAGATTGTTTCAAGGAAGTAAAAATAAAGGACACAAAAATGTGTTCATGGTCATGACTTTGGAAGTATATAATATCATGGTGTCCCACTGGGAACATAAAGATTAAGTCATAATTAGATAAAATGAAAGGAGGGGCAGAGGAGCTGAAATTGCTCCAAATGTTGCTCTTTATCTCTCCACACTAAATATATGTGTGTGTGTGTGTTCCTACTTTATATCTCAAGCCTTTTTGAATATCTAAATTATTCAGGATAAAAATTATCATTATGGAAAAAATAACCTGTAAAAATATAATAGAATATCAATGGGACAGTATTTAAGGGCAGATAAAAGTGTGGATGCCAAGGTGTCCCTCTTATGCTCCCCATACATCTTGCCCCATCCATTACAAATCTCTTACCATTCCATGTTAAATCTGCCTCGACATTATATGACCACAGGGACACTAAACCGAATGTGACATGATGACATGCTGCTACACTTTGACTCCACTAAAGAAACGTGTTTGGGGAGAGCAATGCCAGCGTTTGCTATGGGAACTGTACTGCCATTTTAAGTATAACAGAACAGAAAGGGTCTTAAGTGAATCAAAGAATTTATAGAAAATGTGGCTTTCACTGGAAATATCCAATGAAAGATAGTTACTTAAAGAAGCTTTCAGAGGTATTATATCCTGCTACATGAAGACCTTTTTTAGCCACCATGCTGTATGGCATGAGCCTATAAATTCAGTTCCCTCAGGTTGGAGCAGACATCCAGGCCTTAAGCAAGCCTGCAGCAAGTTGATGTACTAACAAAGAGAAATACCATTCAGGCTGACTGTTTAAATGTCAGCCTGCTGCAAATAGTCTTCCATAAATTTCAACATCATCCCTGTCAATACAGTTTATTAGTATAGTGTATTTAATTGAAGAGGTTCTGATGACTATATATGTAAGACCAGGGATAATGAAGACCAATTACTTATATTTTGTTATAATATACAAAGTAAGCCTTAATTTCTAGAAATGTCAATAATTAAGTTGAAATTCCAGAGCTGAAATATATTATTCTTTATTCCACATCTTTTATAGTTTATATACTAATTTACTTTTCACTTAATTTTATTAGTAAATTTTATACTTATTTAAAAATTTAAATATAACAAAGCAGAAACAATATATTATACTGTCAATTCTTAAGTAGAGAAATTTCCCATAATCATATGTACAAAATTTGATTTCTGCACGAGTGATACATCTATCAAGGCCACAATGTTTATTAATATGTTTGTAGAACACTAGATAACAAATGGTCCAAATCCATGAAAACAAAGTTGTCCATGAGGTGACATATTCAAATTATACTATACTGTGGTTTTCCTTTCTCATTTCTGCCTAAAATAAAGTAAACTATAAATGCAATCAGATGGTGATGAAATGTAGCCATGTATATCCAAGTGAAGATCTACACATCTATAGACATTTATTAAATTATTTTCACACTAATACATGTGATTAAACTTCAATTTGGTCGGTGGATTCCCAGGTGATGTATATTAAACTCTATTATTCTTTATAACTTCTAATTAACATGGACAAAATCAAAAGTCATTAGATTTGAAAAAGCAGAGACCACTATCTGCTGAGACCATTGTCATTAAAGTGAGGAGCTAGAAATAAAGTGGATTGTAAGAAAATGAATCTAGAAGGTGTATATTAGTCATGTGAGAAAGTTGGTAAAGAAAGGAAAGAAATAAAAGGATAAGAAGGCAAAAGTACAAAACAAAGTTCATCAACATGGAAAACATCTCAATATACTTGAGAGTAGATACTAAAAACCAATTTAAAAAGGAAATTTTGAACATCACCGGGGAGATAAAATTAATAACAAAGATCAATTGTGAATTAATAGAATTTCAGTTTACTGCTTACTTCCTTGGACTATCCTTAATGGTAAAGAGTTTAAACCACTAGGCTGACAGGAAAGAAGTAGGCTTCCAAAAAGGAAAAGTGAGTAGTCTTGGAAATATGGGGCTCTGGAAGTAGCAATTTTATGGCATTCTTCTCTCCCATCAGATCTAAAGCATAGAAAAGACAGAGGAGAATAAAGAAAACATTGAATGTTAACCACCTGCTGGGTTAAACTTGTTTGTCTTGCTGACATAGGTGTGGGGCAAGAGGAAGCTAATTTTAGATTGCTTTAGTTAATTTTAATGTGAAGCCCATCCATGAAGATGTTTCATTTTAGGGTTTTCACTGTTGGACTAGCAGTAATCATGATATGATTCAGTGATGTGAAGAATATAGACTAGCTGAAGATGGAGCTCCCTTCCTCCTCCTATGCTACAGAACCTGGGCTCCCTGTCTTCTTCCTTCATGTGAGGGCCTTAATGCTTTACTTTGCACTTCACCTTCAGGGCACTCACACATGATACTTTTTCTGCCATCATGTGAAGTCAATGATTCTCAAATTTACTTTCCATATAATCGCGTGAAGATCTTGTGAGTTGCATCTGCAGAGGTTCTGATCCCATAGGATCAATGTAGGGCCCAGGGATGTTCTTTTTAAAAACCACACTAGGTAATTGTGAGATAGATGACATATTTGAGAAGTAGTCTTGAATGATATACAAAAATGAATTTATTATATGTGTGTGCATTGTGCTCACTTTGGCAGCACATGTACTATATGTGTGTGTGTATTACTCCTAATACTGGCAGTTTTGATTTTATAGTTTATGTGTATGATAAACAACATTTTCATAATATTCTTGAACTAGCAGCAGGATAATTCAAATGACATACTTAATATCAGTGCCCCCCATGTGTAAGGATGTTTCTACAAACATCTCACAAACACCCTGAGTCTTCAGATACTAGATGCAAGACCACAGCTGTAATCATTGGCATTAGCAAAAGCAAATCCACTCTTTCATTTTATTATTGAAGAAAGGATAAGGGACACAGTGTGTAATTCACATGTTTAGTAATGCTGAAGGCAGTGCAGGTCAATCTTTTCAGATATACTTTGCCTTCTCAGAGAGACAGAACAGTAAAGCCAACCACAAAAGGTAAGATTTGTACAGGACAGAGAGAGAGGAGATTTGGGAATTAAAAAGAAAGAGAGAACTAGCAGGTTGAACAATCAGAAATCAGTGAAATAGTCCTAGATGAACATTACTGAATGATTAATTCTGTTTCTATTATAATCACTTCACTTTCCAACACACTCATAATAGGACTGGAGAGATAAAACTCACTCTGCATTGCTTATCTGAAGACACTTTATTCAGATTGTTTTTAAATTCTTGGCCTATTTCTAGCAATTTTCAAATTCAGGCTAAGGTTTTGATTACTAAAATAAATTAAACTTTGATAAAAAGTTGAATTGATGCCAATAAAAGAAAACAGGTAAAAAATTTAACACTAGCATAATTTTCTAATGAAGATAACATCAAATAATTATGGTTCTTATTTTATGAGTTGGAATGTTTTAAGTTTTAAATTAAAAACTAAAAGTTCCATTCCTAAAAATTAAGCCATAACATCAGCCTTTCTCTAAATTATGATGTAGCATATGTGCCCTACCTAGGACCTTAGGCCTATTTAATTCTGTATAAAATAACAAAATTTCTTCTGCTACATAATGTACATACCCACCCTTGTATTTTATAGCTAAGGAATTTGTTTTCTCAAGGCTCTCAGATAAATGGCTGAATGCAGAATTCTGGTGCTGACCCTGTAGAAAAATCCAAAGAAATTACATATTTTAAAACAATTTGACTAATACTTGACATGTTATTGCAGGTAATATTACTATATTTTGTAAAGTTTCTATTTCCTATAAATAAAGGTTTGAAATTTCTGAGGAATTTTATTCACATTTTAGGAAATAGATTTTTGTTTTCATAAACATGAATTAAAATGTTCTGCTATTCCAATCTATTAGATACAAGCCATTTCTCACTAACTCAAAATCTTCAGTAATCAATTTACTATCCACAACAAAATGAGCCACACTGGCACCAAAATGTTTATTCTTCTGCACTGGCTGAAATGCAGATAATTGCTGTCCAAACACGTTATTTTGCTTAAAACTCCAAGACTATCTCTCAAAATTGACAGCATAATTCATGGAATCTTTAGTATAATATGGTAGAGGGACATGAAATGATTCATTTTGACAGAAATGTCCAAATATAACTGCACCTTGTGTGTGTGGCATTTTAGAATGCACCCTATTATGTTGTATATTATTAGTGTTAAAATGCCATGTTGTCATGTACTTAGCAGGCTTGAACAATGCAGTTTCTTTAAGATATTATAAATCATGTTAAAATCCCTTCAAAGGAGCCCTCAAACAGTTTCAGAATATTCCCACCTTAGGTTTAATTTTTATCAAACCTAATGTAGTACAAACATCTCTCAAACTCACAACATGGTGAAAAACTGTGCATTTATAAAAAAGGTGCAGTTGTATAAAGACTCTGAAAGCTGAATTTTTCCTCCATTTGAAAGTTCCAGTGGTTTCATAAATTGTTCATTTTCATCTATTATTAACCACAATGCTTTGACCTTTCCTTACTTTCATAGACCTTTTCATAATCAAGCATCATAAATCCTCAGAAAATATACTATTACCCTCCATGACTTATAGAAAGCTCTAAAAGCAAACAAAGAAATCAGCCTGTATAGAAATGCCTACTTGTTTATTAAGGAGCCCTACAAATTCAAACTGTATTTCAGATGTCTTTAAGAATCTAGTTTGCTCCACACAAACCTCAGTTGAGTAACATTCAGCTACGTATTTTAATAATTTCTCTTTAGCGTCCATTTCTTTCTGATATGACTTCTCACACTGAAAGACAGCTAAGTCAGTATTCAGACACCTGAACAGCAGGTGGTATGCAGAATGGGCTTTCCCAAGAAAAATTCTTAAATTTTTGAGAAATGTTTTCATCCTTATATCTACATCTAATATTTTAACCCTGGCACTTTCCCCCAAACACTTAGTTATGACATTTTTTTGTATTAAATTCTTTTATTGGTACATTGTAGGTATACAACACAATTACACTTCTCATTGGGAATTGTACCTTTATATAATGCATCTTGGTTCTTATTTTTTCCCCATTCCTAGCCCTCCCTTTACCCC
>NW_004624784.1:664791-689338 GCF_000247695.1 Heterocephalus glaber
AGAAAGATGATACAGATATTTTTCCATATATATATATAAAATTCAATAGCACAATTAATTTGATAGTGCCTTTTTATTTCTTGAAAGTGAGACTTGAAAACCTTATTAAGTTACAACCAAGATATCAGTGGTACATAGATCGTTGAATCACAAAGGAAAACAGACATTTACTTACAGAGTTGACATGACAATAATTGATAAAAAAACAGTTTGGTCTCATTTCTATCCTGATAGTACTTCATGCAAATATGTTGTAGTTATGAAAATAGAGGCAAACATTTCTATATGTCTGTTATAATTCTTAGGAAAATTTTATTCTGATTGATTAGAAATCCAGGTACTTTTTTAGTTTTACTATATAAGTACCTATTCAGGAAGCTTGCCAACATTCATCCTGTATCATCAAATCATTCCATACTGCAATTCAAATGTAATTTATGAAATGGACTATTTAGTCCTGTGACTCTTCCTAGAAAGGAAGAAGTTGAGCAAGCATATAGATAGATCTACGTAGTAAGTCAAAAGCTTTTAACTAAAGTTGACCTAATTCTACATTTAGCATTTGATGTCCTGCAGAGAGAAAGTGGTTGATAGTAAGCCCTCAGCAGAGCCAAAAACAACATCATTAACCAAACTGGACCATGGGACAGCATTTACAGCCTATTCTGAAGAAAGAAACTTTTTGTTCATTATTTTAATCTTTACAGTGGTTGTGTAACACTGGGATCAGATCTGTCAGACTCTGAGCAAGGGGAATGAGTGTCAAGGGGGAGGGGGTGTTGCTTCCCTCTGAACTTGGAGTGAAAGCTGTTAAGTGGATGGTAAATGTGAATAGCAGAAGCCACAGCACTTCTGAGAAATACCCATTAGGAGTGCTTTGTGGTCAGGGATATATCTGGGTTAAAATGAATACTTAATCAGGGGAATAAAATTAACCCAAATAGAGTGGAATTAAATTTTCTTTGTATTATAGAGCACCTCATAGAAGAGAATAAAAAGCAAAGTCTAATGGCAGCCAGAATGAGCTTCTACCAATTAACAGTTAAATGATCTTGGCCAAGAACTTCTCTATCATAAGTTTCTTTTATATAAAATGAAGGTAATAAAACTAAGATGATGCCAATAAAGCATTTGGTAGAATATCCCTGGGTTAAGCAGGTTTTCAATAATTGTTAGTTATTATTACCTCTACTATTATTGGCCTTGAGCAAATGAGGGGAGATATTTCAAAAAAGCAGCATTTTTATTCTAGTCATTCAATTCAGTCTAATTTATTCTTATTGAGCATATTATTTGCCTTGCTTCAAAAAACTAGGGAAACAAAAATGAATGACAACTACTTTCATACTTCAAGGGAACTGAAGTAAACCAGCAATCACAATTACTATAATTCAACACCCTTGAGATCAACAATTGGCTCACTGTGTACTTAGTACTTTCAAAAGCCCCGTGTAGAATTTAGTTAATAATTTAATTAATTAATTCAAGGTGGCATAAGCTGTAATCACTGTGCAAGCAGTTTGCTAGGGAAATGTCAATATGGAAGAGGTCGGAGAAGGCTTTTAAAATGGCCTGAAGCTAAAGCAGAGGTTTCAGGAAAGATGGGAAGGGAACCGGTGGGCATAGGGAAAACACTTCTTTACCTAGGGACAGCCACTGCGAGTTGACACAAAAGAGAATTCTGTTATCAAAGAATTCTGATCGTTAGTATGAGCTGAATAATGCATACCTAAGAGAGAAAATGAGAGACTGGTTTGGGAATTTATCCTCCCATCTCAAATCCTCCCCCAACCATTTCAACCACTTTCTTCCTTTATTTTTCTTTATATCACATATTACCTCTTCTCACTATAAATGCACGTATGTGTTTGTTGACTGTCAGCCTGAGCCACAGAACATAAGCGTCACAAAGGTGGGCACCTCCTACTGCTCTGTTTATTTCTGTATCTGCAGCCTGGCATCTAGTCAGCACTCAATAATCCAGAATGAAAAGGAAAGAACAAATAAGCAGGGGATAGCTCCAGAGACACCTTAAATACCATATTTGGGGAGAAGGATGAAGATTAGCTTGAGATGAGAGTGAAAAGAAAGAAGAGTCTGACAAGATTTTTATTAACAGTTACAGAAAAGGTATAATGGCTAATACAATCTCATATTAATATTATATTAATTATTATACATTAATTATCTTCATTACATAAAAAGGCAAAAGTGGAAAGCTAAAAATTGAAATAACTTGCCTTGCAATCATGCAGTTTATGTGAGAAGCACAGCTTTCACGGTTGACAGTCAGCAGGTCCACTGTGAAACCCATGCTTTAAGACATGGCATGCTGTTCAAGAAATCACTGTGTTTAGATGATTGCCTCAGAACCATTTCCCCCAAAGAAATTTAATCATGAGTAATCAAATATATTCACTCTGGGTCACTGACCTGAGTTTACAGTTACTTCTTGGAATTGAGCTAGCCTCAGTGGGATATAAAAATTAGGCTAATCACATGGTGAATATTTACTTCATCCTGTGTTTGTTCCTGCTAAGAATAGAAATTGTTTCCATAATTGTATGCAGATCCTTTCTCACCATAATCATCACAAAATTATGTACTGCTACTCCTGCTCTAAAGAAAAGATAGAAGTTACGTTTTTAAAATATCACTTTCAAATCAACAAAAATTATTGGTTGTGGTTGTGTTGCAGGAAAGCCAGACACAAATTAATATTATTTACAGTACACAGCTTGGCATGCAAATATAACAAACTGATATTTAATATGTTGTGCAACACTTTTATGTTTAGTTGCTAGTGATTGCTTTCCTGATTAATTAATGAGATACCTTGGACACAAACTTCAACATAGGATACAATAAATTTATTGAGCTTTTAAAAACCAAGACTCTAAGTAAAGCATTGGCCATCTTGTTCAATCAATAAGCAAATTTTTCAGAGTTAGCTCAGTTTTTGTTTCTATGAACCAAAAGAATTTCAGTTTTTAATCATTTAGAATGGAGCTCTTTCTGAAATGAATTTCACCTTTAATTTTGAGGATTTGGGGTTTTTTTATTTGTTTTCTACAGTACTGGGAATATAGCTCTGGACCTTCACACTGAACATAACTTACCTTTAAAAAAAAAAAATTGTGAGACAGGATCTAGCTAAGTCAATAAATTGCCCAGACTGGGCTGAACTTGTGATCCTCCTGCCTCAGACTCTTAAGGCTCTGGAAGTACAGGCATGGGGTACCATGCCCAGCTCTGAGTTTCTTGAAATTTATTTCAGTTTTTATTAGTAACTCAAGATGGTTACTATAAATATTGATACTGATAACTGTGGAGCAACATGCAGGAAAAACATGAGTTATCCCTGCTGAATTACATACAGTGAGCGTTTGGCTCTTACAACTCATGACCTCTTTCTGCCCAGATTTGGAAGTATTTGTAGTAACCTTCTACATCTTTTAGGACATAATATATAAGTTATAAATTAAGTCGTTTCTAGATCAGTTTAATAACATTTGGTATTATTTGTCATAATTTATTATTACTTATCAAAACTACCTCTAGGTTGAACAGTAAGATGTTGTGATATTTGGCTATTTTTGACCAAAAATGGCAATTTTATATGGCTTCATTTGACTAAAAAAATGTCCTGGTTTATATATGGATAAGTACAGAACAAGGGAATAAATACAGAATTTAGAAAAAAAGAAAATGATTGTCTTTCTCCTTTTTTCACCTCAGAATTAGACTATATGAGAGGAGTCATTGTATTACACAAGTGTTAATTTTACCATCTCCTATTTGGATTCCTTTTTTTCCTTCTCTTTCTAATCATTTATCATTTCCATTGTATCCAGCTAATATTATGGAAGCAGATTTGTAAATCTATCTCTTTTCTGCTTCAAAGCTCCCAATGTTTCATTATTACCAATGGAGTCATTTCTAAGCTTTCAGGATTTAATTATTGAAAAGTGTTTATTGAGTGCCTTTTAGATACCAGGCACTTTTCTAAGCAAAGAGAACAAAGCCTGGCTCCATAAGCTGACATTCTAGTGGAAGAAATAGATGTTAAATGAGTTAAGTGAGGAAAATACAGAGCATTCTAATGATGGAAAATGCCATGGAGAAAATGAAGCAAAGGAGACTAGGAAGTCTCAGGATGAAGGAGCCCAAACTTTAGATCAAGTAACCCAAGATGGCCTCACAGAAGAGGCAGCATTTGGATAAAAAGGAAGTGAAAAGCTAGGCTATGCAGAGGGCGGGGGACAAAGGCTAAACCAGGAAAACCATGAGGCTGCTGTGGCACTAATCTGGCAGCAGCTTGGAACAGGGTGAAGGAGCAGGGGTATGGAGAAATGGTCAGTCTTGTTAAATTTTTAAGGTATTTCTGACAGATACAGTAGCCAGAGGAAGAGAGGAATCAATGGGGTCATTTAGTTAACAGCCTCCACAACACAGCCTCATTAATCGTTTCCTGTTCTCCCTGCAGGAGAAAGTGTGTCGAGGAATCCCTTGACTGGAGAATGTCTGAGCTCAATTCACAGCTCTGCAGCAGAGCAGGGTTATGATTTGATAGAAATCCCTTAAATTTCTTGTCCCTAAGGTAGAGATAATGTCTACTTCATAGGACTGTTACAAGGTTGAATTGTACTGTAAAATGCCATTTGTCTTAGTTACTTCCCTAGTAGCTGAGACAAAATACCCAACACTCACAATTTAAGGAAGGAGAGGTTTATTCTGGTTCATGTTTCAGTCCGTAGTCAGCTGGCTCTGGGGCAGAGCAACATGGCAGAGGCCATGACAAAGGAGAGCAGCTAGAAGCACAGCAGTGGAGGAGCAGAGTTCAAGGGAGGCACTGGAAAGGGAGATACACCCTTCCTGGCCACTCCCCAAGTGCTCCACCTCTTCCAGCCAGACCCACCTCCTAACCACACATTTAACTATAAACTCATTGTTAGACTAATCAACCCCCATGATCCATTCATCTTCCAAACACATGAGGCTTTGGGAGCCATTTTAGATCTAATGTATAACACCAATGAAGCATAATGTGGTTTGTGACTCCACTACCCCAGCAAAGCAGTGTACTAATTACAACTATTAAGGATTTATTAAGGATTCCTGAAGCTTCCTCCTTCAGTTCCTTTGTCTTACAATGCTGTGGTTCCTTCTTCCTCAGCATCTCCTTTCAGCAAACCATCTCCACCTTCCAAGGACCATATCTCAGTTCTGGGCATTCTCACTGCTCTGGAGTGCTTGCAGGAGGGATCAGTTTCCCTGTTAACACTTTCATTTCCCAAAGAGGTGGCATATTGAATAGGTTTGATATTCAAAATCATGTCTTCAGTACTTTAAAAGCTTGATACAAGCAAATTGTTTGAATCCCTATTCATTTACAAAAGTGTATCATACTTCTCTTATGAGAATACAAGGCTGCATTTTATGCAAGTTTAGTTGTGAGTTTTGTATAATGTGATATAAAAAAATAAAATCAGAATTCTGAATTTTAGATAGTGTGATATAAAAATACATAAAAATCTCACTTTATGGGTAAAATAATAACTGTATAGAACTTATGGACATTTATTATGACTTAGATATTAGTCTTTCAAGACTGTCAATAAAAATAAATTACCTTATACTGTAAAAAGACTTTGATAAAGGCTCATGGCTCTAAAGAGATAAGGCGTTGAAGGCAAACTTGAAAAGAGATCTAATGTATTCATACAGAATATTCAGAATCTATAGAGAAGATTTCCAGATGCCTATAGTAAGAGAGAAAAAGGATTTCACCAATCTGTGTCAGAATTTATCATACTTCTTTGGGTGACGAAGGAAGTGGCTATAAGAGTTGTTTTCATCAGAAGTCAATTGACATCTGGTATCCACATAGAAAAACAAGTACTTCTGAGAATCCAAAACAACTGAGGAATTTCAACAGAAAAGAAAAGTTGAATGGCCACCTGGAGAACAAAGGGTGGTCATGCTCAAATCCTCCTGTTTTTTCCTTATGTTGCATCAATCACAAGGGTAGTTCATTCTGTCCTCTTAATCTAGAATCTATTCTCCTTTCTCTGCATGATTCCCTAATCCAGCTCATACTACCTCTCATCCATATTACCACAGTGCAGCTTCCTAAGTGGTTTTTCTGTTTCTTTGTTACCCACAACATTTCAACTATAATGATCCCATTCAGTATTATCACTGTCTTCTGAATGTCCTTGAGATGTCCAAATTCCTTAAAATGATAGAGAAGACTCTTCAACTTTGTCCCTTGCTTACTAAGCTCTCCAGGCTTAAAACTATATTCTGCAAACCACCCTGATTTTCCACGCATAGCTCTGTCCTTCCAAATACACAACAAAAAAATGGAGTATTTCAAGCCCCTGAATGTGATCCAGGCTTCATCTTCTAAGTCTTTTGATATGCTGATTCCTGTCTATAAACTGCCCACTAACTTATTCTTGCATCTGAGTAGAACAATTCTTCACTGAGCACCTATTGTGCAACATACTGACCACAAATATAGTTTCTGCCTTCATGGAACCCAAGTATACTGGGTAAGGAAAACTCTAATCATTCAAATATATAATTAAAATCTATGATTAAAACTCTCTGAGATAAATTTACAGAAAGCTAAGAGAGAAATTATTTCAGTAGGAAGTGACTTAGCCCGGGACGTATGTTATTTGAGGTCTAAATGAATAGAAGGCAAAAGAGGAAGGAAGTATTCTTTTAAGGGTAGCAGTATCATGTGTAAAAGCACTGGGGTAGGACTGCATGGTACCTTATTATACATCTGAAAAGGCCAGTGTTGCTGAGTGTAGGTAGCAAGGAGGATAGTAACCCTAAATGAGATTGTAGACACAGGTAGCAATCACATATTAACAGATGTTAGTGCTATTAAAAATAATAGGAAAACAATGAAAGATTTGTATAAAGATATGCCATAATTAGAATTTCTGTTCGCAGGGATCAATGTAGTTGCTGTGTAAACAAATGAGTATATAAATTAATGGACTCAGTCATTTGTAGTGCTGAAATAAAATTCTACATTTGCACTGAAAGAAGACATAATAGTGACTGGGCATTTTTTGGAGAAGGTCCTTACTACCTTGAATCTGTAGCAATAGCTGAGAATACTCATTATATGCCTTCTTAATCAAGATTGATCTCACTTACAACTGACTGAAAATTCTCCTTAAGCCATACTAATGGTTAAAACAAGATAATGGATTTATTTCAGTCATTTAGAAGTCTGCATAGATGACCAAGAGAGTAGCACTCCATTTCAATAAACCAGAGCCCAAGTTCCTTCAATCAAGTCATTTCATCATTCATAGCCTTGATGTTCAAGTCATTTCATCATTCATAGCCTTGATGATATGACCAAGAGGTGCCATTTACATTCAGGCAGCAAGATAAAAGGCATATTCCTGCAGTCTTTTGAGGAAAATCTCCTGAAGCTTTTACATAACCTATTGGCCAAAACTTGTTCACTGAACAATACTCAGATGAATAAGAGGTGAGAAAATCCATTTATTCTGGCTGTCCATACACCCAGGTTAAATTTCATTGTTTTGAATGAAGAGGAGAATTGCTATTAGAGAACAATTTACAGACTACTACTTTGCTTTGACTAATGCTTTGACTTTAAAGAAATGAAGTATCAAATTCATTTGTAAGGTATCATCTAGGAACACTGTAAAAGAGGGGTCAGGAGACAATAAATGTTACTGTCAGAAAATACAAGAGGCCTAGGGAAAATCTAAGACCTAAATGATTACCTTTGAAAAAGGTCATTTTTAATCCATCTTTGAAGGTTCATTTCCTATTGTTGCTCTGGATTATTTGTACATTTCATCTTATCTTGGGTTTACATGTATAGCACCATGCTAAATAAGTAAGAAAATCATTGCTTATTTCACTATGCCTGTCTTGAACTCTGGCACAAATAAATGCTATAATCACAGCTGCAGATAATTGTAAACAAACTACAGTGCTGGTTACTCCTTCTGTGTGCTGAGACTTTGAGATCCAGACTGTGGCCTTTGAAAATGTTATTTCAATACTAAGCTGCATTGGCAAGAGTCCAAACTAAATGGCTACTAAATCTGCTCTACAGTTCCAGTATGATGGTATTAAATGCAGTGAAGATTACAGAATCCTATTTCTCTTTTAAACTCAGGTCAATATACTGCATGATGTAGATTTCCACACATGCATATCTTTCTTCTCAAATTCTCTAGTTTTGAGCTACACCAAAGAAGTTGATGGCATAGTAGTAGGTATCTGCATAGCAATTTATGAGACCATTGAGGGCAGCTTTCATTTGAGTAGGTACAAGTGGCCACTATCTTCTTTGGACACTTATCCTTTTCAGGCTCAACAACACCCTATAGGACTTAGTTTTCTCCTTCCCATACTACCTCCCATAACCTAGATGTTTCTCTCTCTCATATTGATCAAACCATATATTCTTCATCTCACAACTTTGTTACCCTGGTAATATTTCTTGATAATTTCTGTAACTCAGCTATTTCCATTTTCTCTTCAATTCTTCACTCCTCTGAAATAGAACTTCTATATTCAGCTTCCCGTTCTCTGTTCATGTTGAGCACCCCAATGACCTTCTCACTGAAGAATACACCAGACAATTTTCAGTCTTCATCCAAGTGAAATTTTTATGGCATGTGGACAACTCCTGTCATTTTGAAGTTATCTCCTCCCTGGCATAAGTTTCTGCTGCTTCTATTCCTTCTGCTCTGTGTACAGACAGTTGAATCAGATAAATCTGGCAAAAGAAGAATATTAAATAAGCCTAGCTTGTGTGGATAGCAGCATCTTTGAGGTGCTAGTCATCCAAAATAGGTCATTATCCGTGGATGATATTAGAAGTGCTGATGTGTAAGTTTGTGGTAGCTTAGAACTGCTTACCTCATTATCATTCTATTTAACAGAATTTTAGTTCACTCTATAATATAATAACATTTTTTAAAATATTTTATGTGTACATGATAGTATCCTCTGATAAATATAAAAAAGACTCAGTAACTTTTTATAAAGTAATGTGATCATGTTCATGTGATCCAGTGTCCATGTGATCATGTTCATGTGATCCAATAATGTGATTATGTTCATGATACACTGTCCCTACTATTCTAAAATATCTTTTTATTCCTTTAAAGTTATTTATAGAGTACTGTTTATTTTGCACAATAGTCAGGTACCTATCAGTTTTGCCACATAGTAAATTCCATGTAATGACAAGAATCATGTCTTTGTTCATTTTAATGTATCTTATAAGGTCTTGTTTTTTCAGTGAATTATGTTGAATTAAAAAGTAAGCTGTCCATGTAGAAGCAAGGTTTAAAACATTCTTTAATGTAGTAAATTCCTGTTGAAGTTGTGATATTCACCTAAAACTTCAGCATTCATTTTTGACTACAAATATTGTGTTACAGATTTTTAATAATTAGAAGATATAAATCATAGCCAGGTGTAGAAATAATGATCTGACTTGTGATTTTCTAGTTTATATAACAACTAAGTTATATAATCATACATTCAAGAGCAGCATTTTCTCCTAGTTATAATATATTCCTACTTATCTTGACAAATAAATAAAACACACACATCTGAGCAGCAATGAATAATAAGAGAGCATATTAAATCAAGCACAGCTTATAAAAGAATATAAGTTTCAACAAGGCTCAGAAAACTGTAACTATGTCCTTTGTACTGCACTGAAAAGATGCCATTTATTTCTGACTGCGATTAATGTGGCTTTTTAGGTAGCCAACTTTCTTTGACATTTAACAAAGATTGTGTTCTAGGGTTTTGTCTTATTTTCAATTCTAGCTTCATGTGTAAATCTGAACAATCAGATAATGAAATGCTGCCCTTGAATTATGATTTTGTGTTGTTATGTAAGTGGGAACACATATTTATTTGATCAGAAGGTATATGTCTCTACATCCTGTGAAAGTCATGTCAGCAGGAGAATAACAACATGGATGCCGGGTACCAACATGAGGTCTGACAGCCACATGATGCCAAAAAACAATTAATATATAGATATCAGAGCCAATCTGTGAACTGATCCCAAGGAGCAGGAAGATAAATGTGTGGTCCACATTTGTTATTTCTAAAACAATCAAGCAAACAAATGACTTAGAATTATTTTTGTATGTTAGTAAATAAAAGGAGAAAAAGGAAAAGTAAGATAACAACTGGCATTTTAGTGTTCTTTTCAAGTCAAACAACACACTAAGTGTCAAAAAATGAATACAGGGAACATGGCCTCAGTTACCATCCCTGTGCAAATCCCAAGAGCAGAATAAATGAGGTATGAAGACATACATATAGTATAAAAGGTTTAGTGCCATCATTTTGCATATGACCTGAATAGAAAATAGAAAAGAGTCTTGATTTTCAGGCAGATACAGGGTGTGGGGAGCCTGGATTTAGGTAAGATTTGAAAAGATAATCACTGGCGTGCATTACAAAAGGAAAGACTAAATGGAGCAATAGACATACCAGAATAATTATATAGTAATTAACAGGCCCTCTCTCTTCCTCTTTGGGGAATTTTTTTCATTTAGATAAAAATGAATCCTGACTGCCACAGTATTTCATTTGGCAGATTATCAGATAATTTATATTTCAAATATGATCTCATCATCAGTTCCATCTGTTGATAATACCTGAGCATCATAATGTTTGAAACTGACATGCGGAGAACATACCTCAAAATCAAAGTCTCTGAATCTGAGAAACTCACATACCAATCAGAAAACCAAACAAATATGTTTACCTTGTAAGTGCTGTGTATTGATTTAAATCTTCACTTTTAATCCACCTAGATCTCTATCCTAACTCCAGAACTTAAAGAGAAAGGAAATGTAGGCAGTTACTATAGATTTAGCTCAAATAAGTATTAGACTTTCTTAAATAGAGCTGGGATATTATGTTTATGCCAAGCTATAAAATGAAAAAAAATACTGGCTTTCATGCTCTAATCTTAAGCAGTCCTTGTTTAAGAGCTATTTATAAAATCAAATGATCTTTTTTCCTTTCTTCTTTCACATTACAATTCATGACTCAGAGTTGGAGAAAGCCGGACAATATGAGACGAGTGTTGGCATGAAGATATATTCTTAATTCTGGGATTACAGTTTTACAGACTCCTTCCTTAACCCAGGTGCTTAGACCAGATGACATGTCTTCTACATGCAGAGGGATCTGGACCAAGAATAGGATAGAGACTATCCCCTCCTCTCATAGAAAGCTATCTTCACCTATTAACCATTCCCACCTCTGGCAAGCTTGCATGTTCCTTCTCAGCTTTCAATACCCAAATCAAGTGGTTTCTCATCTCCCACTTTTTCCTTCTCCCATTCAGATTTAACTAAGCCTTTCCTGGGGTCAACATTTTACCTTAAATAATGGTCTTTACACCTTTAAAAACTAAGTTGCATTTGTTTAGTTGAATGTCTGTATCCTCTACTGTATTATGAGTTCTCAATGTTTCACCTAGGAGTTATTTAGCTTACTCTAGTCTGAATCATTCTCCGGCAAAGAGAGAAAGTGATTATTAAATAATGCCTTTACAGTATCCATCTGTCCACAGAGTGGGGCTCTGACAATAGTGGGTCTTCAATCACTATCATTGTACCATTTCTTCTCTTCCATATTGAACCAAAAATATTCTGCCTTGCTTAGGGGGAAATCAAATCTGTTGTTCAAAATAAATTCTATCCAGGGAGTAAAATAACAAAAAGGGTTGAGGAATTGTTTTTTTACTACAGGTGGTCTATCTTATCAAAAATGTGTCTAGAACAATGGGATATTCTGCAGTACAGAGATGTTGAGAGCTTACATAAGTTATGGTTTGCTACTTCATTCAATCGCTCCAGATATTTTGTCACCCTGAGTAAAGAAAGAAAGAAAAAATTATTCTGAAATAATCACTCGGATTTCTCAGTTTCAGAGCAATTTTGGAGTATAAAATATTGATGTAGGCTGCACAAGTCATTAAAGGGAAATAAAAGCATCTTTTTGGTAATTCTCCCCCTCCCCAATAGGATACTCGATACTTCAAGCTATTATGGAAAAAGCAGGACAAAATGGTTGGCACGTCAGTGCTATATGTGTGGAAAATTTTAATGATGTCAGCTACAGGCAACTTTTAGAAGAACTTGACAGAAGACAAGAAAAGAAATTTGTAATAGATTGTGAGATAGAGAGACTTCAAAACATATTAGAACAGGTAAGTCCTATATTTTATCTCATTATTCATCTATACGTCATATAAGAAGATATCTTCTCTCAACCTTTTGGTTTTGAGTGTGATGTTTGGGTATTTGCTCTGATTTGTCTCCAGGACTAAATCATAATGCTTTATCACCAGAGGCAATTTTGAATTTTAGGTCTCAATGAATTTCTCAGACAGCTGTAAACTATAAGAAGCAAAGGACCCTTGGTAAATCATCAAGAGCTCCTGGACTTCTGTTTTCAGAAATATTCATTTTTAAATTTGGACTATGCTATCAAAGTATTAAAAAATATTAAAATGTATGCCTTTTAGAAATTAGCTATATGAGAACTAGAAATATAAATTCATAAAACAATGAAATAAGAGAAAATTAAGTGGAATATTGGGTACAGCATATTTCTCTGCTAAATATTTTAAATAAATGCATTAACCACCAAAATGAAGCTGATTTTCAGCTGTCTTTACAAAGGAAGACTCTTTTAATGAAGCTTTCAATAAATATGTGATGATTTGATTTACAGAAGGCAGGAAAAGATAAAACTGAGTTTTGTCATTGTGTCCAATGACAGGAAAATATCATCCAACAATGGATAACTTCTACCTTCTCCCTGAGCCTGCATATCATGATAAAGGTTTAAAACTGTCTTCAGCCCAAAGTGCAGTGAATGTATGCCATCTAGTGGTTTTACAAATGCTTGCTCATAGTTATTACAAATTTGGCTAGACAATACAGTAATCTAATATTGGATTAATTTGTTACACATAGTTTTATTACATATAATTATAGATTTTTTTATTTGTAGTAAATTTGACAAGTTTGAGGTTGACTTATAAGAATCACTTCAGTACTGAAAGATAAAAATTGAAACTAAAATATGTTTCAGAAATTCCTCCCAATACCTAAAGGTAGTGAATTAGACATCTTAAACTTCCCTAACTATATCTTACCATTTGTAAAAGTTAATAATTACAAAATATGCTGCATTTCAATGGTGTGAAGTCAGACTGTACTAAAAAGGAATTCACAAAGAATTTCCTTCTATTATATTTTTATATAAGAAAAAATGAAAAATAAAAACTAAAACACTTGTTATTTTTGCAAATATTAGTTATAAGCCTACGTATCACTCCAGTTTATTTCTTAAGGAGTCCAAACAAAATATTAAGGTTGTAAGTTTTCAAGATATATGAACATTTTTCTGGGTATTTATGGAATCTAAAAAAAAGAAAACTTTCTTCTGTTTCTTAAGCAATGCAGTCACTTGAACGTCAACTCCCATTCTCTCCCTCCCACACCCACCCCTGTATTGAGAGTTTGAGTTGTTTGACCTGAACAACTGAAGCTTTGTAAATTACTCATGATGAATCCCACAGTGAAGCCAATTCTAAGCCCTCCCTGGATTGCCAAGTTCCTGGCAGAGGTTGAGTAAGGCTCAGAAAGACCCTCCACTTAGCACCTGGGCTTAAAAGACTGTGTCTAGAGGAGGCCATTGAGTGCCCAAAGCACAGTGACCCATTTCAGAGGCTTAGCTGGTTTCTAAGAAGAAAATCAGCACACTCACAGGCTCTGGAAAAACTCTGAATAAGCTGTAAATGAGCTCCTGCTAAGGGCACTGGACATCTTATTTTGGGGGACATTTTGAATAACTTTTAAAACTTCAGAGTCTACCTTTCCCATTCATTTTGCTGAATGTTAAAAGGCTTCTTTTCTACCATGGGTGAAGAGAAATCAGGAGAATAATAATAGACATTTGTCCCTGTAAACCCCTCTCAGGTAGACATTCTATGATTTATGACAGTCTACTGTATTGTGAGAAAATAATGCACTTTCATTGTCCTATAAAGTTTCCCTCCTCCTCAAGAAAAGCTTTTTATGATTCTGAACATGATTCTTTATTACCTGTATTTTAATTCCTCATAGCTCTAAGCAGTCTTTTTTAATATTCTTTTAAGATTTTTTATTTTTTGAAAAAATAAAACGTCTTAACAAAATTATAACAGAATCACAATAATTATTACCCTGTATGTCATTGTCTTAAAAGTAGTTAAGAAATAGGCCAAGCAGATCCTTACAAAGAAGAAATAAATAGATAATAACAAAACTTTCATTTCAACAAACTAAGATTATTAATTCTACTCTTGACTCATTCAAACACAAAAGTTAATCCAGACTTTGTGAAGATTTTTGTGCATACTTGTTTTTCAACAATATGTGTTTCAAAATCCTCTTTCATAAATTAACAATAGAAAGCAATTTCAGTGAATCACCAAAATGTCTTTCAAAAAGTGTTTATTAGAAGATGGGAAGGGAAAGAAACAGGGAGGCAGGGAGAGATGGGTCAGTAAATTCAAAGCCTCAGCCATAGAGGAGGAACAACTTCTTATGTTTATACACAAAGGTAGATTATAGTTAACAATATTGTATCACATAATTCAAAATGGGAAGAAGAGGATTTTGAATGTCCTCATCACAAGGAAATAATATTTGAGATGACAAATAACCTAAATATCTTGAGTTGATCAAGACGCTATGTATACATGCCAAAACATCACACTTTACCTCATAAAGATATTTAATTATTGCACCAATAAAAATCATTTAAATATATTTAAAAATTAAACAGAGTAAAGCTAAATAATCTTCATTAGGGGAAAAGTAGCCCTTTCTCGGAAGATGATGAAATTAATACAGTGCAGATAAGGAGATGCAGTGTTGAACTTCTAGAAGGTCAAGCACATTTTGCATTATGGTGGCATGCTGTTAATAGTTACTTCCTGGACATTTCAATTTGTATCAATTTGCAAAAAGAGCAAATACAGTGTTCTTTGAACATATATTAATGGAAAACTATTGTTAGATAGAGATTTCATCTTTTGTATGCATTTCCTGAATTACTTAATGCCATGAATTAATTAATTATTATGAATGTATTGCTATTTTAAAAAGCAGTTAGCCGTGTATTCATTCAAACATTTCAAAATGTGAGCATCAGAATGCTAAATTAAATGTAGGCCTGAGGATGCCTCTCTATGCGAACACCAGGGTGATGGTGCAACCTGAGTACAAATAGGCGAGTGTCATTCAGAGACAGCAGCTGAGCTTTGGTCAGTCACAGGCAGTCAGCTCTTCCAAGTAAGGCAGAGCAGCAAGCTGTAACCAATTAAACCATCCTCTGTCAGTGCTGTTTTCTGTACATCAATGCTGTCTGACCAAGGTACCTCCCCAGAGATCTTTGGTTCTGAGAGGCCCAATTCTAGAATCTTAAATAATAACAAACCAGGATCTTTAAATTTGTCATAATTTTTGTCTTTTGAACAAGTATTTTAAAATGTACTTTAAAGTATTTTGATTTTTCACCCTAAATGAAAGAAGAAAATAGAAGAATTTATGTAATACCCACTGTGCCTGCAAGAGAAATAAATGTATCAATTCCAATCAAATTGTATTTTATGCTTTCTAAATTCAATGGACAATGTGACTGATTCATCTGGAGAAAAGAATTTAAAAATAAAACTAAAAATATTTTTAATGTTTATTGAATTTGTGGTTATTGATAAAGCCTTTAGTTTACTTAAATTAATATTATGAGCTTAATTAAAATATTACAAATTCTATTTTGGACACAAACTTTATCTCACTGAATTTTCTTCCTCTAAAAATGCATCAGTTATTTTGAAGAATAGCTCAATATAGCTGGAATCTTATGAACTACTTTTATATCAAAATTAATGATTTATAGTAGTAGTCATATATTATTTTATTTTCACACATATATATTATTTTAAATCCTGAACTTGTTACTTGCAGAGTCTCTACAGATTCTACCTAGCACCTTTTCAATGAACATTGAAATATTGGACTTTGATGCACGTATTTAACTCTATAGCAAAAAAGCAGTAACAAACTTTGCCTTAACTATCTTTTTAGTAACTTAGAAAGACCCTGTCTTAAAATTTTTAAAAGATCTGGAGATAAAGCTCAGGGTAAAGGCCTGGGTTCAGTCCCCAATACCACAAACAAGCAAGTACACACACATACACACACACACACACACACACGAAATTATTTCACAAATACCACTTAAGGCAAGTGACTGCTCATACATTTAATTCCACCATGAAATGGAGCATATTAAGGTCCTGTGTTAGATTTTTGGTTAATGTCAGTGAAACCCTCCTCTAGTGAACCCCCAACTCTGATCCTCTGGAACAGATGAAGCAAATTGTGATGGTTTTAAAAAAACCCTCTCTGAGGGATGGTTAAAAATTTTTCAATTTTTTAAAACATAAAGGAAGTCACCTAACACTTTTTATTCTCTTAACTTTAAATAAGGAAAGTGGAGCTGAGATGATCTTGGAAAATCCTACTTGCTCTAAAAATCAATAATGCTATTTCCAATGAAATCTTTCTGATGTTGCATTTGATTGTGAAACAATATAAAATTTTACACAGGGAATATGTCTTAAAGAGGCATAAAGTACAACTTCAGTCAGCTACCTCCTCTAGATATTTTTTAATTCCATCAATATTTATTGGGCACCCATTATATACATACACACACACAGGCACAAACATACACTCACACTAATGTGCTAAGCAAAACAGAACGTCTTCTATTCTGACTAGTAAGTCTTATTTAGCTAAGATTTAAACCAAAACTGCTTGCCAAAATATGTTCTTTCTTTTAGAAATACAGTTCATAGAAAGTGAAGAAGAATCCTTACTGCCTCAGGGGTTTTGCTATGAATGCCAGTTCTTATGACTAGATGATGATGTCAAAGGCATTAGATATAAAATTGGGACTATATTGACCCCCCAGGAAACTTCATGGATGTATTTAAGGTGTTTAACCAAGTATGTATCAGGATAACATGGTAAAGATATTTAACAAAAGGATGGAGGAAATGGCTCTGCACTTGGCTGGCTGACAGATATCTCAAACTGCTTCTTTATCACATACCTCAATTTAATTGGCACCCTTTTCAGCAATATTGTCACTTTCACTATGTGACAAGGAATGTCAGTGTCCCACTAGCTGTAGCATGAATCTCTGATAATTGCCAAAACCAGTGACCTTCCTATACTGTTTGTAAATTAGTAAAAAAATGCCTAAAAGCCATAATTGACCTCTCTGAACTTTATTGAATCACCAAAGGAAACCAATAACCCTACCTCAGGGCTAGATAAATTAGAAAGAGAACATTCCTCTCAAACATAAATGTGACAATTTGCACATGAGAGGTGAATTGCAAACTTGGTCCCAACTAACTTATTCTCAGCCTCAGGCTGTCTACCACGTCTAGTACCATCTACGTGGTATCTCAGGTCTCTGGCAGAATCTTTGGTATCTCAGGTCTCAGGCAGAATCTTTGACAAATTGTCAAATGCATGACACTACTAACTAAGAGATACTGTATACCTAGAGTCCGCAATTACAAATTTTTAGATTTCTCAAACATGAAGAATCGTAACAAATCAATCTAAAACTCAACCTGTTCCACTCTCACTCCCCAAAATGACACCAAATAAAGGCCTTTTAAAAGTCAAAGTTTTAAAAAGTCTGCCTCTGTATCCCATAACTGATTGAATCATTTTCATTATGGCTAATGGCTATCTGGTCAATTTTTTCATACCAAAGCCAGAAAAGAAAAACTTCAAATATAAAACTGTAAGAGACAGATGAGATGAAAAGAAGCACAAAGAGAAAGAAAGCCTAGTCACAGTTATGAGGAAGAGTCACTCCAGGAGAGATCTGACAATTGGGGGTGATGGCTTTGATTACTGGAGTCATCTGTGGGAGGATTAGGCCGCACGATTCTAGCAGTAGGAATGAGCCAACAGTGGTGGGCAAGACAACTCTGCACTCAACACCACATCCATTCATTCAGCAACTATGCACCAGACATTGTCTGAGGCACTGCAGGACCGTACAGAGAAGAACAAAACATGGTCCCTACACAGAACACGTACACTCAAGCAAGGAATGTCAAAGCATGAATAAATAATTACAGAACAATCTGATAACTTCAGAAACAGACATATTACAAAATGTATCAAAACTCCAGAAGATTGAATGGCTAAGTCTAGTCAAAGCAACCTGGAGTGTTTTACAGAGAAAACAGAATTTAAATTAAAAATGCATTGGGTTTACCTAGGTACAGAAAAAAAATGTAGGGATAGTCCAGAACAGGAAAAACTGCAAAATATTTCTGAAAATATTCAGAAACAGGAGAGCAGTTCTATATGATAAAACTTGGTAAAAGGCAAAGGTAGAAATTGGAAGGGACATTAATCAAGGATGAAACTGTAGAGATTGAAGGGAGCAAAAGTGTGGACTCCTTAAATTGCATGAGTTTAGTTAGTTTTTCTTATTGAAATCTTATCTCCATCAGGACAGAATCTATCATTTACCGATATATTCCCAATGACTTGGTAGAGACTCAAATCATAATTGTTAAATAAATGAAAATCTGGATGTGCCCCACTTGAAGACATGAGCAATAGATATCTCTTGTGTTCAAGGCAAGACCCAGTAGTAGTATTTTCCTGAAAGTAACCATTCAATTACTTGGAAAGCATTCTTGTCTAGAATTTCACCCAGCAAAAATCATAAATAACTATTGTAGACTATGTTGTATATGCTAAAAAATACAAGTATCGTTTCCATATATTAAAGTAATAATGAGTGAGATGCAATAGGAACAAATCAGACATCCAGAGAAATAATTATAGCAAAGAAATCATATCAGCAATTTCCCACACTGCAGTATTGGCAGAGCTTGCAGTTTTTGCTTCATTATAAAGCTCCCTTTGCATACCAAGTTTTGCTCAGTCAGGGTCTGCAACAAAATAAGAAACAAGTTAAGAAAGACATGAAATTATGCTAAGAGGGTAAATTTTCATACTTTAATCTTACTTTTAACTTTAATCTTACTTTAATATTACTTTTCAACTGCATTTATTTGAATCTACAAACCCCATTATAATGCACTAGGTTTGTTGTTTTTATAGACAACAGAAACACTTTTTTATGGTCTCAGTCAGACTAGTGTGAATGGAATTGGTAGGGTTAGACAGGGGTGTGTAACTGTCTCCTAGAAACTTATTATGGTTACAGTTCTACCACATTTTCTTATAAGGTTTATTTTAAAGATAACGTGGAAAAGTAAAGGAAATGAAGGATATGTTTTCACAGGGAAGAAGAAAAGTATACTTGTCATAAAACAAGTACTTTTTCCTTAGAAGAATTATGATTTCTAGGATTAGTGTAGGTCAACTAAATTTTTGTTAGCTGCAAGAACATTTGTTAGATTAATTTTCATTATTGTTTTTGACACAAAAATCCAAAGGTCCAGTTCTTTACACCATTTGAGGGCAATTTTTTTTTCTTTTTTCCATTATGTTTATTGGTACATTTTAGGTATACAGTACAGTTGCATTCATCACTGGGATCTTGTACCATTACATGATGCATCTTGGTTCTTTTTTTTCCCCCATTCCCCTGTCCTCCCTTCAACCCTTCCACCCTTCCCTATTTACAAAGACTCTGTTTCCATTTATTTTCATTTTCTCATATTTTTTCTTTTCCCTTCTTTCCTTTCCCCTACCCCGCCCACTTCCCCTACTCCTTTAGACCTTTTCTTCCTATTTCATAATATCAATTATACATTTGATCCTTATTTACATTGAGGGAACTTTTCTAAGTCTCATAAGCATCATAAATGTAACTATTCTTTTACAAATTATAAAATATTTATGTTATACAGTTCTGTAATAAAATCTGCTACCTGCCAGTAAATGAAGTGATGCATCTTTTTAATCACTTTAGTTCAAACAGAAAGGTAATGACACAAATTCATTCTTAATCCTCCCCTTAAGATTAAATGCTTAATTGTATACTGCTTCTATATAAACTGTTTGATCTGGTGCCAAATTTAAGATTCAATTATGCAAAGAAGTCAAACTAGTATTGTTTTTACAAAAAAAAAGGAAAGAAATAAAAGAGAGAGATAAAGAAAAGGAAAAAGTAGGGCTCACGTAATCATGGGCAAATGGAAAAAGGAAGAAAGACTAAGATAGGATACAAGAAATTTATTTTCTGGCTTTTAATTTTTTTCTGCAGAGCCACATACACCAAAGAATTGATATATTCTAAAGCTTAAATCAGCTCAGTAATTGTCTCATGGGCTTTCCTTTAATGCCACAGATCCCATACTGGGGAAGGGAGATATAAATATCCATTTATATAAGTTCATGTTTATACTATATGCAATGATATAAGAATAGGAATATATTGTAGCCATCACAAGATATATAAATTTTCTTGTCACTGCCCACCCCTCCTTACTATTTTTCCATCTTATACAAGTATATAACATGTTCATTTGACATGCATTTATCCAATACCTACCAATTTCCTAGCCTTGTATATAAGTTTAATCAGTTTCAAACCATCTACTGAAGGAATTGAAAATATAAAGAAAAACAACACACAAATAATGCCAGAAATCTGGAAATGTTTGTAAAAGATGAAATAAAATTGTTACACTATGAGGTAGAATTCTGTAAGGAGAAAAACAAGGAAAGGAGAGTCAAGGCAGATGGCAAGTGTGAGAACCCAGTGATGGAAAAGGAACGAGCTGCATGTCCAGGGCAAGCAAGTGAGCATGGTTGAACACCAAGGGCAGCAGAAATGAGAGGGTGGTCAAGGCAAATGAAGAACAAGTCATGAGTTTGACATTGCAATAAGCAAGTAAGTCAATGTGTAATGTCAAATAGTGATAACATAAATATTTATTTCTTCAATTTATTACTAAACATCCCCTTTACCAAGCACCATATGTACTTAGTTTAGAAATTTGTAATTCCTGTTATTTTTTGTTAAGCTTTTAAGAAATACAGCTGATATGACTATATTTTTAAATTTTACAATTTAAATTTTGGCCCATATACAACATAAGCAAAATACCTCTCACTGATATTACTTTGCAAATATTATATACCTACACAATATAGGTCAATTTAATTTATTACATAGAGACTTTCCCCATGACATTTCCCTATATAATTATAATTTTTGTTTGTTCAACAAAATAACATTAGGGTTAATCATTTGAAGAAATGTAAAGCATTTTCTTTAAAATTTATACTCATTTATTAAGATAGTATATCTGCTTACATTTGTTTCCTCTGATTCTCTATTACCTATTTGAAGTAGTTCATTTAAAAATCTCAAATATGCTCAAGTAATTCATTTTTGAATACTCCCTACTCATCCAGAGTAGCTGTCTGTCATCTCTCTTCCCCCTTTCCCTATCTTCAAATAAATCATTTTCTTTTATTTAAAAAAAAACTCCAATAAGCTCAAATGGAAAGAAATTGAAATAAAAGCAAAGTGAACAACTGAAAGGTCATATGTCTTGTATATTTAATTAATCCCATTTTCATCTCTCAAATATTATTACACACAGACATACAAATTTTTTAACTCATTATTACCTGACACTATTAAATAGTGATGAAAGTAACATCTCCAAAATTATGAACAGAACTTATTTTAAATATGCCCCAAATGAGTTAGTTATTATTTTGGATTATGATAATCAACACGGAAAGGAAATAAGAAAATGCTGCTATAGCAACATTTATGCTAAAGCTAAAACAACATAAGATCTGAAACATAGGTAAAAGTTAAGGAAGGTAAATGAACAGCAATGCTATAGGAAGGAAGTTCTTAACCATTGAAAACTATTCAGCAAAACTGCATACTTTATTGGCTCTTGAGATTTCAGTTTACTTTAACATATTAAAGTCTATAAAAATTCCTACTGCAAAGAAACCTCTTAAATCTTGTTTAACATAATGTTCCAAACAAAATTGGCCGTGTAACACTTTTTTCCTGCATCCATCTCTTTATATTTTATTTGCCTAGTATTAATTCAAAAATAAGTCTAGTTTTGATTTTTTTAAAACTAAGAAATTCAAAGGATAATAACTCAAATATGACTTCAGAAAAATGAATCTCAAAACAAGAGCATATGGTAGGAAGCTGAGGAATTAACAGACTTCCAGAACCAATGGCTCACACCATCCTCTGCACCAGTCACAGTGTCGCAGACACCCAGATAGACTGGGCCTTAGAAGTTGTCCATCCTGTGACCATCCCATGGGCATGTTCATACAGTGCCTATGTGACTCGTGTTTAAACAACTGGGTTTCTTGTTGAGTATATTTGATGTTAAAGTTCATCACATAAGTATATATGAACATATGTGACAGCAGGTGAATTTAAAGATAATTTGTATTCCCATCAGTACCAATCCCTTCCAGTTTTCTTTATAATTCAAGAATAGATGTTTATTCATTGTTGATAAGTTTAATGATCATTTCAAGACATGAGATATTCTTATTATTGTCTGATTAATAAAAGTTAACTTTATAAATTTCTATTTGTGGAATTGCCATTTTTCAAAAGTAATCCATAAAATATATTTTCTTTGTCCTTTCACTGATTATTTTGAACTTGTAAGAAATACATAGCATGACTTATTGGGTTAAGTTGAGTATACACTAAATTTGGAATATAACTTAAACTGTTATCTTATATACACTTTTAATAAAGTACAAACTATGCAAAGCTAAACACAAGTTTTTCTGCTAATTAGCTTTATTATAGATTTGTCATGAAATTGCATACCTAGACCTGGATGAATTAAAGTTTACCTGATAGTTCTCCATCTGTGCAGGCCAATCTCAGTTTTTTTGATACCAGGGATTTTTGGTTTTGGGGGGCCTTTTTGTACCAGGGATCGAACTTGGGACTTTGTGCTTGCGAGGCAGGCTCTAGAACCACTGAGTTAAATCCCCAGCCCCAAAATCAATCAATCTCAGCTTTATACAAAATGGAATTAGGACGACCATGCATATTTACTGCTGTCCAAATAAGCAATATGTTCAGACATTATTTGCAGGGAAAGGAATTGTGTCTTTGCTTCATTATGAGAAAGTGGTTTTTCTCTTAAACAATTTTGACATTCATCAAATATTTAATGTGATAAAGAATGTCATTCTCACAAGTACCATTTTATTTATTTTCCTTTTATGAAAGATATATTAATATTGGCCAAAAATCAATCATTTTTCTGAATAAGTATTGTCTAAAGAAGGGAACAGGATCTAGTGGAAAAAATACAGTAACTGTAGTGAAAAATACCTGAGCTGAAGTCTCAGCTTCATCACTTAATGACTATTTTTAATGGGTTTGTTTATAAAAACAAAGGAATACTCCCCTTCACCTCATCTCATCAGAATTATTTTCATACTGATTCCTATGAAATGTCACTTTAATTTAAAAAGAGCATGCTTCAACTGGTTCTATCAAGCAATTTTATGTACTTCAAATTCATATATACAAACATCATAGAATCTTTTATGTCTCTTTGAAAACATTTTAAGTCATGAAATTAAAATGCTATTTATCAAAATGGTGCTCTGCTAAGAGATGTTCACAGTTAATATCATGATAATCATATAATTCAAGCTTTGTAAATGTAGAATTTTAATACCACCATGACCAGCAGTGAGAAGGATACACCTGTCCAGGATGTGCTCCTCTATGGCGATTAGCAGTTTAAAGGGCTGTCACAGAAAACAAGAATTAAATCCCTGAATTTTAACACTTGCTTTTTTACTTTACAGTCCTAGGACCCAATTCAAACCATATCCCTTGTAGGGCCCTCAATTTGCTAATCAATAAAACTGGGGAAGAGGTAGACATAAAATGATCTGAATTATTTTCTATAAAAAGATCCAGCTGAAGAGGTTTTTTTAAAAAAAAATTCAAATAAAGTCAAAGAAAACAATAAAAAGTGCCAGTAAGAAGTGGCCATAACAGTCACGTGAAGAGGCCGAACCAGCCCACTGCAGACAGGCAGGTCTGCGCAAGCCCTACCAAGGTCCCAAGTTGCACGGAAGATGCCAAATCAGCCCATGCCCAGGCAACAATCCACTGGACCCCCCAACCACCCGCTCCTCTGTACACCCACCTGGTTCCACACTACAAATACACAGAGGACACCGGACCACCAGACCATGGTACTGAGTCCTGCTGCTCTTGGCCCAGAGGTAAGGGCTTCTGAGCTGCTGTCCCACTGCTCCTGGTCCAGAGGAAGGGGATTCCCAGCCACCATCCCTCTCGCTGCTCCCAGCCCAGAGAAAAGGGCTTTTGGGCCACCTTCTGTCCCACCACTCCTGGCCTAGAGGTAGGGGCTTCT
>NW_004624784.1:694938-825018 GCF_000247695.1 Heterocephalus glaber
AGGGGGTGAAGGGAGGGCTAGGAATGGGGAAAAAATAAGAACCAAGATGCATTATGTAAAGGTACAATTCCCAATGAGAAATATAATTGTGTTGTATTCCTAAAATGTACCAGTAAAAGAATTTAATTTAAAAAAAAAGAAGTGGCCATAAGATATTGAAAATAATACAAAAAGGAAATATTTGTATTAAGATATAAAGAATTTATGAAGAAACCATTGCTATTTACCCATGTAAGAGAGCAAGTCTTTTCATCAATTTCACAGATACCCAAATAGAAATTGGATATTTTATGCAACTTGAGTCTTTGGTTATATACTGTGATTGAGATATACAGTGTGTCCTTAAATTAAAATAAATTATTGTTGTAAAAGAAATATTGCCATTTATCCCTCTCAAAATTCTACCCTTTGCTTAAAACACACTTCTCATTGTTCTTGTCTCTTTCTGAAGCAGTTTATTTGCAAGTCCTCTCTCATGTGAGCCTTTAGTTGTACAGTTCTGGCTCCCTCAATGTCATGGAACAATTCAGAACATGTACCTTCTCACTGGCAATTGGACTTTGGGCAAGAGCCAGAATTCAGTCACGCAGTGGCAGATCTGCTGAATAAGGTGGGTGAGGATGCAGTTAATGTTTTAAGAGCCTGCCTTTCCATAAGGTGGCACTCAACAGCAATGCTCAACGAAACTTTTGAACACAGCTTTGTAAAGACATTCATGAAAGAGGACTTCCATAACTGCTCACAAAAGTAACAAGAATGAGGGGATGAATGAGTATGTTGAAGTGAGGGGGAGTATTTTGAGAGGTATTATTGACAATATGTCTTTTTCTGTCACAAATTTTTAAATTTAAACATTCACTGGAGTTTTCCAAAACCCCTTGTACGCAAAGACTAGAGACTTAGAGATTTAAAAAAGCTTGTGATCATTAGTCTACAAATATTAGTAAATGTTTTTCCACATTATTGATTCCACATCAGTGAGTTTTTAAACTTGGTTTTATTTTCCCCAGAAGCCAACCTTAAGACAAGGATTTGAATAAAAACTGTTTGGAAGGTAAAGAACAGACTGAAAGAAAAGAGTTCTTCCCTGGAGAAACATAGTGGATAAAAGGTGCATTTATCAAGGAAATTAGTATTGGGCGATGGGCTGTGAGCTCATTTGAAAAGAGTGTAAGCTAACTACTGGAGGAAGCCAGTGCAGAACATACATGTGAAATTGTCTCACTTGTAGGGCAAAGAGTTGGAGTATTTACAAACCAACTCCTGTTAGTCATTGGATGAAGGCTGCTGTGGGGTAGGGACGTAATGCTCCAGCACTTCCAACCTCGCCCCATTCCAAGGGCAAAGATCTAGAGACCAGAGAAAACCCTCAGGCAAGGAAATTCAAGTGTTCTTTTTGGCAGGTGAGTGAGTATCCTTTGAAATGAGGTGACATATCACTACAGTCTCCTACAGTGACTGATCATAGAGAAGTAGGATTTCATGTCTACAGAAGACTTCATACCCAAAGAAGAATGTATCCCAACATCTTTTACTGGAAGTCAGTCAGACTTGGTATGAATGTCTCATGAGAGAAACGTCACTACATTAACAGGCAATTGTCTCTTATACACAACTCTCTCCCTTTTTATCGCCCAAAAGAGACTTACCCCCAACTAAAAACTTTTATGATCTCTAACATATCTGAGTATAGAAAAAATTAAAATCCGTACACAGACATACAGAGGCATATCCATACACACAGACATATGTCTCTTTTCAGTATCTAGTAAGAGCTCAGATTTCTGCCTTCTCTTAAACCTCTTCTCATAATTTGTTCAAGATCTGAGGTGTTTTATTTTCTCTATCTTTCCATGAGCTTTACCACCGAAACTAACATCTGGCTATTATCTTACATGGTGGTGGTTTAAGATGACAGCTTGTTTGCAAAAGCCCCCTTCCCTTATACATTTTTTTATTGGAACTAGAAAAAAAATTTTTTTCCTGAAGTAAAACATTTTGAAGAATGTTGAAAATCAATACTTAGGAGAAGTTTTTAAATTTAGAATTCCTGTAAAACAGAAGATTAAATGTGAATAACTGCTGTCATTACAGTTGCTATCATTGATCAGCACTGTGGCCCTAACACCATAAAATACATTATATTCTTTTCTCCAGGATACAAAATTCTCTGGAACATGATAATATCTGAGAGAGGAATTCTAGCTGACTTATAAAATCATATTAAAAGAGAAACCAAAATCATTCGTACCTATGTGTCACTCTATGATTTTAGTTATAAGACATTGTTTGATACATGAATCATAGATTTATAATAAGAGTTTTGGGTAATACACAGCATTCTTTATAGAAAGACTCCTGAGTGCTTTGTAAAGCATAAAGGATTAACACAAAATCTGACCATGAATGGAAGGCCAAACTACCATTCATTTGCAAGTTTCAAATTGACCTTGATATATTACTCTTTGTGACATTCATATCCTGATTTTATTTTTAGTCTTTCATCTAGTCAATATTTAGTGTTTATTCGTTTAAAATGTACCTTGTCCTCCCTAGC
The DNA here is from genome assembly GCF_000247695.1 of Heterocephalus glaber. The sequence goes on from NW_004624784.1 coordinate 697,496, forward strand.
AATTGATATCACTTTCTCCTTGAAACCCATAACACTCCTTTCATTCTGCCTTGTATTTAAGTTGTTTCTATTTCAGTCTTATTCCCTTATGACATAATAAACACTGTGGTAACTGCAGCAATGACTTACCTTTATAGTCCTCCAATCTCCTATCCCTGCACTCATACATGGGAGGAATTCCACTCACTTTTGTTGAACTGAACTGAAATGAAAGATGAGGTCAAGATGGAAACGTGCTATGAATTCATCCACAACTTTAATTAATGAAAAAAGTTTTACAAGTTATATTCACGAACATTGATTTTGCCAAAATATGTTAATAAAAATAATTTCACTGTTTATACCTGATATTTACCTTATTCATACATATATGCATAACCCTAATTTTACAACTAAATTATTTGACCAGAATCATAGATATTTCTAAACAATGTTTGTTTCCTACAAAAAAAGTAAAATAATTAAAGGATTCGATTAGTCACTTCTCTTAATGTTTTATTCTTGTAAAGATAGACTCAAAGTGGTGATCAATATAACTGCCACATCCTTCCTAAATTATCCTTCGGAACTCTAAATACACACTTGATTATTATTCTTAGTTGTATCTTTTGTTTCTTTTTTTAAAATGCAGCTTCATTATCCCTGCATTTTTCTGACTTTATGAAATGTTATAATTATTTTTTACAATGAAGTCCTTGTCCTAGACATCATTATCCCATGGCACCTTAGCCATCCACACTAGAATGAAGGCAATGCCACTTTATATTTATATCTTTCACCTCAAATTATTTCATTTCTCTCCAGTATTTCTAAGAAAAATAATGTCAAGTGTATAGAGACACAGGGTTTTTTTCTGTGCTCAAATTCAAGTTACTCAGATTCATTTTTACATAAAATATACTCCACTTTGATAAGGATGATAAAAACAACAATGACATCAGACTTACACAATCATTAAAAAAAAAAAAAACACCTTAACACTCTATTCACTATTCCATGGAGTATAAATTGAATTTTTTCACAAAGAATCTTTCATCTAAAGGTGGATATTTGGCAGAGAGACCAAGATCAACTTTAAATCATAGCCACCCCAGATAATGGTGATAAGGTACTTCCCTGCTGTTCAAAGACAGTGAGGTCTTCAAACAGGTTGAGTGGTGGTTTTGCTTTCTCCCAATGAGGATCTGGCTCAGCAAAGATAATCATCACTTCAGCATCTTCAGGCAGGTAAACAAATCTTCAGACCCCTGGACCCCACTGAATATCCCTCACAGCCCTCATCTCACTGAATATCATTGTACAGCAAGCCCTGGATTGCTATACAAATCCTGCCAGGATTTTTGGCCCTTTCAGTTCCTTTTGGTTTTATGACTGACTCTTCACCCTTTGGAATTGTGTTGCCTAAGTGTTTTTATTCTTCCATTTTTAAAAATTAATTTTATTGGTACATTTTAGGTATATAATATAACATTCATCATTGGAAATTTGAACCTTTACATAATCTATCTTGGTTCTTATTTTTTTCACCATTCCCCTGCCCTCCCTTCAACCCCTCCACACCTCCCTATTTACAAAGAGTTTGTTTCCATTTTTTCATTTTCTCATATTAATTCCATTCCCTTCTTTCCTTTCACTACCCCTCCCACTTTCCCTTCCCCTTTGCCCCTTTCCTTCCTATTTCACATTATCTATTATACCTTTTAGTCCTCATTTACACTTTCAGTTTCTCACACCAGAGAAAAACTATTCGGTATTTATATGTGTGTCCTATTTATTTCACTTAAGAGTATCGGCTCAATGTGCATCCATTTAGCTATAAATGTCTCTAATTTCTCATTTTTTATGGCTGAGTAGTACTCCACTTTATATATATTTTTAAAAACCCACATTTTCTTTATCCAGTCTCCAATTGATCGGCAATTGGACAGTTTCCAAGTTTTAGCTGTTACAAACTGGGCTGCTATGAACATGGGTGCACATATATCGCTGTGGTATGATTCTTTTAATTCTTTTGGGAAGATACCCAGGAGGAGAATAGCTGGGTCAACTGGAACTTCCAATCCTAGTTCTTTGAGGTATTTCCATACTGATTTCCACAGTGGTTGCACCAGTCTGCACTCCCACCAGCAGTGGAGCAGGGTTCCTTCCCCCGACCCCCCGCACCCTGCTAGCATTTGTTATTGGTTGATTTCATGATAGCAGCCATTCTTTCTGGGGTGAGGTGGAATCTCAGTGCTGTTTTCATTTGCATCTCTCAAATGATGTGTTGCCTAAGTTTTAACTACTGACAACAGTTCCCTGATATACTGATGCAGTTCTAAAAGATAGAACTGATGGTGATTTCCTTGTGGAGGCACCCACTACCACATTTCCACCAGTTCTAGATCTTCTCACAAATTAAAAGTTTTTCTGCCTTAAAATGGATGTGTAATAAATCTGACACAGTATTTTTACTGCAATCACACAGAAATCATAAGCTGGGAGTGTTAAGAAAGAAGAAACAGGATGGGGATGAGGTTTAAAGAAAATCCAAAAGATTTAAATAACCACAGAAAGGAAAATTAGGAGTAATGAAACAGGAAAAGGATAAATAATGGATTGCTAAGTGGTATCAATACCCACTGAAGCCAAATAGCAGGCATCTAATAGCAGAGTCATTACTAGAGTATGCGTTTCCCCAACTGAGTACCGATTATCAAGTGTTCCTGATCACTGTCCTTTGCACAAGCTATACCTGAAATTTCCAGAGAAGGAAATGGTTCCATCCTGCACAACTTCTAAGAAATCACTCAGGTTTAGATTCCCAATGTGACTCCTTACACTGCTTTTTCACCAAACATAATCCTGTGTATTTGTTGCTTGTCCTCATTTTCATGGTAAGAGTTTCTTGGGGAGTTGGTTTAGACAAATTGGCGACTAGATACATCTAGTAGTAAAAATGTTTAGAGATGATATATAAAATTTTTGTAATGGATAGGTGAACTTTCAAGTAAACAGAGAAAATACTAAGTGACTAAGAATGCAATGTATCTGTGGTGAAAGAAGTTGTCAGGTTGGGTGGCCTAATTGGGGATTTAATAGGCCACAAGTTTTGTGAAGCTCGACCATTCAAGGGCCAGAATCCAATAAAAGAGTAGAGCAGGAAAAAAAAAAAACCTGCCACATGTACAAGGAGCCAATTAAGTATTTTCAGTTGTGGCCTGGACTTAATGTGGTGAGGGAAATATCTTCCCTGAGAATAACACCCTTCTTTAAGTAGACTATATTTTGAATTTATACCACATACTATGGCCTAGGAATCCAGAATCTGAGAAATTATCATAAAAGTGGTCACAGGCCAGTGATACTGATATTGTAGTATCTGTTAGAAGCAATGGCAACACATTTTTGAGGAAATATTTTAAGTGATACTGATTTAAATTTTCTAGAGTTGAAGGGCAATCCTCATAGGAAGTACAACAAACCCTGAGTAATGTAAACATATATTTGAATGTGAAAATCCAAGCTAATGTATAATCCAAGCTGCAGGACTTTAAAGTCAGAAAGAATATTATATATGATTAAAAGAAAAAAGGTGAGATGAGCAGAAATTACATCCTACCAAAGCTGTGTAAAAAAATTTTTTCCAGCACAATTAATATGTTCTGGTTTAAAAAGAGTTTTCCTCTATTTTGAACACAAGTCCCTCAAACACAAAGAGCTATCTTTAAAGATATTAAAAAGCTAAAAACAATTAGGATTTTTTTCTTTGATAATAGAAATACATGAAAATCTTGCATTTTGGACAACAATGAGGTTACAAAGCTGCTCATTAGTAACTCCGATTAGATTTTTGTCTCTTATTAAAGAAATTTTCAGTCATATACAAAGTAAGCTTTAATCTCAATGAAGAAATAAAATTAAGCATAAAATCCCTTTATTTCCTTAAAATTTCTGAGTATCTAATTTTCTAAGTATTCATAAAATAATTCTTGGGAAAAAATGAATCCATCAGAAAGAGAAAAGACTTTTGATGTCATTTTGTCCTAGTAGCTATTATTTTAAAAATATGCAGATGAGAATTAATTACACAATTTGCAGGTATCAGACATGTTTAAAAACAAAGATTTTGCCTTAAAATATATATTGCTTCTTGTTCAAGACTACAATCCAGTCTTCTCCTAGATGATTTTTCTTACTTATTGAAGACAACTGTCTAAATGGCACTCCATTTCCATAAAATATCAATAAATTAAGCATATTTAAATTCTATGTAACAAAATTAAGATTCTGTGTAAATACATTGTCTTGAGAAATATGTGTAAACTATTGGTTGGTTCAGAGTATTGTCGTTCTCTTTAAGGAGAGCATCACATATTAGTTTTTTCAGTAAGGTATAGTAAAATAATGTTCACTTATAAAGTGTAACAGATAAAAATGGTATTTTTTTTAACCTGAATCATTCATTTTCAGTGTGGCTTATCAAATTCTTCTCATTACAATAAAAATTTACATTCTTTTCCCATCACAGTTCCATAAGAAATTATGATAGAATAGTAAATTTTTAAAAATAATCTCTTAAAGTTAAATTAATTTTCAGAAATTGATTTTCTCTTATTTCTTTTTATCTCCACAGATTGTGAGTGTTGGAAAGCATGTTAAAGGCTATCATTACATCATTGCAAACTTGGTAAGAATTGTTTATTTTCTCCTTTTGTAAGAATTACTCAAGTATTTAAGATTATTTCAGTTGTACCTTAAAATAGTGTTTCAATAATTGGTTAGGCTAATACTTTCATAACTCACAGGATTTTTTTACAATTATTATCATATTTCCAGTGTAATATTCAATGTTTTTTTATGTAGACCAGCTTGGTACCTGTAAAAGAGATCTTTAAAATTAATTAGAATGTTGACTTTGCCATTAATTACAGTGTTAACATTTGTCAAATTAAATGCAAGCTTTTTATCTGTCTAAGTGATAAATGCTACTCTATGGATAAAGATTGCCAATACTTGGCTACCACATGAAACATTTAAACTGATTGTTTATGTCTCCAGTTTTAAGAAAAATGTGATAGAGGGGCTATATAAGCAAATGTCTTGAATGGGAGTTTTACAGTTTTTTAAAATTATGTCAACTCGTCGCATACATAGATGGTAATGAACAAGACACATACACATTAATGACGTTCTTAACAACCCAAGCAATCACAAGCCTCACTAAAGGCTTTTGTTAACCTTCGAGGTCAGGGTACTATGGAGGGCCATTCTCTTGTGTTAAAGCACCACCTGCTCTTAGGGCTTAGTCCCCAGAGTGGTTTATCCTACAGAATTCAAGTTTTAGGTTTTTCCTAATTGCTCTCATCAAGCACTTCTCTGACAAGTATCTTCTGCTTGAAGCTAAAAAGGAGTTAAATGATGCAAAAGAGATTCCGATCTGTCCCTCTTTTTATGTGTTGTATGGGTCATGATATAGTAAGATAGAAATTTTCAATCTTTAGTGAACTGGATTGGTATGTAGAGCTGAGACAGTGAAATGGAGCAAGAACCTGTGAAGAATAACTGTATTTCTTAAATAAAATGTAATTTTACCACATCGTAAATTACTGTGGAAATACTGGGAAATTTTGACCTGTCTTTTCCCTAGTTTTTACAGTGTGCTTTATTATTTTTCATAAAAAATACAAATCATGAAGCAAATATATTCCATGATTAATCACTATAAAAACCTTATGATTGTGGAATGTCTGTATTCACAATGATATTATGTAATGAGGTTCCAATTAATTACTTTACTACAAATAGAAGATTTTGACATCTATTCTTTCCAAACAATAGAATTCAGAAGGAAAAAAATCAATATGTTATAAACTATTATTCCAGAAATTAGCTGCTAACATTAGTAGCTAAAATAAACAAGTACAAAATGAAAAGAATGAATATTTATACCACCCTAATGGATATCATAGCTTGTCAAAAACAACCCTAGTAAGTGGCAGCATGTTTAAGCTGTCTGAAATATCACTATATCAAATAGAAAAACATTTTGCTTATAACTGGGACTATGACCAACACCCTCACTAAAAATATCCAAGTTTTTTAACAGATGTAGTTGATATATTTGTAATAAATGTTTAAGCCAGTGACTTGCATGTAGTACTGACATGATTTGCTCTAAAAGATTGTTACTTAGAACATCAGAGTGATTTTTGTTTCATTTAAGCAAACAACTATTTTTGAGAGCTATTAAGTAAGATTCCTAAATGTGAAATAAATTCAAAATTAAATGCAAAATTATATTAACATTAACCTTGTTAAAATGTTTTTCTCCTACCCTTTCACTGTTTAGAACATTGTACTGAAGTATAGTAACTAGGTGAAAAAATCTTTTTTTTTAAAAAAAAGCATCCAAATTAAGAAGAAGGAAGATTTGTACATTAAAAGTATTAAGGAATCAAAGAATAATTGTAGAATAAGTGAATTCATCAAGGTTTCAGGATTCAAGGTGAATAATGAAAAATATGATGTATTTCTGTATAACAAAAACAGTCTGAAATAAATTTAGAAAATCATTCCACTTATAATTTATGATTTTAGTTTTAAATTAATAGGAATCTTCTATTTAACCAACTTATTAAGATTTATTTAATTAGTAAAAACTGATTTCTAAAATAGCAATTCATACTGATTACTGGGTAGATACAGATATTCCAGAAGATTTAAACTATTGAACTGTTTTAGCATAATATTTTAACAAATATTTTAGTCACAATATTGACAGTAAAAATAAAAATTATAAAGACTAACTTATCTTCACCAAAAAGAGAAGAATGAAGCTAAGACAGAAATATGTGATGTATGAAATTGTGCATTGAGTTTGCAAGCATATTTTTTTTTGTTAAATCAAAGACCTCCCTTATTTAAACAAGGTTAATTCCCTGGCAAATGTTGGTGTGAGTATGGATTTTTTTAGATTCTTTAAATAATTTTAATTCTCTTAAGCAAGAAACAAAGTAAACAACGTCAAAGAAAATTGGCTTCCTAATGATCATTAAATACTTTAGCTGGAATAAAAGAGTCAGATTCCATGTCAGTAAATAAAATAATACTATAATTCATTTTGAATAAGGATGCAAATAGATTGTGGATATTCTTCAGCACTGTTTAAGTTTATCTTATAATTATCTGTAAACTGAACTTATCTTTGTCAATTAGTTACTGTCCAGCTCACGCATCATTCTGTCCTGATGAAATGGGAATGGATATTTTTCATGTCTCAATCATCTTCCTAGCTTTTACAATTATTGTAGTGTTCTGGAATCTCACCTCTAGGTAACTTAAAGGAAGCCATTGTTCCTTCCCTTATTAGTCAAGCCTGAAACTGCTGAAGGTCCAATAGGGTTCACAGAGTTGACAGCATGTAACTAGCATGAACTATGTTTCATATCTGAAAGAACTGGTATGCCACTTCCTGATTCTTGAAATTCCTGTGTGATCATCACTTCTACTGTCATTAAGGATCATACAGTAAGAATGAATAAACATCAAAAATAGTAAATCGCTGAATCCCTTTTTCTTTTCTATATCCTATATATAATTTGTACATGGATACATGTATATTTTATCTAGATGCAACTAATCTTGTGAAGACACTAGTTTCTCAATAGATTAAGAAATAGAAACAGAAAGCTAGTGTTTCTCAATAAATTAAGTTCTGTTCTAGAAATTTCCAAAAGAGGTAGAGGCAGAAAAATGTTATCTATTTGTTGTTTCACTGTAGTCAGTTTTTTGAGAGACTGAAGTGAGAAAATTGCTTCTATACTTTGCCCCTTGATTTTCTCTCTTTCGGGTTTTTTCTTTCACTTTGCTGCCAGGAATATTTTTAAACATAGAGGTAATTATAATATTTCCCTGCTTAGATGTTTTCTTTGGCCTCAGGCTGCAAATACAGTGAAGGACTTTCAGATCTTCCATGGTCTGATCTCTTATGGACTTTACAGCCTTACTGCTTACTTACTTATCTCACCTCTCCATAGGACTTGCATTTTTCTCAAAATGCCATACTCTGACTCATTGCTTCAAATCTACCATCTAATACCAGCACAAGCATTCTAAAGCTAAGCACTGCTAGGACCGACTATTTATGCTATTTAACTTAATGCAGGTAGCTCTTTATGATTCTACCCTACTTACCTCAGAGTCTTTTTCTCACTCTACCAAACATGCCTCCTCTCCAAACCAAACTTATTCTCAGACAACTAATGCTGATTTCTCTTTAAAACTTTAGCTTGGGCAGCTATTTTCACCTAGAAGAATCCATCCCCTTCCCCATCTTAATAGTTACATTCACTCCTTTTAGAAAGTGATCCTTGAGTATCCATTCTGACAGCCCTTCTTCTGGATGTAGAAATCACCCTGAACAATGATAGTACAGAATTCTTTTTTTTTTTTCATTCATCAGATCATTGTGTTAGATCTACTCTGTATGAGGAATCATGAAACATCCTGTGACACAGCTACAAATAAAACACTAGCACACCTCAAGATTATTAACAGCAGAAATAACGTCTTCTTTATTTAACCTTGTAAAATAGGTCTTTATTTTTTGGTTTTTGGTTTGTCCTCTTTACCTGGCTTTGGTTGTTATTTTTCTTTTATTACTATAATTGCTTTAATTAATCCTTAAATGTAGATGTGTTTATTTAATAGGCTGGAAAATGAAGTTCAGTTGTAATTTATCCAAGATCACACAGACCATTAAGTCTCAAAAGCAAGATTGAATCTCTAGCCTAATTTCAAGGAATAAATACACAAATAAATAAATAAATAAATAAGTAACATGTATTATCACATACAATAAAGTCACAAGTGGCCATTCATTTATAAGTTTCCCATATGATTCTTAAGGGTTATTTGGCCTTAGATACACTGCTCTGTATTTATATTTACTCCTCCTTCAGCCCTTAGATAATTTAAATAAAACCACTAAGAGCAACAAGGACCTCTTAACATAGTTTCCACCTGTAAGGCAAAGTATGAATCCTGCTCTCATTTAAATTTTTAAGCTTTTAAAATTTATTCACATATTAGTTGTGTTCCCATCACTGGACAAAATACTCAACACCATGAACTTAAGAGAAGAGAGGTTCATTTTGTTTAACAGTCTTCAGAGGGTCAGTCCATGGTTGGTTGACTCTAAGGCAGAAATAGCCTGTGGAATGGCATGGCAGAGGAATGCTATACATGCCATGGCAACCACGAAGCAGTGAGAGAGGGAAAGGGAGGAGTTGGGGACTAGAATATGTCCTGTCAGGGCTGGGGATTTAGCTCAGTGGTTCCGTCAGCTGCTTTGCAAGCTCAAGGTCCCGAGTTCAATCCCAGGTACCAAAAAATAAAAAGATAGTAGAATATGCCCTGTCAAGTCAGGCCCCAATGACCCACCTCCACCCAGGCCCCACCTCCTAATAGCTCATTTGGCTAAAGAGTATAATACCTCAGTGACCCAAACATCTTCCAAATATAACATTCTTCCCCTGGGCCCCTAAAGGCTAATGTCCACCTCATTGTGCCAAATGTATTCAATTCATTGCTAAAAGAGTCATCAAAGTCTTAACAGTTTCAGCATTGCTGAAAAGCCAAAATCCAAAATATTTTCTGAGACTCAAGACAAACTCAAAAATGTGAGCCCTGTAAAAATTTAAAAGAAAGTTAAATACTTTTAACATAAAATGGCATGAGGTAAACATTCCCATTCCAAAAAGGAAAAATGAAGGCTAGAAAGGAAGCACACAAAAACATTAAATTCTTTATCTCCATGTCCAGCACCTATGGCAGGATGTAGTAAGATGTGAGCTCCAAAGGGCTTGGGCAGCCCTACCCCTACAGCATTGCTGCCTGCACCCCACATGGCTTCTCACTTGGGCTGCTTTATTCGTTGCATCCTTCTTCCTGGCATCTCTAACTTCCTGAGGTCTCCAATGCATATTTGTCTTAACTTTCACAGCTTCATGCAGTCTCCCCGCCCAGGGGTATATTGCACAAGCCTTCTTTCAAAATCTGTGTGGAAGCCTCCGTGACTCTCAACTCCTGTGTTCTGTATGCCTGAAAAACCTGCATGATGTGGTGGCTCCAACAAGACTATGGCTGCCCAAGCCTCAGAGTCTCTGAATGGCTGAAGTTGAGGATACACTTTTCTATGTGACCCTGAATGAACAGGGCACAGTTAGGGTCTTTGAAAGACATTAAACCAATGTCTTTAAAAAATGTTCACACTTTCACATTCCTCAGCCTTTAAAAAGTGGGGTCTGGCCAATTTTTAAGATGCCTTTAAAGCATCATGCTTATTGTCCTGATGCAAAGTACTTAGCCTCTTTTAAATGCTCATCCTTTCAGCAACTATGCTTTCCTTTGCCTCAAAATTGCAAGTGTTTGCATTCTCACACAACTCATATCTTTTTATATCTTTTTGTTCTGTCTTTTGCTCATGATTTCTACTATATATCTGACTAAAAGTAGCCAGTAGTACACATATCCTGAACATTGGGCTACCTTGAAATTTTCTTCACCAAATTAACTAGTCCACCATCTTTAAATTCAGCCTCACATAAAATCTTAGGACATTGACAAAATGTAGATAAATTAATTGTCAGAATGTAACATATGTGGCCTCTAGTCTAGGTTTTGAATAGAATCCTTATTTCCATCAGAAACCTTATGAGCCTGGCCTTTACACTCTGCATTCTTATCAACATTCTGGTTTTCTAATCTCTGACCAGCATCACTTATCAAGCTCTGCTTACAGGAATCTAGGGCTTCTCTTGGCTGATTTCCCAAACTTTTCCAAACTCCTCCCACACACAAGTTCTAAAGGCTTCTGAACCACATAGTCAGATATAGTCCCAGCAGTGATCCCACTTCTCTGGTACTAATTTTCTATATTAATGACTCTATGTTTCAAATTTTCTGCACTGAGCTTGTATAACCATGTCCCCTACATCTGCATTTGCTTGCTTTGGCTAATGTTTTGCATACTATGTGGAACTGAAGTGGTAATAATGGGCATCTTTGTGTTGTTCCTGATTTTAGGGGTAATGTTTTCAGTTGTTCCCCATTTAATATGATATTGGTCATTCATTTGTCATAAATAGCTTTTTTTACATTCAGGTGTGGTTCTTCTTTATTTTCTCAGGGTTCTTATCATGAAGGGGAGTTGGATTTTGTTAAAATCTTTTTCTGCATCAATTGATATGATTATGTTGTTTTTGTTCTTGCTTCTGTTTATGTGGTGTATAATATTTATTGATTTGTCTGTGTTGAACCATTCTTGCAACTCTGGGATGAAACATAGTTGGTCATGATGTATTCTCTTTTCAATGATGTGTTGCATTCTATTAACTAATATCTTTTGGAGAATTTTTTCATGTATGTTCACTCAGGAGATTGGCCTGTTGTTTTCTTTTTCAATTCAGTTTTTATCTGGTTTGGGGATCAGAATGATGCTGGTTTCCATAAATGAGTCTGGAAGCACTCCATCTCTTTTAATTTCTTTGAAAAACTGGAGGCATATTGGTGACATAATATCCTTAAAGGCTTTGTAGAATTCAGCAGTGAATCTATTTGGTCCTGGGCTTCTTTAGTTGGTAGATTTTTTCTTATTGTCTTAATTTCATTGTTTGTTATTGTATTGTTCATCATTTTGGTGTCTTCTTGGGTTAGCTTTGGTAGTTTGCATGAGTCTAGGAATTTGTCTATTTCATCAAAATTTTCCAATTTGTTGGAATACACTATCACTTCTATTCAACATAGAACTCAAAACATTATCTAGAGCAATCAGGCAATAGAATGAAATAAAAAGGATACATACAGGAAATACAAGGGATACATACAGGAAAGGAAGAACTCAAATTATTATCATTTGCAAATGACATGATACTGTACATAGAAGACCCAAAGAATTCCATCAAAGAACTCTTGGAATTAATAACCAAGTTCAGCAATGTAGCAGAATAGAAAATCAACACACAAATATCAATAGCATTTATGTAGACCAATAATGCACTCAATAAGAAAGAAATTATTAAAACAATACCACTTACAGTAGCATCAAGAAATTTGAATGCCTACAAATTAACCTAACCAAAGAATTGAAAGATCTCAAAGAAAACTACAGTGCTCTGCAAAAGGAGATTGAAGAGACATCAGCAAATGGAAAAATGTCCCCTGCTCCTGCATAGGCAGAACCAATATTGTCAAAATGCACATAATCTTAAAACTGTTATACAGATTCAGTGCAATTCCAATCAAAATACCAACAGTATTTTTCACAAATCTAGAGAAAACAATTCTAAAATTCATATGGAACCAGAAGAGGCCAAGAATAGCAAAAGCAAGTTTGGGCAATAAGAGCAAAGCATCACAATAATCGACTTCAAGCTACACTACAAAGCAACAGTGATAAATTGGCACAGTACTAGCACAAAACAGATATGTGGGTCAAAGGAACAGGATAGAGGATACAGAAACATCCACAGGCACATTCAGGTATTTGCTCTTTGATAAAGGGGCCAAAAGCATACCTGCAAAGAAAGAAAGCCTGTTGAACAAGTAATGCTGAGAAAACTGGATAGCTGTTTGCAGAAGTTTGAAGCTGGACACATATCTCTCACCATGTGCTAAACTAAAAGCAAAATGGATCAAAGATCTAAACATTAAAACAGAAACATTGAATCTACTGGAAAATAAAATAGGTGAAACACTTTAAGTCATAGGTTTAGGAAAAGATTTTCTAAACAGAACTCCCAATTGCACAAGAAATAACAAGAATCAACAAATGGGATTTCATCAAATTAAAAAGCTTCTGCACAATAAAGAAATCAATTAGTGTAGAGACAACCTACTGCAGAATGGGGGGGAAATGCCAGATATTTCTTAGACCGAAGACTAATAATATGTAGAATACAAAGAACTCAAAAAATAATTAGACCACCTGAAATAAAAGACCCAATCAAGAAATGGGCAAATGAAATGACCAGGCACTTCTCAGAAGAAGAACAAGTGGTCAATAAACATAGAAATCAGTGTTCAACATTTGTAGCCACTAAAGAAATGCAAATTAAAACAGCATTAAGATTCTATTTTAGGGCCAGGATTTAGCTCAGTGGTTTCGCCACCGGCTGCGCAAGCGCAAGGACCCTAGTTCGATCCCCGGTACCAAAAAAACAAACAAACAAAAAACAGCACTAAGATTTTATTTTAGACCAGAAAGAATGGCAATCAAGAAGTCAAACAATAAAAAATGCTGATGAGAAAAGAATCCTCCTACATTGTTTCTGGGAAAGTAAACTAGTAAAACCAATACAGAAATAAATATGGAGATTTCTAAAGAACTAGAAATTTGAACTAGAACTAAAACTAGAACTAGAAATTAGAAATTCCATTTGACCCAGCTATTCCCCTTCTGTTATTTTCCTCAAAGACCTAAAGACATCATGCTACCGAAATACATACATACCAATGTCCACAGCAGCAAAATTCATAATAATTAAATCTTGGAAGCAATCCTGTATCCCCATCAGCAGATAAATTTATAAAGAAAATATGGGTATCTATATATAATGGAATACAACTCAGCTCTAAAGAAGGATAAATTTGAGACATTTGTAGGAAAACGGATGCACCTGGAAAATATATTTTTGGGTAAAATAAATCAGATTCACAAGCTTAAATACCATATGGTAGCTCTAATTTGAGTAAGGCAAAGGACAAACAAAGATCATAATAAAGGATAGATGAAAACAAAGGGACAGATTTCTTGTAAATGTGAAGGGCTCAGGGAGACTAAGGCTGAGGAGAGAGGGGTTGGGAAAAGGGAAGAAAGAATCATTAAGATATGCCATGTACAGGAACCTAATAACTTCAAAGAATTTAAACATTATATGTCAGAAACATGAGCTAAAATAATAATAACAAAAAGAATGAATGAGGGGAAAGACGATTTAGAGGCAGAGTGAGGAAGTTGATGGAAGAGAGAAGGGGATCAAAAAAGAAACAAGCTGTGTTATGTACACAAACCTACTCCACAGGACGAATGTAAACTTTATGCACTGGAAGCATGCACTAATAAAATAATATAATTTTTAAAAGTGTATATGCTAAGCCACTTCTTCACTGGCTAATTTGTAAGATGATGAAGGGGAATTTTCCTATTCTATCTTCCTTTGTTAACTGCATCAAAACTGTCTCAATATGATTTAATAACCTGTCAACCTGAGAAACACAACAGAAATGTTATCTGAATTAGGTAAGATTTGAAGGATGAGTATTGATTAAATATTGACATTGTAGTGGATCTACAGATTTACATAGTCATCAGGATAGCTGATACGTATAAACATCCCTCCTACAGATATGCAACCAGCATATTAATCCATTTTAACAAGTAGAAGGCTTTTCCTCTGCTCATCCTGACCTCTGGGGCATTATTTACTTAGTTGCTTAACCACCAATTTCCCCCTGACTCTGGAGTAGCCCATTTTATTACTATGCTGCCCTAGAACTTTCAGTTCCGCAATATTCTCTGGATACAAACTGATGCTAACTGGCCACCAAAGCAACTGTTTCCAAGGAAACTGCTTTGCAGGCTAGATCCTGTCAATTTTCTATATAAAATAATAAGAAAATGTATGGAAGGGAAAATATTGCCTGTACTCAGACACAGCTGAAATTAACTAAGTCACCCACTATTCATTCAAATCATAACTGAAAGAAGTTTATCATCAGATATGGTAACTTTTCTCCGTTACCTTCAGTGTACCAACAGGATGGAACCAGAGAAATGTGGACTGAGATTTATTAGACAGACTTTACATCATAGGATTTTTCTGAAGGTTGCTGCTTTGCCTGTGTCCTGCAACTGTGGTTAATGACATGAAAGAAAGCTTGGCAGACCTCCTATTTCACCCATGGCTGAAAGAAAATAATAATGTCATCAATTAGCAACTAATGCAATAGTTGAATTACTGTGGCTTTTAGAAATCATTGAAATTAGTTGCCTGCCTGTGGGTTTGTCCTATACTCTGGTCAAAACAAATATTCAGCTGAAATCTTAGTAGCTCGAGATTGATGAGTAGTGTTTTTTGCTGTTTCTGAAACATAAATTTGCTTTCTGACATCTACTTTACTTAGAATGTTATTGATGATCTGTCAAATTAGCCGGCACGTAATAGGCATTAAATATGTATGTGTTTAGTGAATTAATAATTATTATTAATTATTGAATGCAAACAAGATGTGCTAGATACTTTAGCATTACCATTCTCATTTTGCAGGTCGGAAATCTATGTTAAAAAGTTACAGGTGGGAGTCCAAGTCTGGGTTTTCTTTATCCAGTATCAATGTGCCTCTTTTGCAAACAAATTGTTAATTATTAAAATTCAAAACATTTCTTTATGTAAGAAAATGTGGGATCATAAGGTAAAAAATTCAAATTCAAACATCAATTACTGTGGTTGGAATTTGGCCCTACTATATATTTACTCAGGGATCTTGAAAAGTTACTCCACTGAGCCTCAGTTTTCTTGTCTGTAAGATTAATAATAGAAACTGCTTCATAACTTTTTTGTGAAGACTAGATAGATTACCTATGTAATGTGCTTAGCACAGTATCTGACACACAGTAAACCCAGCCTCAGAATTAGTTGTTAGTTCATGTACCTGATGTCTCACCAACAATTTTGCTTAGTTGCCAAATGACTGATCTATTTCATCTTAGATAACCAAATAGCAATATCATGTATGGGCTAGGAAGACAATCTTCTTCACTATTAGATCAATTAAATAAAAACAAAAGCAAAAAATCACAAATGTTTCCAAAAGCATGGTTAAAGTGAGTACCCCCAGGCCTTCACTGCTTCCTCCTGTAATGCCAGTTTCTCCCACAAAAAGGAAGAAAGACAAACAGACAGACAGACAAACAGGAAGAAAAAGAAAGAAAGAAAGAAAGAAAGAAAGGAAGGAAGGAAGAAAGAAAGAGAAGGGAGAGAAAGGAAAGAGAGAGAGAGAAAGAAGAAATACTTTCCCTTAGCATTCTCAGAAGAACTGAAACATTTTCATATTTTTTAAAGAACGTTTACTAAATGCTAAGTAAAAACAAGAAAGAAGTTACAGATACTAAAAACTGCATCCGTGTGCATGTGTATGTCTCTGTGTGTATGTGCAAATGCACATATGACTTTTACTGTTCTCTAAACTGACACCTCTGGCTTTATTAATTTACTTCCTTAATATACCTTTTGCCCTTTTCTTTCATCATTGAGTATATATTTTTATAATGTGCTTTAAATTCTTAATGGAAATTAAAGATGATGAGAAACAGAGAGAGACAGACAGAGAGGGAGAGGAGGGGAATGGAGGGAAGGGGGAGGGAGGGCATGGGGAGGGGAGGAGAGTGAAGGGGAGGGGAAGGGAGGAGAGGAGAGGGAATTACTTTCCAGAATTTTTGAAACCTAGGTTATTACTTCTAGGCCAGCCCAAAAAGATAACACTCTTCCCTCTCACCCTCTCAACTTCTTCATTCCAGCTGGAGGAAGCTGTCATTTTTCTGACCACACAGGAACCCTTCAGAATTTTTACCCTCTCTGGCTCAAATCATCAGCTCTCTCTGCTTATAAACCACTTGTGATTAAATCAAAATGCTTTTAAATGGTCTAACCCATCACAGACTCAGAATGTCCTGGTAGCTTGATGTCACCTTCACCTAATGCACATTTTCACATATCCACATCAGAGGGCATCCAGGCATGCTGTCACACCCCTGTAATACCAGTACTCTGGGAGGCTAAGGCAAGAATATCACTACTTTGAACCAAATGTGGGTAAATTAGAGACTTAGGAACACACTGTCTTCAAAATAAAAAAATTTTTAAAGGACTGGGGATGTAGTCCTGGGTGTGAAGGCCTTGGATCCCATCCCTAGTTCACAAAAAAGTATATAAGCATACAAAGAGAAAACAAGAAAGAATATTCTCAAAAGAATATTCTTAGAATATATATATATATATTCTAATATATATAACATATTAGAATATATATATATCATTTATGTCCTCAGCAGGAGACTGTTATCATACTTGTTCCTATTTCCCCCTTATACACCATAAGACATTGAAAGCCATTCAAGAAATATTTGAATTGAGCTGAACTGATATGATTTATATTCTCTTTCTATGTATTTGAATAACAGAAATTAATAGCTAAAGTAATGTAACTCTATTTCTTGCCTCCTTCCAGCCATTTTTTATTAGAATTCTATTTAGATGTACATATTGGTTATTGCTTTATATTAAATTGAAAAGCTGAAATGTATACTAATGAGCTAAACTCAGCAACATTTCATATTGATTTTACAGGGATTCAAGGATATTTCTCTCGAGAGGTTTATACATGGTGGAGCCAATGTTACAGGATTCCAGTTGGTAGATTTTAATACACCCATAGTAACCAAACTAATGGATCGCTGGAAGAAACTAGATCAGAGAGAGTATCCAGGATCTGAGACTCCACCAAAGGTATTTGCTCTTTTGAATCTCATATACTTTTGGTATTTTTTAAATTTTAAGGTAGAAATTTCATTATCCGATTCTAGCTGCATTTTTTCGAAGATACTCTAGCACAGGAAAGCAGCATTTTGTCAGTATCGCTGCACTGAACAGGCACCTAATAATTTCTAAATCTCTATATTTAAGAGCAGAGTTGTTATACATTCACTCAAGGAGTTTACTATTTTTATTACTTTATATATGAACTTGCTTGAAGAAATTACATGGTTTTGAAAGTTTCATTAACTAAATATTTCATCTATGAATAACCATCATTAACTTTTATAGCCAGATAAAAGCTGTATTTGTAAAATGATTTATAATGAGTAGATAAATTAAGAAATTGTTAGAAATGCAAAGTGTAGAGCTTCTATAACAATTTCTCTTTAAAAATAACAGTAAAGGCTTAGATTCTTTAATTTTTTCTGACAAATGTTACAGAAGTATGTTATTAGTATTTACAAAGGAAGGTGGTAAATTTCCAATCATAAACACATTTAAAAAGTTAGATGGTTTTCTTAGACATCATGTAGATAACAGAGTAATATATCAGCTCCAACTTGGTGGTTATGAGCTCTGACATAATAAGGCATCACGATTAACAATATTTACACTGACAACATTAAAGTCCAGTAAAGAGTTTTAATTGATAATTTGAAAATTCAAGCATAGAAAAAGTGAGGTTTTCAGCTACTCCATTTTCTAACTTAAAATTTTTCAATTTGGCTATGTCGTTTTCTCCTCTGCAATATTAGAATTTGGATAACTACTCTATAGAACTATGAGTTTTTCAAAAAATTCCATATATTGGGTCTCCAGTATGCACCAGGCATTATATTTCTACCTTCTGATTTTCCAGATTAATACATGTAAGACAAAAGTAGACACATTCATTGACTGTCCTTTAGTTGAGGACCAAGTTCATAGAATATCTAGGATAGAATCATTTTAATTATTCTTATTCAATAACCTCCAATTAGACTTGTCTATACTACATCTTTGGACTCTGTTATATAAAAATTATGATTCTTTATGGTGTTTATCTATGATAATTCTGCTTGTTTGATATACCTGTTAAGATTTAAGTCAATTTCATGTTTTCGTAAATACAGCTTTTATGATATACTACAATAAACATGACTTACAGATATAGTAGTCTCAGTTCTTTGCATGACTGTAGGCACTGAAAATTTAATAAATACATACAGTCAATTTTCATTATTTCTGGTAGTTCTTTAACATCTTTTTAAATAATGAATGAGCAAATATTAAACCTTTTTTCTTGGAAGAAATATAGGGCTAATGTTTATGAGCAACTAGTTACAATATCTTTGTCAACTAAACAATATATAATATTGTTTTCTGTACGTTTAAATTTAAAGAAATCTCATTTAATACATTTTTGATTCTTTAACATTGGACTAATGGCCAACACTTCTATAACTCAGGCCTGAATTATGCTTATTAAATATGAATGTTTCCTTCATAAGGCACACTACAGCATTCTTGCATTTAGGAACACTAGACAGCACTCAACACTATGCTTTTGGACCATTTCAAATAGGTAAATCATCAATAGAAAGTAAAAGTTTAAGAAAACCAGCACTGACCACAACAAGTATGTTTGTTTATGGTATGAGGACACAAACAAACAAACAAAAGAGAGAATGTTTCCTTATTCGATCACAGCTAAGACATTTTATCTTGGGTGAATCACAGTTTTTTACTACTCTACACAAATAACCACAAAAGTGCCACAAGTATTGATTTGGGGATCACAAATTAGCAACTAGACAACTGCAAATGCCTAGAATCCACAAATAAGGATGACTGCAATTTTATAAATTATACTTCAGTCACTTAGTATTTCAACCAAGATTTCTGATCTTGTCACTTTGGGAATAAAGATCTTCCATGACACAGGGGAAACAAGTCTCTGCACCCACTACGATGCTCCAGCAAAAGCACTTCCCTACCCGTGTCTCGCTCATTAACCTCCACGCTTCTACCTCACTGGTCCTGCACTTTCATTTCCACCAGTCCAAACTAACCATCTTCCAAAGCTTTATATCAAACTCTACTTTCTCTCAAAGCTTTTTAAAACTGTTTCCAGTAAATATGAACCCTTTCTCCTTTATACTGTTCATAACATTTGAAGATGTATTTTTTCCCAAAGATTTAACATAATTCTTTGTAAACTTATTGTTTCACACCAATGAACTTCTTTGGGGACAGAAAGCAGCTATTACTCATCCTTGTAGCCCTTATTATTCCTAGCCAGTGTCTAAGTATATTTTTCAAAGAATTCTCAGATATGATATAAAATTTCATCCTCAAAACCACCACAGTAGATAGACATTATCACCTTATTTTATTTGATTTTGTTGTATTTTATGTTCCATTACTGAAGGATGTGCTTCTCTTTCCTATAAACCTATGTGTAGCAAAATTCAAGTTCATCTCAGTTCTTTCTTTTCAAAGTCCATATTCTTTCTACTGTACTGTGATATTGTCTATCTCTATCTTATTGAACTATGAAGTTTGAGAAACAGAACTCATTCTATTATGCTGTTCATTGGTCAGAGCAATTAATTCCTGTAAGCTTAAATCTACTTTTATCCTTCCCCCAAATCAAATGTTTTTCTAATAGAAATTTTCTAGGTGACATCTAGAAGTTGTGTACACATAAATATGGTTTCCTGGACTGTAACACAATAAGCCACGCAGGCAATAATGATACTCATTGAAAAGCTAAGATCTATTTGAACTACTGCTTCTTTCCATCTGTCATTTCTATGACCTGTCAAGTTCCAGCTTCTGCTGCTCTGATTGAATATCCCCTTACCTGCTCTTTTTTCTAGTGCACTTACTTCATACAAATGGATGGACTTTAAAACGCAGCAAGTGCACTTGCATTTTTATGTCATCTCTTCTCAGTTTCTCTCTCCCAATGAAAAAGCAACAGTGTTTTTCTTTTTTCCTTTCTTGACCCTGAAGTACTAGTACTGCATTTTCTTTTGCCTCTATGTCTTTAGCTACTTTCAGTTTATTTCTTGCTTTTATTTTCTTGCTTTACAAAAAGACAACTTTATGCCTTTCTTTGCTTAAAGATGTGTGAGTTCAGGCAGGGGAGGAAGCATATTCATTAACATTTTAATTTCCTGCAGCTACTCCATCTCAGTTGTAAAGAGGCATGCCTATCTTTAAGCCTTTTTATCATATTCTGAAGGAATATATAGCAAGTCTCTTAATTTATACAAATCCTTCTAATATAAGCTTAAGAGCTAGGTCCTCTACTATTGGAAGGCCCTTTGTTAGAATTTATACAATATTCCTTATTTTATGTATCCCTATGTTTTAGTTTTTGTCTTTCCTGGAACTGGTTGCTCTGTGTTGCGGTCATATTGCTATGTTTACTTTCTATCATTGGGATTTCAAGAGAGCTTTCTGTATTTGCAAGCAGAAAATCAAGGAGAACATCCCCCCCTTTTGCACAGCAAATCCTACCCACTATATAGATGTTGAAAGTATTAATCACATGGAATTGACCATGTAGAATTCCTGAAAGAGAAGATGTAGTTGACATTCTGCCATGTTTCAAGAAAATTGTGTCATGTTTCCCAAGTGCATATTGTCTAATAAATCTATTCAACCTCTATCAATTCAACCTCTATCTATTCAACCTCTATCCCCTGTTCTTTTCATTTATGGGTTATACAAGTTACTCAGTTTTTCCTCATTTCTACTCTTACCTTGAAAATGTTTCTTCTAGATGCTCATTGTTCTCAAAGTGAAGAAGCATGCAGTAGTCATTGGAAAGCAGAATACTTCATATCTCCACTTTGATCCTAGTTTAAATGGAAAGCTTAAAAGAAACAATTTAACCTTCTGATCACCCTTACTAGATATGAAGGGGCTTGCTAAATCACTAGGTTGCCCAGGCTGACCTCAATTATCAGTAATTTAACTGTAATTCATAACAGGACGGTACTTTTGGCATAAACCCACAAAACCTCCAGACTATTCCTAGATTTTTTTTTTTTTTTTTTTGCGGCACCAGGGATTGAACTCAGGACCCTGGGCTTGCGAGTTAGGTGCAGCACCACTGAGTTAAATCCCCAGTCCTCCTAGATAAGATTTTAATATTTACCATTATCTTCACTATCATTTGATTAGTACACTTCTGCTCTGACTTATGATGGTGTCCTGGTGATGGCTGAAACTTTCCGAAGTCTTAGAAGGCAGAAAATTGATATTTCAAGGAGAGGAAATGCTGGCGATTGTCTAGCAAACCCTGCTGCTCCATGGGGCCAAGGGATTGATATGGAGAGGACACTCAAACAGGTAACTCCCTCTGTTAAGTTCTATTTTTCTATTATCTTAAGTGGAATGTTTAGGAAAATATTAATTTTTCTGAGCATAAATGCATATTACAATTGCCAGTTTAATACATTAAGCCATAGTCATTGTTGAGGTGATTAGAAATATATAGTAAATAGAATACAGGCTAGAATTGTGATGTTAATATCTTAAAGCAGGGTTATGCTACAGTAACAACCCCAAACCCTAATAGCTTAAAGCAACACAAGAGCTTTGCTCACTATACACAAACTAGATTAGCAAATGTCCTCAGCTCACTTTAATCACTCAAGGACACAGGATGACAAAGCAGCTACCATCAAATGCTACTCAAATACCCAATGACATTCCTATAAATGATGTTAACTTATAGTTACACGTCCTTGTGTGGCTATACCCCTACCAGATAGAAGTAAGATTTCTCTAAGTGAAGTGGCAAGTGAATACACGTATGGGTTTTCTTTTTCCTTCATAGGTTCGAATTCAAGGCCTGACTGGAAATGTTCAGTTTGACCACTACGGACGTAGAGTCAATTACACAATGGATGTGTTTGAGCTAAAGAGCACAGGGCCTAGAAAGGTGAGCAACTATCAAAGTGAAAAACAAAAAATTCTTGGCCAGCCATGGTAGGACACACTTGTAATCCCAGCACTCAAGAGGCTGAGGTGGGAGGATCACTATGAATTCAAAGCCAATCTGACTATATAGTACTTCAAGGCTAGCCTGAATTGCATAATGAGAACCTGTCTCAAGGAAGGAAGGAAGGAAGGGAGGGAGGGAGGGAGGGAGGGAGGGAGGAAGGAAGGGAGAGAAAGGGAGAGAGAAGGAAAGAAAGAAAAACTTCAAGGTTTGCACTTGGTATATTTGGCATATTTAAAAGATTATAGGGACAAAAACTGGTTATTCTACATTTTTAATGTGAGTACTTATAAACAGTACTTTCTTGATTATCTGTACTGATAAATTATTGTGTCATATAATCAATACTCTGTGGAAAGCTGAACCATCTAATTTGTACACCATTTATAACCTTTACTCACAATGGAAGCAACTGGGAAAGAATTTTCACAAAAAGAAAGAAAAATCCCACAAAATATAACTCACACAGCAGGAAAGAACACAATGCAGTACTACATCCACACATCATTTATGAAATCATTAGAGAGAGTACAAAGAATACTAATACTTTTAATGGATGGGCATCTTTAGAGCAGACTGGAGGTTCTTAAGGTAAATCTGTAGATGAATGCAAATGAGCAAAGAAGAAAGCAGAAGAAAGACGAGATTATGAAACTTATTGTTAGGCTGAGAAGGGAAAAAATTGATCAGGAGGATGCTGTATTCAAAAACTTGGACTTGGAAGGATAAGACTGTGGGTCATAAGATATGACTAAACATGTCAGTAGTCTTCCAAAAAGTACTGCATATGATAGAACCATATAACCCCACTGCAGTAATTGGTTATAAATTAACACATAGGATCTTTAATTTTTCTTTTCTCAAAAATTAACTACCATATCATGGAAAGAGGTGTTTCAGTTACCCTTATCTAAAAATTATTTCAACACTTGGGTGTTTAAAAAGCTTTTCCAAAATACACCTTCTTGCCTTAATGTAATAATAGTATCTACGATATATGAAATTACCTCTATGTTCCAAGCTCTGAACTTGGTACTTCACATAATGTAATCCTTGTAGAAAAATCTATAACTTGAATATTATTTCCATTTTTCAAAAGAGAAAATTATAACCCAAGAAGTTGTGATTACTTGTCTAAATCCTGTATCTGGGAAAACAAAAATTTTAATTCAGATGTTTCTGGTTCTAGAACCTTCCCACATTATACCCTGCCTAAATCCCCTTACTCCTGAGAAGTTTATTTTCTAGTAGGGTAGAAGATATGTTCCATATGCCAGTTATAGAAAAAAATACGTGGAATTTCTAAAAGGAAAAGCTCACTTTCAGCTGGAAGAAAACACATTAGGAAAGGCTGCACTGAGGAGTAGGATTTTAAGTTAGCCATGTAGCTAGAGTTTAAATAGGAAGAGGCAACAGCCAGAAGAAAGGCTTAGAGGTGGGATGCTTAAGGTCATATATGGAAAATGACGAACACTTTAAAGTTGTGTCTTACTGCACTCTGTCATATGGATGTGCTTCTGCATCCATGTGAGAAGGAGAAACCTACAACTGTGTCTTCTTGTCTGGAGGCTGACAGCTGATCCATGGCAGGTTGGCATCATCCCTGTCCAGGTTAGATAGGGCAGGAGATGGATGACAGCTGAGGAGACCTAAGCTGCACCACCATGACAGGCTCCTCCTCAAGAGCTTTCCAGAAGCAAGGGAAGGGGGCATACTTCTTGAGAAGAAACTCAATGGGCTCTGTGTCAGAACCCACTTACCTGCTCAGTCAGCCCACTGCCAGCAACAAGAAACAAAGACGCTCATTTAAGCAAGGTCCCTGCTAGCTGTGGAGCAGACAGAATACTCCATAAGCTCTTAAAAATATTAGCTAAAGGGCAGAGGTAAGACAGACCACTTTCTGCCACATTCCTGACCTTGCAAAACTATCCATTTAACAAAAGCTTTTTAAATTCAGAGGACAACTCCATGTTTTATAAATCAGTAAGTACAGAAAGTCAAATGGTTCTATATAAAAGAAGGCATAATGGAGAAAGGAAGCAGGTGGTAACTAGCAATAGCATCTAGCAGGCTATTTATTGTACTGAATCTTTTCAAGGCTTATTGAACTGTGGTGGTACTAAAATTAAGATTTTTCGAGGCAAATGTTAAAGAGTAAGTTGGGAGAGTAATGGGCGATATATCTTCATGCCCAGCTGACCTTCATCTAAGATTTTAAAAGAAATATGAAGTGTAAAATGCTGTAGACTCATCTGTCTTCCTTTTCCTGTGGCAATGATCAACTTGAGTGTTCTGCTGGGAATATTAAACTTAAAAATAAGCTACCATGAGAAACAGTATGCTGGTGAGACTAGAGATATGGCTGAGAACTGAGCAATTGTTCTTGAAAAATGTAACACTTGCCAGCAAGGGAACTATCTTTGAAATAGGTTAGAAAGTCAACCCATTCGTTTGTCTGACTTCTGTAACAAACTGACTGAGTCTCATTAAGCAGGGGATGCAAAGATCTTTCTGAAGTCCAGACTCCTAAGTAACATAGAATCTTCTTATCATTTGGTGATCCTCAGAGCATCAGATGGAATGTTTTTGGGCTAGACTTGCATGGTTTCATGAATTCTTAATTATAAATATTCATTTACTTAGGAGCAAGGTATACACCAGGTACTGTCATGGAAAATCGATAAGCATTTTTACATTTAACCCTCATGACAATGTAAGAGCAAGATATATATTTTTTCTCATTTTGTAGACAAGTAAGGCTTAGACAAAATAAGCATCCTGCCCAGCTAGAAAGAGGTGGAGATGGAAAGAAAACAAAAATTCCAGTAGCTTCAAAGCTCACTCTCTGCACTGCTGTGAATCATCAGTTCCAGTGCCTATAAGATTCCCATTTAGGGATGATGTGACAATTAAGACAGATTTTTCAGGACAGGTTTAGAAAAAACAACTCTCCATGAACCAATTTTGAATAGAATAGGGCTCCTTATAATCCCTCAATCCCAACCGCAACCCTATTTTACAAGCCAAGTCAAAGATAAACATAGATACCTACACATACACAATTTATTCTGGTAATATTTGTGCAAAATTCATCTTTAACAGCCCAAACAAGACGAATATTTTTTAACATTCTTTTCCAGGTTAGTGATCTAAATGATTCCATATTTTGACAATATAAAACCACTGTCATCCACTTGTGTGTCTAGAAAAAAAATATCTGTTTTCCTTAATAGATTAAATGAGGTCAGACAAGATACAAGTGTCTAATAAAATATAAAATGTTGAGAAGAACTAGAGAGAAAAAATCCATCTCACATGAGATTCTAGATCAAAGCCTTAGGATTCTTTTCTTTAGGAAATGATCCGTGCACGGACTATCTTTCCAATAAATCTGCAGCCCCATGAAATCTGTCACAGATTTGACCCACATTACAAAATGTGGCTTTTTCACCATGATTCCCCCCCCATTAACTTTATTGGTACATTTTAGGTATAAAATACAGTTACATTCATCATTGGGATCTTGTACCATTACATGAGTCTCTTGGTTCTTATTTTTTTCCCCTTCCCTTGCCCTCCCTTCACCCCCTCCACCCTTCCCTATTTGCAAACACCTTGTTTCCATTTTTTCCCTCTTCTCATATTTTTTCCTTTCCCCTTTTTCCCTTCCCCTACCCCTCCCAATTAACCGGTTCTTTTAGACCTTTTCTTCCTGTTACACAATATCAGTTATACATTTTTTAAATTACAATATTAAGATCTAGGAGACATTACCACAGATTTTACAGAATTTAAAAGAATACAGAAAGCATATTACAAAAATCTTTTTTGAAATAAATTTGACAACTTCTAAGAAGTACCTTAGAAGACAAATTAATGAAACTAACTCTGGAGGAAATATAAAATTTGAATAGCACCTATTAAAGAAAGTATATTCCTAGCTTGAAAACCTACCTATATGACAACAGCAGGCTCCTAAACATTTTAATTGATAAATTATATCAAACAATTAAAGCAGAAAAAAGAAGGAACACTTCTCCCCTCATTTTAGGAACTCAACTTTGTGCTAATCCTAAAACTGGGTAAAGATAATAGAAGAAAAAGTATGAACATAGATAGAAATTTGTTTAACAAAACAAACTATTGGAAGTCAGATCTGGCAGGATGTAGAAAGTGGTTTTATTATAGGGATGGCAGTGTTGGTTCAGCATTGGAAGATCCACCCCGAAAAGTCATCCTTTTAACAGAGGAAAGGAAAAAGCCATATGATCCTGTCACTAGTTGGAGAAAAAGTTTTGGACTAAATTCTACAGCTGTTCATGGTAAAAGCTATCAGGAGACTAGAACTATAACAGAACCTTCTTAACAGATTAAAGACATGTACTCCATACTTCCAGCGAGAACACCTTATATGAATGGAGAAGATACAATGCTTTCTCCTTAAGGTGGGGAACAAGAACAGATATGCTTACTCTTTATCTGTCCATTAAACTTTGAAACCTAGTCCCCACCAAAACAGTCTGGCAATAAAATGACACAACTAGGTTAGGATTGGCACGACAGAAGCAAAATCTTTATATGTAGATGAAATGATCATCTACAGAGAAAATACTAAGAAATCTCTAGGAGCCCCTAGAACTTGTATTTGAATTTAGCAGGATTAGAAAACACAAGGTATATATAAAAATTCAGTCAGACTATACTTAATTTACATTATGGAAAAATAGTTCACTTCTAAATGTTAAAATAATTTTACAATTTTAAGTTAAAATACACATTTAAATATAAGCTTTCAAAGTAAAAACAATGTTTATCCATATTCATCCCTGAGGTAGGTAACATTTTATAAAAGGTATTGCTATCAAGGGATTCGGTTATATCAAACCAAGAACCATTTCCACATTGCTTTTAAAATATACCAACTTCTTTTGCTTGAAAGTACCCTTTATAAATCTGAGTATTCTTTTTATAACATAACTTGTAACTTTATCAA
Source organism: Heterocephalus glaber (assembly GCF_000247695.1). Next base: position 725,064 of record NW_004624784.1, read on the forward strand.
TAAAATAATCTAATTAATTTTAGTAGTATTACTTCATCTCACTAAAAGAGAGGGGAAGCATCAATGATGTTCCATCTGTGTTTATATTCCTTTCAGAACCATCCTTTTCCAATATCTTGGCTGCTGCATAATTTGCTAAATATATAATATGGCAGAATCTTTTAACACCAAGAGAATGACTTATCAGCAATTTTTAAAACTTCCATTTTTTTAATTCCCTTTTTATTTTATTATTATTTTTCTGTGTGTGTGTGTGTATGTGTGTGTGTGTGTACCGGGATAGGACTCAAGACCTTGCGCTTGTGAGGCAGGCCCGGTACCACTGAGCTAAATCCCTGGCCCTCATTCCCTTTTTAAATTTGTTGTGGTTGCTTCTTTATTTATACTACTCATTCCAATGAGAGCTAGAGTATACACTCTTGTGAAATCTTTTCAAGTATTTTCTGTGTTTGGCAGGTTGGTTACTGGAATGATATGGATAAATTAGTCTTGATTCAAGATGTTCCCACTCTTGGCAATGACACAGCAGCTATTGAGAACAGAACAGTGGTTGTAACCACAATTATGGTAAGTTTTGGTGTGTGCTTTATAGTGTTCTGTTTTGTCCACAGGCAATTTTATCTCCCTGGCTATGGTGAACAGGGAGGGTAAAAGCTGAATCTCAGTGGTGACATAAGTGCTCTGATCCACCAAAGTCTGTTAAGGCTGTGAATAGGTTTGTCCTGAGCTTTGGGTACATTCAGTACTTGTATTATTTTATCTTTTACTGCATTGTTCATGGAAAAATGCTTAGATGTTAAAATTGAGACTGTCAAACTCTAGATGGAAATGAACTACTAAGACCCAAATACAAAACACGAAACATGAAAAAGGTCAACATCCAGTCATAAAAATATCTAGTAGCAAACACCATATCGTTATTGTTGCTATGTTTTTTTAAAAAACATCAATGTAATACTAGTTAATATTGTTCAGAATTATAATTTTCAGGTAGTTTAATCATCAAATAATGATTTAGATTGTCTGTTTATAATGTGGTGATTTTAATGGGCATGTTTTATATAACTGAATGCTTTAGAAATTAGTTTTGCTTTATAATTACTTTTAATGTGAAAAAAAGTTTTGTTTCACACTGACCAGTGAGAAATACACATATAGTTTATTGGACTTCTAATAATTAGGAAAACTGTTATTGCTTTATTTAATTATATCATAAAATGAAAAATCCTCTAAATTTTAAGGCTTCAGAGGTTCTCATGAAACTATCGTTTAAATAATAGAATATCTTATATATTTTTCTCTTCCACAGTCAAACATGCCCTTTAGAATCAATGCTAGTCAAAGGAGATCAACAATCAGTGACCTTTGCTATCTAATTTAAAGTTATATATCCTCAGCTCACTGTTGTTTTAGGCAAAGCATATTATTAATTATTTATGAAAGTACTTACTCTAAATAAAATGAAAGTATTTATGTAATTTAGTTTTTAGCTTACACAATTTTAATTTTTAGCTTTAGGTTTTCAGTAATGTCAAGTTGTTTCTAAAATTGACATTGAGGTCAAAGCATGCAAATACCAGAGAGAAGATTTCATATGTTGCAGTTAGTTATATCTGTGATGGATCACCATTTAGCAATTTAATGTAATTTGACAAGTCTTGATTGGAAGTTTATGACTTTAAGATGCAAACCAACCAACAGCAGTGTTTGTGTAAACCTAATTTAATTGTGTAATGTTTGCATGGGATTTGAAAGCAATATATATTTCTTTTCCTAAAAAAAAAGACAGTAATGGAAATTCATACTTCAGTACAGTCCTCCTCTTTTCAGCCTGTGATGAAGAATCCCATTTTAAGAAATTGATCGAGAAAGAAAAGAGTTCCACGCTGTTCAACCATTCCTAACTAAGGCTCGAATGTTGTTCTCCTGTGTAGTAAATTTAAGCTTATTTTTCATGTGGAATTCTTCTTGGATGACCAACTCTGGACTACCAGAAAACCTTTTTTAAAAAATTATCTGTGACTTTTCTGAGATACTAGACCAAAAGAAGAAATAATCTTCATCTTTCTAAAGGAAAATAGATGTTGAAAAAAAAATCACTTGGCGATTCTGACAAATGAATTCCCATATTGTGAAATGAGGTCACTGTACATTAAGTCATGGAATTATATAACTCCTATTTGCCAGGGTAGATTTTCTAAAGTAAGAATCTCTGAATTTGTGCTTGTTTTCTGAATATATACAATTGTTTTCCTTAGAAATTTTTGAAAATTTGCCTGTTTTTTGTGAAATAAAATGTATTAATGTGCGCTATAGATATAATGTAGAAAATCTCCTTTCCATCCCTATAATTAATGGGTTTGGATATATTCTTAAAACTGAAATACATAATTAATTTTGCAAGCATGGCTAGTTTTCAGGAAGCATGCTATCAAAAAATAAGTAAAAATGATTGCAAAATCCAACTGTTTTCCATAGATATATGAAGAATATTCTGTAAAATTATCTGATGTTTGATTGATGCCATCAATATTTTTGCTATCAAAAAAGTGTAATACTAGTATTTGTCTTTTTTGAATAAAAATGTAATCTTCATATCAATAATACCTCTGGTATTTGCAACTGCATAATCATTCAATAACTCGAAAAGATACACTAAAATTGTTCCCCTGAAAGTGTTCTCTTTGTAATTGCTTTGTTTGAAAATGGTAGCCTAGTACTTGTGACAGTTCCATCACCTCATTCATTTTGAAAGAAATATGATTCCTTGGAAATGAATGAGATATGGACACCTGCATGTAATAATCCCCCGAGTTCAAGTGAAAGCACCCAACATGGAGTTAGCTAGATATTGTAACATGTGCATTATCGATACCTATATACAGAATAAGGCTGGGAATGAGTACTGAAAGCCATCCATTTTTATGAAAACTGATATGGTGTTGATGTTTTTCCTTTGTCTTTCCTTTGTGTATGCTGTTATTTATATGTCAATACACTGTAATTATATATGCTATTATTAAATAAAATTGATTGAGAAATTCAGTTATTCATTCATAAATATTTATTGGGCGTCTGCTGTTTATGAGGCACAGTTATAGATCCTGGGGATATGTCAGTGAAAACAACAGAACAAAATCCGGCATTCAGGGAATTTACATCTTAGTGAGAGTTAGTAGACAAAAAACATAATTTCATAATTATAATTGCCTCATTCCTATATAAAATAGAATGTTAGTTTGCATATCGTTTAAAATTTATTTTTTCTTACAAGAGTGCTGTATATTTATAATGTGATCTTTTTTTAATGATGAATATTTTTCTGAGTAAGGCATACTAAATACAAGTAAATGGAAAATAAAATTGACAATGTCATAATCTTTATCTTATTGACTCAAAATCTTATAAAATCTATGATACACATTACACTGTGACCATACTGATTTAACTTTTTGCATTCAAAGTAATAATTTTTGTAAATAACTTAAGGAAACCAGATCTGTGGCATGTGGTTAGAAAAAGTGCAGCAATTGAGGAAAAGGCAGTTTCTAGTAGAATCTGAGGGAAGAAAAGGTGTGATTTCCTCTATAATCTTTCTTTTTCTGACTATACAACTCTATAGAAAAAGATACTGTAGTGATAGTTCAGACAAACCCTTTTCCCTCAAAGCTTTACTAGTGAAGTTAAATGCTGATTACAATGCATTACTCAGCTTAGGAAATATTTTTTATCAGCTTATGAATATAGTAATCCTTTAGGAAAGATTTCCATAAAATCAAATTTATTCACTACAGCATCAGCATTATTTTACAAATCTAAAAACAATTTTACTTATCCCACTTGATCTTTCCAGAAGTTAGTTTTCATAGTTTTTATGAGTTATTTGATATTTTGTAGATGCAAAATACATATGTACAAGTGCAGTATAATATTATGCACATGTGTATTTATGCACAGTATGTTCATTCCTGTGGATTTATACATAGTATATGCATTCATACATATTTATACATCATATATACATTTATGAATATATACACCAAAAATTAAAATTTATTTTCTTCCTCATACCAAATATTAACTCCTCACTTCCATGTTCATCTCTGACAAACTTAATATTGTACAACCATTAAATTTATTTCCTTTTCCCAAATTGAGTAATAACATTAGAATTTCCACTTTTTAGAATTTTATCCATAGAATAAATTATCTATATGCATTAACATTCTTTGGAGAAAATCAAATATCCAAATAGGAAACAAAGATTGATATGATTCATTTTATTATATTGATTGTTTTAATAGTACTTGTGAGGGTTGTGATATTTAGAAAATCTTGAAGCCTTTCTAATGAGTTGTTTCAACATTTTAAGTTTTGCTAAATACAAATAATATTTAAAATTTTGCCAATAGGAAAATTATACTCTATTGATTAAAAATAATCTAAATTCATTTTCATAAGTAAGTCCTAATGCAGCTACATTAGACACAGAATGATTTCTGAAATAACAGAGCAGATGTAGGACACCATCTATTATAAAAATTGTCTTAATAAACTCATTATCACTTAGAAGTAATGCATGTAAAATAGCTTCTGAGGAATTATTGTTCTACAGAGTGCAGTAGTTGATAATAACGAGGGAAGATTACACTCTTAAGAAAGAAAGTATCATATTTCACTCCTCTGATCCTTCTGTTTTAAATGACAACCAAATACTAGGGACTCCATAAGATTACCGTGCAAAATGCCCCAGTCCCTTAATGTGTTGCAAAAATTCACTTTCTTTATTATATTGAAAATTTTTGATATTTTGTTCACTCATAGTAAATCTAATACTCTGTATTAAATCTCCCCAGTATGCAGTGTTTAAACTGCTACATGCAGACTGCTCGTCAGCTTAGGGATGGGGCAAATGAGGTTTGGAGGGTTGGGCATCTGCTACTGCTTTGAATTTGACATGAAAGAAAAGCAAAATGAGACATAATCAAAGCAACTGGGTAGAGCTGAGCAACCATGACAGGTGTTGTGCAAGAAAAGCCTAACCTTTCTCTCCCTGAGAGTGTGATCAAGTTTCTCTGGTGCTGCATACACCACTTGTAGGTCTCAGTCTTTGTTTGTGGCCCTGGTTGTGCAAAGAGGCTGGTTGATTTTCTAATCCACATCTTTGGGAAGGCGAAGGTTTTTCTAGCTTTGTTGGGTGTGCTTGGCAGGAAAAGAGAGCAAAGGGCTCATAGGCTCTAGCTGTACAAAAGAAAAAAATTTTTTTAAAAGAAACAAAATACTAAATAAATATTTTACTCATATGCCTGCTTCAGAAGAGACAAGTACTTTCAAATCCTTAGTTTAATTTTGAAGATCTATATCAGAAGTTCTAATGTAATTACTTAGCAATCATATTTCTACTGAGGAAGCACTGATAGACCAGGATATCTGTACAGTTATTGAGTGCTTTTAATGTGCCACACACCATGAGGATGAATTTAAAAATGTTTTAACTACATTTTTCCCAAAAGATTATATGAAGAATTTCATTTGCTAAAGATACAGGAATACATTTCTTTTGTTCCCCCTTTCGTTAAGTCACATGAAGCCTCAATTAGTTGCACTTATTTTGATGTGTGCAATAACAGCTTCAACACATTCTAGATATTTCAAAATGTAGGCCAAACTTCCACATCAGAGAGTTAGCTCAGTTAGCTGTTTTCTGTGTAAAACTGAACAATTGCATCTCCTCTGAATCTTAATTTTCCCATCTGCAAAATGGGAAATTTCTATTTCAAAGTATCAATGTGTAAAGTAAATCAGAGAACATAATTTAAAAATTTAGCATTATACCTGACACAGAGTAAGCATTAAGTAAGAATTATTACTATTTCTCTCTATTAAATTGTATTGTTGGTCCTCGCCACTCATATTCCTTTAGTCATATTACAGAGAATTTTCCATGACTTTGAACACAATAGGACAAAGGACATTTTTAAAAAGATTTGTATCCCTATCTTCCAACAAAATGCCTGACATACAGTGGGTGCTTAATAAATTCTTGATTAAACAATAAACATACAGTTTTTAATTAAGTAAATTTTCACTATAGTATGAAGAGAGAATTCAGCAAATTAGATTATTTGTTAGCTAGAGAAACTTCTATACCTAAGTTTATATGGCAGCATATATTGGTGAGGGGTAAAATTTACAAGTGTTCAAATATTCACATGCTGTAGAATTGACTTTCATCTTTAGTATTCAATGAGCCTTAGCTGTCCATTTTTTTAATAAATCATAAACTTGTTGTGGATGCCAACTGTACAGACACTTAAATTAGAATTACAAATATGTGACTTTTGCTTCTTTCTACAAAATCTTCCACAGCATAATTAGGTAACTATTTCAAAAAGAAAACAAAAGAATTAGCTGATAACTATTTATATTTTATAGCATGTTTTAGAAATTAATAATGCTTTGCAGTAACTTAGCCATCTTCATAATCACATTTATAAATTGCAAAACTTGGTAAATTTACAAAATGTTTTCAGTGAATTAATAATTTTCATCTAAAAAAGAGAGTTGTCTTTATTTTAAAGTATGAGAAAAATTATTTAACCAACTCCAGTATTAGAATATTCATCAAATTCAAAGAAGTGGGACCCTCTGGTAACTTCGTAATGCCAATCATGGACAGGATTTAAGAAAATAGTACAAAGACTATTCCTGGATAAGTCTGCACTGTAGAATTATTTGGGCCATCTCTATGAGAAAATGAAGTGTCATGCAGCTTACGCATTTTATTAAGTTTTGTTAAATGGGGTTCTACATTTGTAAAGTACTTAAAACAAAATCATAGTGTAGAACTATCGTATTATTCAAAGTAAATGACTCTCTAATTCAGAAGTCTAAGAACAAATTCAATTTCCCCAATCATAAATTTTCTGGGGGAAAATAAAAATTATTGGAATCAATTACTAGCCAAGAGTGGTGATGCACACCTTTAATCCCAGCACTTGGGAAGGTGAAGCAGGAGGATCACTGCAAATTTGAGGCTAGCCTGGGCTACATAGTGAGTTCAAGGCCAGCCTGATCTACACAGTGAGACCCTGTCTCAAAAAAAAAAAAAAGACTCAATTACTAAATGAAGGATACAGTACAATTTTATAAAATGCAAGTGGATTATGCCAATAATACTGTATCCAAAACTGGTCAATCATTCTCTGCAAAATGACTGGAAAAATTGGGCATGACTAAGAGTTCTTTCCTTATTGCAGTCACCAGACTTTATGTGTCATTTACAAAATTAAATGCACTTTTGTTAACAAGTCTCTTTAATTAAGGTATTTACATGCTTTAGCTTAGGAGTGTGTGTGTGTGTGTGTGGTTGTGTGTGTTTCAAGTAAAAACTCTTCAGTAATTATTTACCACTCATAAATGATTTCATTTTATAAGGATGTTCATGATAGTTCTTCATCCTGTTTTCTGACTCGCTTGCTAGGAGAACTAAATGGGAATATCACAACTGGAGGAAAATTGTGAGCTTCCATTAGGGACATGGTTTATAAGACTTAAAAGTCATGAAGCACAGTTAATGCCAAAACACTGAACAATATTAGCAAAACAAATTTATATGATTTTTAAAGCTATTAATTTATTTCTTTTTTGAAAAATTGTACAGCAAAAGAGTGTTGCTAAACTTTAGAGATCAAAGAAAAACCGTATAGACCTTTTCCAAAAAGACACAGTGGAATGTGGCTTAAAAAGATGCAGAATATAGTTATTTGATATTTAGTGTGTCATATATATAAAGTTGAATATTGGGTAGTCTTTAATTTCATAGGATATTTTGGGAAGATTAATTTAATTGTCAAAGAAGATAATTTATGCTTCCCTAGAAAATTACTAATGGATATTTTTCCAATTACAGTCAGTGCTACCTAATTATTACTCAGTTTTAAATTATTTTAAATATTCTACTTTCAGTATCCAATAGAGCAATTTAATATATTTTAAGGATATTTATATCTATTTTATTATTAATTTCTAACCACATAAAATCATATATATGTATTAGTAAATATACCCTATTCCCAAATTCTCAAACTCTGAAACTGTAAAATTACATAAAGACTTTCAAATGTTTTGTAATTTCTCCTTTACAGTTCTACTTCTCTCATTATAGGAATCCCCATATGTTATGTACAAGAAAAATCATGAAATGTTTGAAGGAAATGACAAGTATGAAGGATATTGTGTAGATCTGGCATCTGAAATTGCAAAACATATTGGTATCAAGTATAAAATTGCCATTGTCCCTGATGGAAAATATGGAGCAAGGGATGCAGACACAAAAATCTGGAATGGGATGGTAGGAGAACTTGTTTATGGGGTAAGCAAATCAATTTATTGAAAAATCTACTTACATGAAACTTTTTTTTACTTGGGCTCATATCAATTTTTAAATGTTATTTACTGTTTTTAAATTTATAGCTATGTTCTAAGAGCCATGAATGGTATTCAAATATTTCCCAATTTTCTTGAAAATATAATTCCTAAATAATGAAAATGACATTTAATGACTTCAAAGTCAGAAAAGGGATAAAAATTCAGAATATGTTCTCCTACTTAAAAAACAAACAAAAACATAGACTTCAGGATCTGTGGCGACTATTCCCTCAAGCTTGATGCTGCTACACCATAGAACTATATTAGTAAATCTGTAATCTGGTAATAGTAAGAACAGATTTCTTTCAACAGTGTAATGTTGGTTATTATTCTAGATAGTTATTTATATCCCTCTTGTTTGTAAATACTCATAAAATATCTTCTAAGTAATTGGTGATCACTACACCACTTTAGTTTCTATAAAATATCCATTCAATGTTTTGTACAGTTCTGCAGAACACAGTATATTTAAACTTTATGTAACACCATCATTTTTCATACTAGCATACATAAAGAAACACAAAAGCTAGAAATTTGTCTGAAACAGCCCTCCCACAAAGCATGCCATGCCCTCCCCTTGAGTGTGCCAGATATTGAGTGTACACATGGATACCCAAGGGCACATACAGCGCTGGCATTGCTGCCCGAATGAGCAAGAGCAAGATCACTCTCTTGAGCTACCACTGCAGTGTCAAAATGAAACTGGTACTTATCCAATGCTAGAGATGATACGATATTTTTAAAGTCCAAAATCCAAAACTACAGCTCACAGTAAGCCCTATTTGTCAGGTTACTAATAAAAATGCCATATACTTGAAATATATTCTGAAATTTCCTGAAAGTCAATTCATGTTTCACAGATTTCTCTTTCAAATCATACTCCATCTGATGAATCCTCATGAGGCCCCTTTGAAATGATGAATGACACAGAAAGTCAGAAAAGAGTAGATAGAAAGATTTAGAACATATCTGAAGTCCACAGAGGGACTCACTTTCCCAGTCTGCACTGCAGTGCAATAGTTTCATGATCCTGCATCTTGCTTTTCAGACCAGGAAGCAATGAACATTTTCTGCATGGTACAATACGGTGGCTAAAGCCTCAGTAGCAAAAGGAAATTGTTTGACATACAAAGCAATCAGTTTTATATCCATAAGAAAGAATTGCTGACTACTTAGGTGACATTAGATGAGGGGAGAAAATGCAGGGGTTTTTTAAAGGCAAAATATGTTTTAGCACAGGGTTCCCTGAAAGTTTCGTACTGAATTTTACATTCCAAAGAACAAAGGTTCCCAATACACATCTGTTCTTTGGCTAATATTTTAAATCTTTGAAACAGTAATCAATTTTCAGACATGGACATTATCTAAATTTTTATAAGTACAAGTTGTATATCCCTTATCTGAAATACCTAGGATTAGAAGGATTTCAGAATTGGAATTTGTTTTTCAAATTTGAGGATATGTGCATATACATAATCAGATATCTTGGGACTAGACCCAAGTCTCAATGCAAAATTTATTTGTTTCACACACACCTTTTACATTTAGCTTGAAGGTAACTATAAAATATTTTAAAATAATGTTGTGGATGAAACAAACTTTCTGTATTTGGAACCATGTTTTGACTGTAACCAATCACATTAAGTCAGGCATGGAATTTTCTACTGGTAGCAAGCATAATGTCAGAGATCAAAATTTCAGATTTTGCAGTATTTGATATTTTAGGGATGCTCCATCTGTACAATAACTCAATGCCCTCAAAAACTACTAGTAAGTATTTCATCTAAAAATCATACTTGGATTATTAATTAGTTATAGGCAGCCTAACTAACCTGAGTTACTTTCTGGGGCATTTGTTACGTATCTTTCCTCTAGAGTCCTTACCCACTGGGCAGCCCAGGTCCAACCCTTTGGAAGTGTTCTAACCATGTTTTATTTGGAGAGAAATTATTTAAGTGATTGAAACAAATGATTGAAAGAGAGCAGCATAATTAATAAAAACATATCAGTAATACACATGCTACAGAATCAAAGAGTCCTGAAGTCAAAGAGAAAAAAGCTAACATGACGGTATTGATAACATTGTAATCTTTCTTCAGCTAGTCTGAATGTTTAAAGACTCCAATCTCTGACACTTTAGTTGTCTGCTTTTGTCTCCAAGAAAATCTTCTTCTATGTCTCTTATACTTTTCACAGATTTGGTACTTTTCTCTGTTGTCTACGAAGTGTGTATTAGCTGCTCAATTTTTTTCTTTGCTACTGCTAATGTATATATGAATGCCCAATTTCCCAGTCTATAGGTAAAACTCAATTTACTTTCTTATTCTGAACAAAGACAGATGATTAAGTTTGAATCCATTTCAATGATTAACTTCAAATCATTACTTTTTTATTTACTCTGCAAGTTTGGCTACTACAATTGTTATGAATAGTTTGTGCAACATCACCACATAGGGAGACAAAGGCTCAGAACCTCTTACATTCTAAAGTCCTTTTTGGGATCACACCTATGCACTATAGCAAGTTTACTCTGATTTCCCATGGTGCACTGCTGCTCCATGCCTTTCCTGGGTCTCTCCTCCTCCTCTTCCTCTTCCTCCTCCTCTTTCTCCTTTTCCCTTTTATTTTCTTTCTTTTTTTTAATGGGTGTTTGTGTCTTGATCCAAGGGAATATTTCTCAAAGTACACTGCATGGCTCAGTAGCACAGATGCACCTGCACTACATGTGAAAATGTTGGTTCACCAGCCTCACGCCAGCAGTGCTGGAGAACACAAATCTTACTCAACTCCTGAAAGAGACATTTTATATACCTACTCACTTTTAGGAATCACTGACATTTATAAAACAAGACACACACAACATCCCCAGTGTTAGCAGAGAAAGTCCATGTGGACCCTGTTTTTTAACTAGTCTCTTTCAAAACTCACAAATCTCAGATATCAGAAGTGTCTCTTAGTAAGCATTGCTGTCACCACTTTCATCCAACATTCATCTTCCATTGCATCTACTTTTTTCTGTGCTTGGAACACTTTCATTTCTCTTCATGTGTCTTTCTTTTTAAGGTTCTCTTCTGCCATTCATGGTAACTTGTATAAATGAAAATTTTCAAATGATTCTATACAGAACAGTGTAGTATGTGAAAGGTGATATTTCAAGTAAATGAAAGGACACATTATTCATTCATTCCTGTTGGGAAAGCAGGACAACTACTTGGAAAATTAATAATCTTGTTATGGTTCATCATGAAATATACCAAATAAATTTTAGATTGATTATAAATATGAGAATAAGAAGAGTATTTCTAGACCATGAAACAAAAGGCTAAAAACAGAAAAGAATTTTATATAGATATAACAGAATTTAAACATATGCAACCCAAAATATAAATAAAAAGCAAAATAAAAATATATATATAATAGGAAAAAAGGAGATAGATTTTTGCAAAGGAGAAGAAGACCAAGAGATTAAAGGAGGGAGGAAAAAAGAAAGGGAAGAAAAGGGCAGGAAAAAAAGAATTCAAATGTGCTATACACATGCACCCACTCCCCATGAGGAATGGAATCATTATGTAATGCAAATTTGTGCTAATAAAACATACACATTACTCTAAAATACCATGAACTAAGTTATGGAAATAAAACAGTTGATGAATGAGGAAAATATTTGTAGCATATATGGAAAATAAAAGTTGAAATTTAAATTTGTTTTAAACCATTTACAAATTGGAAAGCCATAAGTTAATACCCCTTATGGAACAGTGGGATCACAATATGATAGGTAATGTATAAAAGAAGAAAATTGAGCCACTTGTTTTATAAAAACAAATTACAATTAGTAAAATGAATTCTTTCATAAAGAAAGTTGGCAAAAGATAAATGAGAATAGATAAAATAGGAGGTTTCTGAGGATCAAGGCAGCATATCCTTTCATGTATTGTTGGTGACAGAAGATATTTGCATTGTCTTTCTGGAGAAAAGCAAGGCAAAATACATCATAAACATTGAAAAGGTCATTACCTTTTACACCAGAGATTCCTTTTCTAGATTTCTTTTCATTGCTGGAGATTGGACACAGGCTCTCACTCATGTTAGGCAAGCAGGTTACCATCCCCAGCCCTGGAAATGTACTTTAAATAATTACAATATGTGTACAAACTTGTCTATTAAAATGTTCCTAGCCACCATTTTAAATTGTACAAAACTGCAAACGGTATAAATATCCCACATGATAAGAATTTGAGTATATTTTGATCTTTTCACGTGATAAAATATTTAAAAGCTTTGAAACTTATTTTTAATCTGTATGTTGAAATGGAAAAATACTCATCATATTCTTTGAGAGGAGAAAAACAATTATAAAACAAAGTTTTCTATTATTCTATTTTTTAAAAAATAAAAATATTTATAAAGGAAAGTCTAGTGGAACATATAGAAAGAACCAAGAGGTATCATGTACAGGTACAAATTTCCAATGATGAATGTCGTCATATTGTATACCTAAAATGTACCAATAAACTTAATGAATAAAAAAGAGTAAGTAGATAAGGAGGATAAGACAACTTATCTAAATTTGTTGACTCTATTATTATATACTAATTTTTCTGTAGCTAATTCATATATCACTTGAGTAAGGAAAATTATACAAAAAATACTAAACATAGGAAAATAATTCTCTCCCTCAATACTTCTGGGTCTTGCATATGTGGGTATTTATGAGGAAAATGAAGTTTACTTGTACTTGAAGGCATATAGAGCCCACTCTCAGGCCCCCAGTAGAGAGCTTGACTGCAGGGGATTCCCTGTCCATCCTCACCATCCACTGGCCTTGGACTGTGCCATCAACTCAGGAGCTCCAGTATATATAAAAGTGAATGTAACCATGACAGGCTCTCATGTGTATGGTTTCGTTTCTGATTCCATTTTAATTTCAAATGTTTTTCTTTTAAAATAAATAATTAAAATTCTTTTATTTGTGGAGCATACAACAGTTTAGTTTTTACAGTACATTTTATTTCATTTGATTCTATAGGTGACATGATTTAATAGGCTCAGATCTCAGAGCAACCATAGGTGTAAAAGTCACCTTTATGTGACTTAATTCCATCATCTACAAGACAGTGGCAAACAAAAGGTTGTTAGGAAGTTTAAATGGGCCGTTTTTAAAGATACAAAAAGCATCTCAAAAAATTGCTCAAAATCACAAAACTGGAAAGGGAGACTGGTTTCTTCTGATCATAACATCAGAACTGAAGCTACTGTGTTCCAAAGTCTTTTTAAAAAATTGGAAGCAGAAAATCAAAGTATGTGCAAAGCAAGGAACAAATGCCAATTTCCAGATTTTTGTGTGTGCACTGAATTGGAAAATGTTGTCAAACAATGGGCTTTCTTTTATCATACAAACACAGACTCTATGATCAGTTTTCTGGTAGTTGGAAAGGAATAAATAAGAAAGGACTGTTTGAAATTTGCAATTCATCATATTAAGGGATGGCTAAGTAATGAATCAGGGGCAACATTCCAAGTGAAACAGAAAAGGCTGCTGCATAGCCACATTTCTGCCAAGAAATTCAGAAATTCAGCCATATGGAAAGACTATTAAGTCTCTTCCTCTGCCCTGTCTCAGGTTCTCAAAGAGTAATAATAGCAATGTGAGTTCAAGTTACTTCTGCATATCCACTGTCTTTTTCTCATCTTTTTATCTAACTGACAGCACTAATAAAAAATGTTTTGTGCAATTTAAGTAATATCATATGGAAACAAATTGCCAGTCATGTATTTATTTATAATTGGGGTTATGTTTTTCAGAGTAAATGAATGACTAGTTAACTTTGAGTGGATCACTCCAGTGCTAATTGTGTCCTGAAATGCACTAATCTGTGTGTTTTCATGTGTCTTTTTTCTTATAGAAAGCAGAGATTGCTATTGCCCCTCTGACAATCACTTTGGTACGAGAAGAGGTCATTGACTTCTCTAAACCCTTCATGAGTTTGGGTATATCTATCATGATCAAAAAGCCGCAAAAATCTAAACCAGGAGTGTTTTCCTTCTTGGATCCTCTGGCTTATGAAATTTGGATGTGCATAGTCTTTGCCTACATTGGTGTCAGCGTGGTCTTGTTCCTAGTGAGTAGATTTAGCCCATATGAGTGGCACACGGAAGAGCCAGAGGATGGAAAGGAAGGACCCAGCGACCAGCCTCCCAATGAATTTGGCATCTTTAACAGCCTATGGTTTTCCCTGGGTGCTTTTATGCAGCAAGGATGTGACATTTCACCCAGGTTAGTTTCAAAACTCAAATTCTTCACCAATTTCCCAGTAATTCTAAATGTTGTACAGAATATCTCTGTATGTGTTCTTCTCTTGGAGGCAGAGCACAATTCTAAACACGATAAATTTGCAATTCCCAAATTAACGTAAGTATATTCATAGCCAATTTCTTCTAAGCTGGCACAAAACATAGACACTGTACAACATAGATTAACTTTCTCAATAGAAAAGTAAATATTCAACCAATGGGAACTCTCAGAAATTATTTTATATCAATATTTCATTCAGTGGTTTCACAGATGAAAACTAAACTGGTGGTGCATGCCTATAATCCCAGCACCCTGGGAGGCTGAGGCAGGAGAATAACAAGCTTGAGTGAGCCCAGTCCATGCAACTGAATGACCAAAATTTTAAAAAGGGCTAGAGATGTAGCTTAGAGTAATGAAAAAAATCTAAAGTGTAGAAGAAGTATTCATTTTGTCTCCTTTTCAAAAGCAAATATTGTTGCTGTCCTTACTATTGTTTCCCATTGTCAAAAATTAATGTTGGGGGCCAGGGATTTAGCTCAGTCGTTCTACTGCCTGCCTCACAAGCGCAAGGATCCCAGTTCGATCCCCGGTACCAAAAAAAGAAAAAAAAATGAATGTTGAACTTAATATTCAACTCAAGTAGCATAGAAGAGATATTTGTCGTGCAATTTCCTAAAAGCTAAGTCAGTGTAACTTATACCACATATATTGTTTTACATAACAACACATAAATAAGCTAAGCAGTACAAAAAATAAAGCCCATGATGTAATATATGCTAGTTACATAGAAACGTTTTTCAGCACCTGGGGGTTCGCAGCTCCCTTCCTTTGGATACCATTACTCAGTTTCTGTGTTCCTAACAATTAGCTTATCTCCTGTTGCAAGAAAATTTCCTGAATTCTCCCACAAAAAAATAGCTGAAAGTATGAGAAGCAAAGTATTGAATTAAATTTTGATTGTATATTAGCATTGTAAATTTGTTTTGTCAAAAAGTAGTATTTTGACTACAGTGTAGTCATGTACTTCATAAGACCCAGGAAAACTATAAATGTCCTTAAATTCCAATAACATAGGAATATGAATCAATAGCTTTAAATTAAAGAAATTAGAAAGAATCAAAGCATATTAAGTAATGTTTTTTAAAAATTAAGATTAAGGGAATATTAAGTAAAAACCCAACAGGTGTCACTTTTATAATAAGCAGTAAGGTAGCACTTTAAAATCAGAAGTACCTTGGAAAATATGGAATGATCTTTCACATTTCACAAAATCCGTGTGTGTGTGTGTGTGTGTGTGTGTGTGTTTTCCTGGAGACTGAACCCGGGACCTTTACACTGAGCTATATCTCTAATCCTTATTTATTTTTTATTTTGATACAGGGTCTTGCTAAGTCATTACGTTGCCCAAGCTGGGTTCGACCTAAGATTCTCCTGTTTCAGCCTACAAAAAGCCTGGGATTACACACATGATTTTTTTTAAAAATCTAAAAACAATTTGCTACAAGAATTTAAAATAGTTTGATGATCTCAATAAGTGAAATCACTACGAATATTTTTAGTGATCTGGTTTTAACTTCTCTACTCATACTCATTTTTGATAGCCAGAGAGAGAATGAAAAAAAAATTTTGTATTACCAGGTTATAAAGATAATTTATGACATGTCTCATCCTCTACTCATCTCAGTAATTGAATGTCGAATGCAAAAACAGTCCTGAACTGTGGTTACCATGAAAACAATCCTAAACCCTCATCTCGTCCAGCTTCACGTGAGCTAGGCCTCATTCACCTTGGGCAGGGCCCTCACTGAAGCTAAAGACAGTGTCTCCCCTTCAGGCTCAGAAAGGTAGCTGCCAACTTGTGTCAAATCTAAGACACCATCATTGTCCGGATGTACTGCTATTTTATGTACCACTAAGAGACGAAACAATGACCCTATATTTTATCTCATCAACCCTAGGCTGTAACCTAATTTCAGAGAGCCTGAAATATGAGGGAGATAGGATAATAATGAATTTAATCAAGTGTTCCTCTTCTCTATCTGAAGAAAAGTCATTAAGTTCCACATTTCTGCCATTAAACAATAAATAAACAAAGGTTCTCATACTTTCAGTGCCACATATATTAAGTGTAACATAAAAGACTTCAGATTATACAGAAACATTAAAATCTTTCTTAAGTAGATTTTCAGAAAACAAAAACAATGCTTGCAATTTTTTTTTCTTCCAGTACTGGGGATCGAACTCAGGACTTCGTGCTTGCCAGACAGGCTCGGCACCACTGAGCTACATCCCCAGCCCTGCAATTGTTATTTTTAAGAATTCTTAAATGAAATTGATATCTCTTCTCTCTGTATGTTGGTTAAAGAAAGGAAAATGTGAATTATATTATTCATGTTTAGATCCCTCTCAGGCCGAATTGTTGGAGGTGTTTGGTGGTTCTTTACCCTCATCATTATATCATCTTATACTGCTAACTTGGCTGCTTTCCTGACGGTTGAGCGAATGGTTTCCCCCATAGAAAGCGCAGAAGACCTGGCCAAACAAACAGAAATTGCCTATGGAACACTGGATTCAGGGTCAACGAAAGAATTCTTTAGAGTAAGTTAAGGGAAAAACTAATGATAATATATGTTCATAATTTTGAAATTCAGGCTGTTTTCCCAAGAATCATACTATGACTTTAGCCTTTATAAATTCCGCACACATAATGGTAATAGCTATGTTTAATACTAATACTTCCTGGATTTTATAATCACTTTAATTTGAAAATGCTAATTGATTTCTTTACACTGCAAGAGAAACCTTCTGTAAGGAATAATAACAGTGAAAAGGTAACTAAAGCAACTTTATAATGTAATTTTTCCAAAGCTTTCCAGTTGGTTGATGGTGCTATGATAATACTGGATTGGACAAGATTGGATTTATGTGTGTTTGGGGGCAAGAGTATAAAAATGAGAGCACACTTTGCTATTTTCTTTTCAGTAGTACATGTTTGTAGTATATAATGTTTATATTCCTTATGGGGAATTGGTGCATGTAGCTAATATATCTTAATTCCTTTTTTTCATCTTTTTTCCCTCTCCTTCCTCTTGCCTCCATCCATCTTTGATTCCCCTCTCCTCTCTCTCTCTTCCTTTCTCTCTCTTCATTTCTTTCTCTCTTCCTTTCTTTCTCTCTTCCTTCCTTTCTTCCTTCCTTCCTTCCTTCCTTCCTTTCTTTCTTTCTTTCTTTCTTTCTTTCATTCTTCCTTGCTTTCCTTCTTTCTGTGCATGTTTCCAGTACATAATGCTTACATTCCTTGTGTGGAGTTTGTACCTGTATATAACACATCTTAGTTCACTTTTTTCATCCCCCTTTCTTCCCTTCTCTCATCCTCCCTCTTCCTCTTGATTCCCCTCCTCTTTGAGAAAGATCTATTACTTCCTATTATCTTTTATTTTACTCTTTGGATTTCCCACATAAGAGAAGCCATCCAATATTTAAGCTTGTGTGTATGATTTATTTCACTTAACATTATGGTCTCAAGGTGCAACCATTTTCCAACAAATAACTCAAGCTTATCTTTCTTTATGGCAGAGTAGTCCTCCACTGCGTATAAATATCCCATTTTCTCTAATGAGCAGTGATATCGAGCATTTTTTCAAGTATTTATTGATCATTTGTACTTTTTCTTCTATACAGTATGTATTTATTTCACTTGCCCATTTTTGGATTGGGGCTTTTATTTGGGGGTGTCTAATATTTTTGAGTTTTCTATATCGTCTAGATATTAGTCTTCTGTGAAATAGCTGACAATTTTTTTTCCATTCTGTCACTTGCTTCTTCATTCTGTTGGTTTTTTCCTTTGCTATTCAGAAGTTCTTTAATTTGATATGATCTCATTTGTCGATTCTTGGTACTACAGTATTTCCTGTGCAACCAGGTTCTGTTCAGAAAGTCCTTACCTATATCTATGACTTCAAGAGTTCATTTAAAACCCAAAACTAACAGATTTACTACTTTTATGAGATACATTATTCTGTAATATATTCGTATCAATTATTTTTAAAGCAACATATTTGCTTTCTTATAGGAGGATAGCAGCAAGAACATAAGTTTTTAGTTTGTTCCAAGTTTGAATTTTCTGATCAATGAACACTTTTTCTATTTTGGTTCTCTTTAAAACCAGAAACACATACATGATACTGTCTCATCACAGAAAAAGAGTTCATTTTGTGATTTCAGAACTGGAAACTGAAAAAGTAACCAGAGATACTTTCATAAATTTTGAAGTAGATAATAATGAGTACAATTTATATTTGGCATCAATATTTTAAAGACCGGAATATTCAGTGGCTTAGAAGACATGATATATTTCACCATTTCCTAATCTTTTATGTAAAAGTATTGATTGTTCAATATTCATACTTATAAACAATATTTTACAGATTACATTTTCACTTTAAATATATACATTTATAATTTTCTCACTCGGCTTGAAAAATAAAAACAACATAATGTGCTACTCCTTAAGCCAGTTCTAAATTTTATGTTCCTGTATTTCAGTAAGATGTCCTTCTTTAAAAAGATTTGATTTTAATATACTACAGATGTTTATATAAACTAAATCAAGAAAAAATTGCTCAGAAATTCAGTTGAACCCATTCTTGGGCATTGCTTAAAAAAGAAACCAATGAATATCATAATTGTCAATAATTTGGAACACTGTTAGTAGATGTAAATTAAAATGTATAAACTTTTAAAAATATTTGTAGATGTTTCTAAAACTCTGTCATGACAGTGTATTTTATTAAAAATATTCTCCAAATACAGTTAATTTATTGAACTCTTTTTATCTTAGTGAGCATATCCTCAGCTCCACACTTAATGATAGAAACATAAGTCTGTACTGCATTTTCACATAATTTCAGTACATGGCTGAAAATCTGTCACTTTGAAATTGCTTCCACCCAGAAGTAAATAGGCAAAATTTACTGATTTTACCTAGAAACTATTCTGTATATGTATCAAAATAGAATGTAAGTTTTTACTATCACTTGCATTTTGCTGAAAAGTGATGACTGATTGTCATTTAATAAAGGAAATATTTGCAGGCTTATCATTCTGCCTTGTGCAATACAGGGAAAAAGAAATGTCATGTTGATTCTCTGAAAATGTTTCAAAAATAACTCACTGTGAAGCTCTTTAGCATCAAGTATACTGAAAATATTTATTTCTAAACTTTATAAAGTTTTTAAAAAGCTGCTCAAGTTCTAAAAACTGGTGAGGTAGATAAGAGAATATATTGATAAAAAAAGTAGGAATGATGATGGCTGCTTCCTAAATTTAGAATCTTCAATACACGCTCTACAAGCATTAGGCCTTGTTTCCTTTCTCTCTTACTCAACCTCAATTTTTAAATTGGAAGATTTTTATAAGTATAAGTATTTATTGTTGCAGAACCCTCTGGTCCCTAATGGGACAAGGAAATAATTTCCCTTGGCAGCATACTTTCAACAATGCATAAATTTGGGTTTTCTGATAAAAAAAATCTCATTCATTCCCAACCAGATTCCCCTTTCTCCTTTACCGTACATGATGACCTGGTTTAAATAAACCATTTGTCTGATGGGCTGAGGAAACAGAACGTGAAGGCTATTTTTGTACTTGTCAAAAATGTTTTCTCACAGGAGCATACTAATGGCACATCTGTCACCTCCACTAAGCTGCCTCAGGCAGTGACCTACACTGGGCACGTGAAAAAAATGTCGCAGTTATAATCAACTGGAAAAAAAAAGAATTAGACCATGGGGGAAATTTACATCTGAATTCAACATGCATTGGTTTTGCCCCATTCTGAAACTTGATTCACTTCATGTTCTGCACACCTTGTTAAGCACAAACACAGTCATTTAAGGAGTGTCTGTACTTGTCACTTAATGATAGCCTTGCTGTTTAGGTACTTTAACATTATACACCTGATTCAAACACACTGATTTTCATCTCAACACAGATTTTATCTTGTGCCTGTTCCAGTCATCAGTGAAATCATAAATGCATAAAGGAGGTGGATTACTATCTCAGGGTTTAGCATATTATCAAATAACACACTGATGAGCTCTCACTAGAACATCAGACTTGCTGCATAAGCTCCCAGAAGAAAGAAGGAATTCACCTGGTAGCAATGTAAACATTAACTAAAATGCGTGATATTTATTCATAGTTTCTATTAAAAGGTATAGGAGAATTCTTCCTTTTTTGAGAAATTAAAAGAATAGCACATTTTTAAAACTGCAGGAAATGTTTTATCTAATAAAATAGTGTTTTAAATCAGAATTTCCTAAATGTTAAGTTTCACAATATAGATCAGGGACTGATTTTCTAATTACAAAAATTAATGATTTTTATTTTCTTTGCTTATTTCCTTGAGCATATTTACTTCCCTCACCTGCCTTGTACATAGATACAAATCAGGTTTAGAAGATTTAGAGCCTTAAAAATTCCTTTGTCATTGTGTTTATGAGCTCACTGGGTCTGCAGGAATTTCTTCCTTTAGCCAGTCTCATCAGATACATAAATATTTGCTTGCCCTCACCCCATAGCAAGCACTGTCTCGCAGCCTCACATAATAACACAGAGATACTGTTTTCAGTCCTTCACCTCTTGATTCCCTCATCCTTTCCCCATGTGTAAGTGATCACATCCAAGTTGCGCCCCTTGAAATCAGAATCAGAATTTTTAAACATTAACATGTTTACAAACCACAATGATTTTTTTCCTCAAAAACGATGCTTTCATCTTTCTTCTATTTTCCACTGAGTCTCAATTTCACACTTTCTATTGCTCCTATGGCCTCCTAAATTTAGCATAACTACCCTACAGATTCCTTTTTTCCACCTTTTTTTTTTTTTTTTTTTTTTTAGTACCCGGGATTGGGTCCTTGAGCTTGCACAGCAGGCGGCGAAACCACTGGGCTAAATCCCCGGCCCCACATTTTACATTTTTTCCACCTTTTAAAAAAATTGAATCAAATTCTTTTGTGTTTAAGTTATATATAACTCAATATAGTTAAACAAATGTATCAGTAATTTTCCTCACATTAATATGGTAATACAGAAATGGACTCAAAAAAAATATCAATGGCCTACAAGTACTAAGCTGTAAAAATACTCTTTTTCCATTTTGCTATGCTAGTTTTGTTTTGCTGCTCTCTTCTTTCAGTATTCATATTGATTTTATTTTATCTGTTTTCAACATATTATACATAGTAATATCTACAATATACGTGGGACCATATACCTTTTGGAGTGAAACTCTCAACTTATAAATATATTAAAAAGTGATTATATATCTAAAAGACTTGTTTATTAACACTTATTTGAATTCAAATCATCACAGTAGATATATAAGAACAATCTTTTATCACATGATCCAGAAAGTTAATAATTCTGAGAAGTCATTTAAAGTAAAAGAGTTGATTTTCTGGAATGGAACACTACTTTTATGTATTTTTTTAAAAAGAGACATGAGAAGGATGTATTAGAGGATTTATAAGATGCACTCAAGATCAGAGTGAGGTTGCTTAGAGAAGTGAGCCACCAGAACTCTATGTGTAGGTAAAATGAATGAGCCCTAACTGCCTGGCCTCCCTAATGGATCCTGTAGCTGACATTTTGAACCTTTCCTTTGGCTGGGAAGCACATAAAATCTTTGCAACAGAAGCTTTGTAGTTGAAATTGAATTGAATCTAGTGTTAGCATACAATTTCATAAATGAGGATTTCTGTAACCTGTCGATACCCAAACACGCACATACACTCATCACAATCTCTATGTTCTGAGGTATTTTTCAAGTGTCCATAGCATTGAAACATTTTATAAGACAATAAAGATTATCTATTTCCCATCTTGACATTTGTCAATATTTGAATACACATTTTCTTTGGTATTCAAATATGTGAATCATTCTGTGGTTTATCACAGGTTTATCGATTACTATTTTCCCATCTTTTGAAATCAGAATTTTGAAAATTACTTTTATTAATTTTTTTCCTGTCCATCTGAATTATTTGCCTTTGCCCAAAAATATATATTTCTAATTTGCTATTCAAAATATTTATGGATTATTAAGGAACTGATTTTTATTGGACTCTATTTGACAAAAAGGAGGATCAATATAATAAATATGCATGCTATTCAGAATTAGGTTCACACATAAAACCTCCATTACTTTTGATTTGGATCAATATAAGAAATTATAAATGTAATTATAAAAGTCTATGTGAGTCATTCAAACAATATTAGGGCTTTTCTAACTTACTAAATAAATCTTTTGGAAACACAAGTTCATTTGAATATATTTTTACATTAAAAATATATATATGAATGAAAAACATCTAAGCCCAATGGAATACTAGCAAAAGGACCTGGGCAAATTAAGTAGTGGGAGTAACATATATAGAGCTCAGGTAGACAGAAGTAATTTATAAAAAGAAATAAGTTTCTTGGTTAGGGTCAGGAGATTGTCAGAAAAAGTTAAATAAAGTTTTGACTGACCTAGAATTTGGTTCTTCTATTGTGAATATTTGGTTTGTAAATGATAGCCAAGTTTTTTGCCTTCTTCAGTGTTCAGTTACTGATGTGATATGAACTGAACTTTTATAAACCTCCTACTTTGCAGCATGAAAAAATAATAAAAATAACAATTCTTATTTGTTGTAACTTGAATACAGCATTAAAAAGAACTTTACAAATTTGAAATTAAGTCCTATCTGGTCCTTTTCCAGTGTATCATGAATATGATGCAAAACATGGTTTTATATGTTCAACATTCTTCATGGCCTTCTACACTTAAAAAAATAATAAGTTGCTATTTAAACAGTTGACTATGGTAATTATTATTGCAAGAGGTAAAGGCGTTTTTAAATATCACTTTCAAAATCTGTCATTTCAGTGATTTTCTAAAATTGTTCTAAAGGACAGTTTTCCAGTTATTACAAAAATAATCTTGTGTTACTATTATGTTACTACATGGCAAATGGGAATTAAAGGGCAGTGGAAAGATACTAAAAGCCTTTGTCCTTATCTTGCCTCAGTCAGTATTAACATGTTGTTCTCTTTTTTCCTGTATTTAAT
This sequence comes from Heterocephalus glaber, assembly GCF_000247695.1. The sequence continues at coordinate 748,902 of NW_004624784.1, forward strand.
TTTATTTTCATTTCCTCCAGAGATCAAAAATAGCAGTGTATGAAAAGATGTGGACCTACATGCGATCAGCAGAGCCATCGGTGTTCACTAGGACTACAGCTGAGGGAGTAGCTCGTGTCCGCAAATCCAAGGGCAAATTTGCCTTCCTTCTGGAGTCCACTATGAATGAATACATTGAGCAGCGAAAGCCCTGTGACACCATGAAAGTGGGAGGAAATCTGGATTCAAAAGGCTATGGAGTAGCAACGCCCAAGGGTTCCTCATTAAGGTGGGTGGAATAGTATAACAATATAACATGTGTTGTTATAGTATTCCACCTTCCCTGATGTCCCCAAGAGAATTATTTTCTTTTGTGTGTGAACATGGTATGTTTGTTTGTTTGTTTGTTTTCTTTTAATCCATTTCATATATTTTGGTCAACAATCAGGTAATTTTTTAAATTTTAAAATAATCATAGTTGACATTAATCTTTGAAGGCCATATAAAAACCAAACTGGTTGAACACTAGCTGCTTCCAGCAGGCCTAAAACACGAGTAGCATATGCTTGTATATTTCATCAATTTTTTTTGGCCACCAACATCTGCACTGTCATTGTGTCAGTAATAATTCTATATTTTATCATTATTTTTAAAATTATGGCTGGCTGCTAGTTTCTGAGTAAGAGGAAATCAACTTCTTAACAAACTGCTTTTTTTTCCCCATTTCAATGTTTTATTTGTTATGGAATCATTCCATTTTAGATTACCTAAAGGTTGTATTGCATTAACTTTTGAAATCACCTCTGTTTATGAAAGTAACTGAGGTCTGAGGGGAAAACAGCCTCTAGTTTTATAGTGTTTACTCACACCACACTCCTGCCTTCTTCAAAGGGAGTATGGTGTAAGTAAATCTGTAAAATTAGACCCAAGGCAATCCAAATATGTTTGCAAATAAGCCCCGAAATGTGGTTTATAAGTAAAACACTCCACATGTGAGTTAAAAGTGAGACTTTCATTCTTACGGAAATATTGGTTAAATCTGCCCTTTTCATCCTTTTGGTCCTGGACATAGAAAATGCACATGTTTGTGTCCAGGAGGCAGAATTTCCTATTTTCCTTAAGCAATAAAGGCTGCTGTTGAATTGATGGGACTAGAGCCCATCGCAAGTGGTGACTGACAGATTACTCTGGTCTCAGTGCTGCTTAGGAGAGATGCACACAAAGCACAGATTCAAGAGGAAATCAGAGTCTTTGCTAAAGGACTTAACCAAGAACCTGGTCTTGAAAACTGATGTCTCTGGTAAGCCACTGAAAAATGAAGGTAATGAGACTTGCGTTGCTACTCAGAACAAATGAAAGCAATACACATATCACACGATTGTTTTCATTGGTTTCAAAAAGGGAACAGCAATGTGATTTGAGATTGTGTTGGGTGGGGGAAGGATTAAGAGATATATAGAAACAAATACTAGTATTGAAAGGGTTGTGCTAAAGCAACATTATGCATTTACAAGCAACACTGTAATAACTAGTGGAGGCTTTACAGTACGTTAGAAAACAGACAATTTTAAAAGGTCATTGGGAAAACTATCCAGTAAAGACTAGCTGGCAGTTGACTTTGGCAATTTTGGTCTGATTTATTTGAACTGGCATCCCATTTGAAACTGAAGAAATATGCAATGAGAAAGTCAAACTAATAAATCATCTATAATAGAATTTTACCCAAAAACATTTTGACCATTCAGAAACTTAAATTGGCGTCAGGATGTTTAGTCTTTATAGTTTTGCACTGTGTAGTAACGAAAAATATATACTTTCAATGAGGTCAGTTGACAAATTTCTGTTGAAGTAGTAGTTAGCAGAGTACCCTAGTGTAAATAATTTAAATGAAAAAGAAGGGGTGAAAGCAATGATGGCTGATATGTAGATCAGTGTTCAGTCTATTGATTATATTCACTGGATGTCTCTTTTGCCCTTAATTAATTCTCTGTGGATGTAGCTGCCTTGTCCTCTGTTTTGTGTCTACTGATAAAGTCAAGCTCCAGAAACTGAATTTGGCCCTAAGATATGGGTACGTCTGACTCCCATTGATGGCAAGAGAGTTCCCTCTTAAATGCGCCACTTTGTCAGATCCACACTACAGGGATTGTTTGGGGAGACGCTGAAGGGCTTCGTCTGTCTAGAACTGTATAATAATCATCCATTGGCTTCCCCCTCTTTTCCTGTCCTTCCCTGGATCTTGTTAATGAGGCAATTGTTCAACTCAGCTTCCTGGATGGAGAGTTTGTTTATGCACTTTGTTTTGTATATACCACAGTTTCCTGAGCAAGCTGGCCCCTGCATGCCAAAACGACAGTATTTTGTACTGTTTGCTGAGAACATTCAAAGAGCACTGAAGGCTAACTGGCATTCACCTTACCTTCCATCTCTTCACTCCCCAAACCCGCAGTCATCTAAGCATGAGGCTCATTAGATTTAAATAATCATTCTTATCATATAAGGATTCTTCTTTTTCAAAAGAGGCCAACTAATATAAAGAAGAACCAATAGGCATCTTCTGGATAAATTTTTTAGCATGTAGAAGCAAGTTCAAATTAATTGCATTCATTAAAGTGAGATACAGAGGGCACAGCCATGTGAAGTGTCTTTGAAACATGTCTTAATTCAGTTCAGTAGAGACTTAAGTCTGTTTTCCTATAAGATCTTTTTCTGACCAGGTCTTTAGGTTAATTGCTCTGGATGTGGTAAGAAATGTGTATTTCATTGTCATCAACTATACCTTTCTCACAAACACTGTTGTTTTGCTTCCTTAAACAATGTAAGAGTTTAAGAGAAAGGAAACAGTAATGTTGCCTTCTACATAAGCTTAACCAGAGAAGGCTGACAAGTGAACGTCAATGTTCCTTTGATCAGTGGAGTTTTAAGTTTCCAAGTCTTGAAGTTCATTCAAAATGCTTCAGGATAAATGCCACTGAAAGCAGGAAGAGTACAGTGTACAATCAGGATGGAAGTGCAGAACTTGGGTCTTTATTGTAGACTTTAAAACAAATGCAATCAGTATTATCACAGAGAACATATCTGTTATGGGGCTTAAGAACATACCACAACAGTGATCACTGGCATGAATTTCTATGGTAAAGAATGATATACAGAGATATTTGTAGTTCAGAGAGACTGTTTCAGACTAATGTTGGCTAGACATATACCTGAAAACTTAAAACCCTTGAGCTATCAGTTATACATGGCTAATAAAAATGCCAGAAATTATTGGTTTATTGTACTTTGACATACATTCTTAAGGTGACAGAACAATGTAAGATATGTTGATCTTTTTATTCCTTTTTTAAAAATCTTTTTACTTCTATGAAGTTTCTTTCCACATACACAGTGCTATAGATACTTCTATCAATACTATGGCTTCCTCCTCATCCCTTTTTCATCCCCCTTGACAATCCAAAACAGTTGTAAGAGGCTTCTTCTAGCTGCTAAATTTGTAAAACTGCTTTAAAATATACACTTCACATGGCATTATAATGAAAGGTAAAGTTGAGATGAGGGGGAAGTATATTTTGACTTTACTACTATACTGTTAACATTATCAACTTCATTATATAAATTTACAACAGTAGATGTCTTCTACATGTACTTTAGTGTTTACAGTATAAAATTATACACTTTGCTACTAAAATATTATCAACATTATTAAATTTTCTATGCTGTACTAGTTACTATTCTATTGACTTTACAACGCAATAAATAAAACTATTAGAAGGTGTTTATACTGAATAATTTGGTTAATATAGATTGACTAGTGAGTATTTTAGAAGAGAATACTCCTTTTTAAATAGTAATAGTATTTTGCATCTGTGCATATCTTTAGGAAACAAAGTAGTGGGTCTCATCTGAGAACTTCTCCTAGACCTTGTAAGCCTGAATACTTTATATTTTTATTATTATTTATTTTATTATTCATGGTGATAATTCCCATACAAACTTTGCCTTTTCTGAAGTTATTTGAGGGACTGTCTAAAATAAGACAGATATTGTTACCAGAAAATGGTTTCAAAGGAAAATAGCTCCAATAGAACTTGCATCACTGGGTGAACTCTGGAGAAAATGAGAGCCAGTTGGACTTGGCAATCCCACTGGCAAGAATGCATGCCAACAGGAACTGATCCTTTGAAACCAGACCCATCATAGTTCTTTTACAATGAGCAACTCAGAGCCACCCAGCAATAGCACAGCAGGGGGGAAGAAGTATTAGAAAAGAGGAGAAAATACTACATCTTTCATTAGACTTCTCTTTCTATATTTAACAAAACCTCTGGCCTCACCATCAGCCCATATCTAGATCTGCTTCAGGATGAGTGGAGTTCTCCATGAGCCAAATTATGTTTGCTGGACACTGTGTGTGAGAATAAAGATATAATCCATATTTTAATAATTAGAAACAAGTTAACTTTTACTCCTTAATATAGACACTAGAAAAATTTAAAACTACATAAACGTGAGACTAAGTATTTAACATTACTGAGCATTACTTGCCCTCAAATGGATGAACTTTTCCATCTTCCAGAAATGAATTGCAGTAAATTAGCACACAATTTTTTATATTAATCATTAGGGAGAGAAATATCTGAGAATATCTTCCATTTTCTTATTAAAGGATGTTAAAGATGCTTAAACTGTACTTAAAGATTACTTAATCTTAGCCAGGTGTGGGAGCACACACCAGTAATCCCAGCACTAGAGAGTCTGAGGCAGGAGAATAGCCACAAATTCAGACAGATTTGCTGTATAATGAGTTCAAGGGCAGCCTGAACTACACAGTGAGAGCCTATCTCAAAAAAATAAATAAATAAAAATAAAGATGCCACAGATAATTTGGCTTTTGTGTTCCCATCATATTTTAAATGTAACCTACTGGGCTAGAGATTAGTCAAGCACAACAAAAGTACATCACACCTCTTAACCTACACATACACAAATACACACAAATCCCCCCTGTGCCAATATGCTTAAACAGCTGCCTAGTTTGTTATTAAAGATGCTAATGTTTATGATGGGTACCAAGTATTTTTCATTCACAAACTGAGCTGTCACATGGTGAAGGTATGGAAGTTATATGGGTCCTGAGGGAAAATAATTGCACAATATAATCTGTATACTTTATTCTTTTCTTTCCAGGTATTGAGCACAATAGGAAGCATAAAACTTTTCATTATCATTTGAAATTCCAGGTTTTTAATTTACTTCTTTCTGGTAATTTTTTATGATAAAAGTTACAGCTCACCATGAAGAACAAACAAATATTGCCTTTTTCTGCATTGCTCTAATACTTATCAGGCATTATACATTTTTGCCTTTTTTCTCAAAATAATGCTGAGCTAATGTGCTTTCAGTCTTTGGCAAATAACTCAATAAATGATTGCTGGCTTGCAACTGAGAATTTATCAGGTCATTTTTAAGTTGCTCATTTTTGAGATGCTTTGCAGCTCCCCAAGTAGGAAACATCAGACTGAAAAGTTTCTCACTTCAATATTAGTCTTTTGTTCTTTACAGTATTCCACTTAGAAGTTGTATTTTAGTAACCTTTCTGAGAAATGGGAAATTTGTGGCCATTTTAGTTTTTACCACTTTAAGAAGGATAAATTTAAAAAGATAAAATTGCTACAAAGAAGCTTAGCAGTTTACTTAAGCCTTTACAACTTGATATGAGGAATCTAAAACTAGATCCCAATTCTGATAGGATAAGGAAAGCCAGAATCCCAAACTGTTGCTCTTTCGACCCATGCAATCAATTCATAGACAATATGACAATCGTTTCCTATAAAATAAGAATATCCAGAAAGAACATATGTATCTCATACAATTCAATTTAATTCCATGGCAACACAAACTTACATGAGCAGGGAAACTATTGCCACTAAGTCAGGTATCCTTGACATCCACATGCCAAATATATTTTGAAACCATAAAGGTGTATCTAAAGCCAAAGCTCATAATCTGATCCATAATAAATGCACTAAAAAGCTCTGGATAAATTTACTTCTACATTTGTAGCATATTTAAGTATTTGCTCTTAGCATATGACAAGTAGCCATATAGGATCCATACTATGTCACTCATTATTACAGATCACCCCACTTCAAGGAATGGTCTCCAGATGCAGTTGTCCCCATGTAGTGGTCATATTAAAATGAGACATGAGAAGAACAAAGTGAAAGTGTAGAGATTCTGCGAATTTGGATCCGCCTTTCTGTAATGATGGGTGGGGGCCCAGATAAGAGTTCACTGGAACTCAAACTATAAAACAATGGAACTGGAGGGAAGTCCTCCCCAAGGGTTCTGCCAATGCTAAGGTCTAGAGAGAGGCAAAACTAAGACACTCTAATGAATCAGCTGGTGAAAGCAAAATATCAGAAAAGCTCTACTAACAAAAGGATAGGACTTGGAAAGACATATGGAAGAGAAATTTATGAAACCTGAAATCCTAGAGCAAGGAAGAGATGGAGAGTAGTATGTATCAAGATGCCCAGAGCTGTTGTTTTATACTGAATTGTGACCCAGGGTATAGGTGTGTTGCTGACATTCAAGTCTTAGTTGCAGAACAAATATCCTGCATCAGAGAAATTATTCATGTGAGACTTTCGCCATCCCCAAGGTCACTTGGCAAGAATGAATTGACAGAGTGGGAATTCTGCACTCCCATAACAGGAAAGAACATTGAGGCATGACATAATGTCATCATGAGGGGTGATTTAGATCAAAGGCAAACCCTTTTTGTATGCAGGAGGGCACTGCCAGATCACCTTGATGCATTACAGCTTCAATAGTGTTCCCTTGCCATTGAATTCACTTCTGTTCCCTCATACTCAGCATTCTCCAAAACAAGATTTAAATTCTCATTGCAGGGTGGGCATAGTGGTACACGCCTGTAATCCAAGCACTCAGGAGGCAGAGGCAGGAGGATTGCCATGAGTTTGAGGCCAGCCCGGGCTACAAAGTGAGTTCAGGGCCACCCTGAACACAAAGCGAGACCTTGTCTCAAAAAAGAAGAAAAATTCTCAAAGAAAGAGTTTATGTTCCTGCTGTGCATAATAGTTTCTATCATGACTACAAAGCTGCTCTTGAGTCCTTTTAGTAATGATTCAATTTCTAAATAAATGTGTCAGGTTAAATTTCTCTACTATAGGACCTTAGGGTATAGCATCATGACTTCTCTAGATAGTAAATGCTCTTGAAGTTAACAATTATAAAGCTGTCTGTATTTGGATTATAAGTAAATTTAATTTATCCTCAGAACATCAACAAGGATCAAGTGACAAGTTTCGTGTTGTTCTCCAGACTTACCTTCCAACATGAAGGTGACAACCTAGGGACCTTAGCACAGGCTGCTCAGGGAAATCATAACTTTCGGAACTCATACAACTCTGAACAGTTTGGCAAAATGACAGACATTATAATCATGCTGCAGTAGATTCCTTCCTCTCCCTACCTCAGGTCACTCTTAGCTGAGTATAGAGATAGAACAGGGAGGGATTGAAAGAAGAGAGAGTAAAAAATATTTCCAATAGTTAGATAAATGAAGAATATTTCACACACACATACTCATACTCATACAAATGGCTTTGGAGGGCTTCACGGACATAGTCATGTTTTTCATGAAACTCCAAATGCCTATAGTAAAATACTATAAAGCTCACTTTAACGTGAATGTAATCTAATCTTTAGTAGAATTCTATTCCATGCTGCTTTAATGCATTTTTATGTTAATGATCAACATCTACTTAAGGTCATAAAAAATAAGGATTTTCTTCAAAAATGAAAAATCTATCCATTTCTTTCAGCATAGGACTGTATAAAGAAAACCATTCTTCCACAACTTTAAACATTATTCACTTTTGTCTCTAAAAATAGTATCAGCCAATATGGGGCTAAATTAATGATTCATACTTAAGAAAAAGAAGGTAGCTTGACAGTCATTTAGAATGAGCTAGAAAATAGTAATGACTGGTTTAGGATTATATTGCATTTTAATTTAACTGGGGATAAGAAGCTGTGGCTCATTTATTTCAAGGCTTATTTCCCCCCACCCACCAAAAACTCAGCCCTATAATTCTATTTTTCAGAATAAAATTATTTCTGAGATAACTTTTCCACAAATATACAGTATCATACACACTTGGCAACACATGAGTAGAAAAATCACTGTTCAACTCTCCAAAATACCTAGCTATGGCCCTGAGTCTTATTGGAAACAAGTATTATATTGAATGTAAAAATATTTTAAATAATAATTACAGTGACAAAAGTTAGAAATACCATCAACACATCATTTATCATCCTTAATATCAGAAGTCTTTTATAATTGAAAATAGTTTCTTTAAATGAACGGATTCCATACTTTTTGAAAATCTAAAATCCATCATTAAGTAATACACACAGACTGAAATACACTTCCAAAAAGTTTGTGAAATCTTTTCAATATATTCCTTTAGTATCATATGATTCAACAATAAAGAAAAAATAAAAGCATAAAGATGCTAACTCCACTTTTCAAAGTGTACACTATTGAGATATTAGAGAATTCTATGAGTTTAAAATACCACTGTTCATACAAAAGCATACCTTAACTTATTGGAATAAACTAGACTTCATTTAACTTTCATTGCTTTTTAATTCTGAGGTATCTAATAAATAAATTGACTCACAGATAATATTTTACAGAAATGTTACAAATTCAATATTTTCTCTAAGTACTAGGTAGAGTTAACTGGAATTGGAATTAAACTGGACTCAAACATGTGACACAAATAGTTCCTCATTTTCAAAGGAAAGAAAAGAGTACTGTATATGGCTTCCTCTCCTTTGATGCCTCACAAACAGAAGATATAAAAATTGTCAGGAGCTACATCCTGGATCTTTATTGCAGTTGAATCCTGGCAATTATAATACTTGGTGCTGAAAGATCTGCAGCTTCTGAATGTCCCTCTTTGAAGCAGTAATAGACCAAATTCTCATTAGTAACTAAGGAAAGACACCATGAGCACCCAGCCCTCAAAATCCCTTTTTCCTTTTGCAAATAGAAACACACACACACACACACACACATACACACACACACACTCAAAGCAATTCTAGCAAAGACAACTGATTTACAGTGATTTATAGATTTACAGTGTTTTTAACAGAAAAAAATGATTTTTTAAAGCATAAAAAAAAAACTTAAAATGAAAGCAGGTATTCAGAGTCTTAAGATACTACCTTAACCTTTGCCTTATACTTGAGGCTAATCAGAGGTAAACAGAAGTAAACAGCATTCAAACAAAGCTGACTTCAAATTGTCTCCCAGACTAAAAAATAAAGGGAATAGGCTGGAAAGTTACTATTAAATGATATCATAATGATAATATTGAACAAGCTAAATAGTCAGTTAACATTTCATTTTAATTCGTTCACTTACTTTGTTAATTTGTTCACTTAAAAAAGATTGTGTTGGGCCAGGGATTTAGCTCAGTGGTTCTGCTGCCTGCCTCAAAAGTGAAAGGTCCCGAGTTTGATCCCCAGTACCAAAAAAAAAGAGATTGTGTTTCAATTTGGCTCATATAGGACAACAAAAATTACTGATCAGTATATTTAATAAGTCAAGCAATAATGCCAATAGTAAATGTTGTAATTTTCAAGCCACTTCCACATATATTTTTTACTTGCTCCTTTTAACCCTCTTATGATGTCATTTTATTATAGGAAAGACACTATAAACTAGAGATGTTAAGTGACTTGTCCACAGTCCCACAGCTGAAGTTAGGACTGAGATCTTCTGACTCTCCAGTGCTCTTCTGGGAAATGAACAAAAAAATACTTTTCAGTATAAGTATAGTTTCCTTTGAAAACTTACTAACAGTTTCCATGATTCTTTTATGCTAAAGTTTTGACAACATTGATATTTCCAGGTATGTTGAAAATACCTCTATATAGCACAAGCTCTCATAATTTTAAATTTATTTTTTAAAAACAATATATTTTGTTGAGTTGAAGAAATGACACAAAATTAAATTTCAGGTTAGCACAGTGAAAGATTTTTATAACATCAAAACTGATTGCTCCCCCAAAAAGAGGAAATTTGGCTTATGATTCCCAACATCAGACTTGTTCAAGTAAAAGTAAGATTCCCCCCTTTTTTTTGAGAGAGAGAGATGAAGATGATGACAGGTATATTCCCTTACTACTTTAAGACTCTTAGGATTCTGATCCCTATCCTGGAATATATTTAGCAAAACAATGTAAAAATTCTTTTACGCCTCTTTGGAGTTGCCAATACTTAATAAGACTGAGGGAAAATTTCAATCTCAGATCCTCAGTAGAAGCTCATCTGGCTTGGGAGTTAAGTCACTTTGTTAGTGAATAGCTGGTTTCATTACAGTCTCTCGACATCATGAAATGAAAAGGTTTTTAATGGAAACATATCTCTGTAAAAAGCTACAGAGCTACATACAGATAGATGCCAGTCTTGTACACCTATATAACATACATTTAAAATTGTATGTTGGCTTCAAACTTTTGACCGGTTACATTGAATTATATAAAAGGAGGACTAAAACAGCTAAAGTGAGTCACAGGCATATAGAAGGACTTGTTTTGTTTTTTGAGAACAAAATTTATTTTTCCATATTCAGATATAATAAAAATGGATTCGTGTGATGTAGTACCCTAAGGTGTTTCAACATAAAATACTGAGAAGGTGACTTTTAAGGACATTGTAATAAACCTAACAATTTCAGTATCACTTACTTTCCTTTTCATTTTTCTTTTCATCACAAATAGCAATCAGTTTATGCCCTGAAGCATGAATACACAACCACTATAATTTTATCCAATCCAGACAGTACACCAATAGTTGTTCTTATTCATAGATTTCCAGATTATTTGTAAATATAAAGTTATTTCCTTCAAAAATGTCATGTAAATGACTTCCATGGATAAAGTAGGTGTTTCATAAAGTACCATTTAAAAAGTAGGTGTTTCATAAAATACCATTTACTCTTTTTTTTGTATTTTAACCATAGCTTTACAATTTCCAGTTGTATTTGTTTCAGAAAAAAGGGAAATGCTGTATGTTGGGAGATTAATAGCACTTAGTGGGTAAAATCTTGGTTTGTCAAAATAGTTATTTTTAGTACATTCATTAAAAAATAATGAATGAAGTTACAATTCCCAAGGAGGAACACAAGGAGAAACATGAATGAAGTAGTTAGAGAAATTCTACTATGCTACATTTATATCATAAAACTAAGCTGTAACAGCGATAGATGGAGACAATATTTCATTGTATAACATACAATCTGCCATATAGTTGTTCCCTGCACATTTTCATAATGGCCATTTACAGTAATGATGGCAACATCCCTCATTTTGATGTCTCTGGAACATACTGGAACACACTGAAGTTCCAAAGTACATCCATTCTCTCACCTGATGTCATTTTACTTGATGAAGAATTTTAATAAGCTACCCAAAGTTAAATAACAATAGCACATGATCTTGTATGGGTTCAGGCTCGTTCTTGGTCTCCACTCTCCTTCATGTCTCATGGAATTCAATCAATTGTCTGGTATTTGATTTTATGTGGGAACCAATCACCCACAATCTCTGAAATTATGCCAAAGGGTAACTGAGAACTGGCTCTACACTCAGTTAAGTAGGCAGTAGCCCCAAGAGAGATGAGGTAGTTTAAATGAGAAAAAGTCATGTCAGAGACTGTATAATAAAAACTAAAAATTTGCTAACTACTACACACCAAGCATATGTACATTACTAATATCTTTTCTAACTTGAGCCCCACAACTGTTTGAAGTTGGTGCTATTATCTTCATCTAGAATCTAACTTACTGCTGCTGAAGCAGTTCAAATAGCTGAAGAGTGACGGAGGTGACACTGAGGCTTATTACTATTGAATTCCCAAATCCACAGTTCATTCTCTATGATGCCTGTTTCTCTTCAATGACACCAGAAGGACTTGCATCAAGAAAAAAAACCCCACCTAATAATAGTCATACTGCCCTGAATTTGCCTCACCTTGGAAGTTAGGCAGGGTTGGGCCTACTTAGTACTGGATTGGAGAAAAAAAAAAAAAAATCTTTAATCTGTGAATCCCTGTTTTGAAAAAGTAAAACAATCACATAGTTTCTGGTAATATCATTTCTCATACTTTTGTCTTAACCTTTATATCAAATGATCTTTTATTTTTTATTGTTATAAATAATTATTATTTATAGCATATTAAGTACTATCTATACAAATGATGTAGCAATATCATTTTACTCTCAAAAGACAAGGAGAGTATCCGCAAGGTGGATTGAGAAGGCAGCTTCCTTTTCCCTGAGGGACACCTGGTATTCCCTAGGACACAGCCTCCATTATTCACTCCAGCTGATGAAAATTACCCAAGTGATGTCCTCCCATGAATTCTCCAGCCCTAAGCCAGTCTTCCATTTATGAAAGCTCTCTGACAAGAAAGACTGAAGAGCAGACACAGTTTTCCCATCTTACACTGCTGATGTTCATTCCCCTTTGGCTTAATCCTTAAAATGGGTTTTAAATTCAATTCAGTGGAAGTCCCAGTATATCAGACAGTTGGTAGTATCTTGTGAGACCTGAGGAAAGGGTTGGCCAGAACTGAACTTGACTTTAATACAAGACCATGTTCTATTATTGTTTAACTTTGGGTATTTCTCCCCTAGGAGGAGGACAGAGGAGAACTAACCAGCTCCAGGACCAAGGTAAGAGGGGAGTTTTCTTTCAAAAGAATGGGTTCCATCCATTTGAAGGAAACCCCTCCCCCACCTATTTTTGATGCTTTTTCTTTATACATTTATATTTTTTAACCCACCAGCAATAGGAATTCAGCTTGCCACTTGTGCACAATCCACTCACAAATGTTATAGCAGGAAAAAAGTAAAACCGTCACACAAATTATACCCATTTTATGATAATGCATTCGTGTTTTCCATCGTCATTGGATATTAATTTGTACCAGTCTACCATTAAGGCTTAGATTCTTCAGCTTTAATTTCTCTATATGTAGAATATACACACACAGTTACAATTAATCAAACCATAATAGGTACGAAGTCACAAAATATTAAAGCTAAAATCCAAAATATTTCTAATGAATATATCAAGAAAAGAAAATATGGATATAATTTTAATGATATATATGTTGGAATATGATCATACTAAACTTTTCATCTGAAGTAGTACAGACTTAATGATACTGTATTTTAATGTATTTATTAAAGCTGTGGTTGAAAAATTAAGAGGACATGGAAGAAATATTATACTGAAATATTATACCCTCCTCCCAGGCCTTTTATATTGATTTTAATATTTTCCACTATACCCTCTGCTTTTATGCTGTCATATTTAGAAATCATCGTTGATATTCTGTTTCAAATTAGTACTTTCAGAGTGGAGATCCAACAGTGAGAAACAAGTAAGAGGATTTCAAAAGCATTTAGAATTTGAAACTATAAAAGAAAGATGGATCAGTTAGATTATAAAAGAGAGCAGCTTCCAGTCCTATTTAGCTATAATTCCTTATTATCACTGCCTTCAAAGAGACAAGATCTTGCATGACTCAAATAGATTTTAGAATTGGTTTAGGATCATGTATCTGAAGCACCTAAAGCTCAAAAGAAGGAAACTAACTTTAAAGAAGAGTACAGGATATATTATTCATTCCTGGTTTATTCAATCCTAAATTTTAAAATGCCAAACATATGGAATATTTGCTTAAACAACCATCCAAAAAAAGAAATTGTCACAATATTTTTAGTGAACTATGTATCAATAGAATTTTATATCTATCAGAACATTATTTATGTCGGAAGATTTGTGGTATACCTTGAATTCTTATGAAATATTTCATAGAAATCTCATTCAGGAAAAGAATTAGTGATGGAGTTTCTACAGTGACCTAGTTCTCTGGGATTATCTGAAATTGAGATGAAAACAGGTTTTTGAAATTATTTGGTTAGTACAGTAAAAAGTATTAATTTATATTAATTCCATTCAACATATTAGGTATATTAAAGAATACCTCATGAAAGTGTTCAAACTGATAGCTTAAGGTACACCCAATTTCTGACAAGAGCAAATAATTTTAAAATTACATGATATATTTTAGCCTTAATACCAATAGCAAATGTAGGTGAAACTATTTTTAGAAACTTAACTTTGCCACCTTTTTCTATTTGAATTAATAATTGAGCACTATAGCATCCTGTTTTAAATATGGTTATGAACCCTACCGCTCTCAAAGATTTGTATTGTCACTTAGAATGCTGTAAACTTAGTCTTTAAGAATTCTAACAAATACTTAAAATTTTGAGATAATAACAGAAAAACTTCATACATTCCTAGTTATGAGCCCCATTTTAGCCCTGAACTTTTAATGAAAAATTCAGAAAGCTTCCTTTTGTTAGCCTGTAATCCCTGTTTCTATAAGAAACATTCTTTTCATCACCCAAGTTCTTTTTCCATTTGTGCTCTTCTCTCACATAACCAAAGCCTGATCAAAAATAGGTGAAAAAGAGATCAATTGGATCAAATTTTAAGTTGTAACATCCAAATTCTTGCCTAGTGGAAAAGACCATGAATCTTGAGAGAGGAAAGTTGAAACTGATTCTTTTTGTTTTACTCTCAAGAACTTGATGGAATAAAGTATTTGTATATAAAACTTTACTAGACATATTTAGTGAATTAAATACATATTAAATATGTAGTGAAGTTAAACCAAACATATTGTTGACATTTGATATTTTATAATTTTTAATTTCTAAACTGAGTTGAATTAATACTCTTCTAATTAATAAATTTAACAACAAGAATTTTCTGCAGGTGATATGTTTTATTTGCTAATTGTAAATAGACTGAATGGGTTTATTAAAATGCCATTATCTTAGATTTTCATTTTAAAGTTTAGTTGGAAATGTAATATTTTCCTTGAAATTAATCTGATCTGATCTTATAGTGTTCTTTCTTTATCTGACTACATAAAATCAATTGGTAACCCCTTTATTTCAACTACCCATAACCTCACCGAAGTACCTTCCTACATTATTTTGTTGATTTGATGGATCAAATTACCTGTCATTATTCACAAAGATTATCAGTGTTAATATTTTGATATCCCTCTTGCCAACATTTAATAGTTTTAAAGCATTTTGTTTTAAAATACACTTCACTCTAGGTCTTTGAGAAAATCTGTTAGATTCCATAGTTGAAAGATTCCCTTTCACTGTCCAGCACACTATTCTTCAACTTAACGGAATGCTTACAAAATAGCCCCTCAAATTAATTCCATGTGATATGAATTCTATATGTAGTTATTGCATATCAACTATACAGCATTTCTTGCTCTGCTTTGGGGCTAAGAACGATATAACATAACATAAGACATGATTGCCACCCTCCAAAAGGGGAGAAAATGGGTACACACAAACCTTTGCAAAGTAATGTATAACTCAAAGCAAATGTGAGTGCCTTAGATAGCAGATGTTATTCTTTAAAAAGAAAGATAAATAGAATCTGGAGCATCCAGAAAAGACCTCATAAAGAAGGTTCAGATGTATTCATTGATAAATATTAGTTGAATGAGTAAGTCAGTGACTGGTTACTGGAAAATGAGGAAATGTAGGAAGGGTAAGAGAAAGGAAAAAAAGGAATTCCCAGTGAAAGTTCTTTTGTGAATCTGGAGTGAATTCTAAATAAAATATCCTTGGGAATATAAAGAAACTGACCTGGAGAGAGGCAGAGAGTCTGAATGGGGGATTAGTGTAATTAATAGGCTAGACTTCTGTGTCGAATTGGCACAGGTTCCGCTTTCACCTTTGCTATTTACTAGTCACATAACTTCAGGCGTTACTTTCCTCATGTGTAAAATGGAGATATAATCCAATCATACAGGATTGTTATGAAAATTCAATCAGAGTATTAAGAACTTGAGACAGTCTTTGGCTCAATAAAATATAACAAAATTATACTTTAAAAGCACATGTATCCAAGTGTGGTGCTGCACACCTGTAATCCCAGCACTTGGCAGGCTGAGGCAGGAGTATTGCCACAAGTTTGAGGCAAGGCTGGGCTACAGAGTGAGTTCAAGACCACCCTGAACTACTTAATGAGACTCTGTCTCAAAAATATGTGTGTGTGTGTGTGTGTGTGTGTGTGTGTGTGTGTATCACTGGGAAGCCTTGAATGTCAGAAAAAGAATAAAATATCAGAGGTCATCATGAGTTTCTGATGGTTTTTGACAAAACACTATAAAGGAGCAGGGAAGCAAGAATATTCTGACTCTGGTAGCAGAGAATGTCAAGAAAAAACCAATCCACTGGTCTTGAGTGATGAGAGTTTCAACTAAGGGTTGCCAATCTAGTAAAAATGAAAATGTGAATTTCACGAGCACTTTTCAAAAAAACAGTTTTTAATTGGCTATAGGGAAGGAAAAGAAATGAAACTTGATATACTAGGTTGAGTATATAGCTGGATCTATTTATTTTATTATTTGATTTTACATTTCTATTCCTTCTGGGTAAAATTTTCTAATTTACTGCACACTGAATTAGAAGATTTCCTTATGATGCTATTCCTTAGGATTCAAAAGTACAAGTCCCAAAAGATTAGAACTTATATCATTAAGAACTTTGTATTTATCCAAATAGACTTTTTAACCCTGGGAGAAGATTCATGTTACCATCTAATTATATGAAGTCATTATATGGGTTTTGTTATTGCTTTTTAAAGAAATTTTTCTACTTCTCTTCCTTATTTTTTTTTTAGAAAGTATCAGTTCAGTTGACAATATTTTATCTCAGCTCAAGGAATATTTACCCAAGGAGATCAAATGAGTATCAAATGCCAAATGAGTAGTATAGGGAATATTATATAAATTAAGTAGCTTTCAAAGATTAATTAGGGAAAACCTTACCCAGCCCAGCAAATGTCTCAACAAAAAATAACTTTCCCTCGGAGAGACACAGGAGGGATGAATGAAGACTTTGACTGCATAGGACAAGATGCAAAGACTATCATTCATAGTAGTTGGGAAAGAGCACTGGACTAGAAGGCTGAAGCCCTATGTCCAGCTGGGCTTTGATGGGCAAGTCACCTAACTTTCAATAGGCCCCAGGGGACACATCTATAAAATGAGAAGGTTGGATATATCCCCGCCCCCTTTTGACTCAACTTGTAGGAGTCAAAGTCTTTAAAGCAATTGATGAAAGTTTTTAGGAAACAACAGAGGATACCAAAAGAAAACAAATGACTAGAAAATTCTGGAAATCATATAAGGAGGGTAAGGAGCATAGTGTAAAAAATGAAAGAATCCAAAGTCATGGACAGGCAGAGTCCACACAGCACATCATGTTCCAGGAAAGGCATCTGCATGAAAAGCGTAGCACTTTTGGGTTCAGATACTATGAGTATGTTCTTATATTTTTGTAATTGTACTTTAATAATAACCACAGCCTGAAAAATGGACAATGCAAAAAACATGAAACATTTCATCTGGGTAGCTGTGATCTCATCTTCAAATAAAGCTCCCTTTTACTTGACTGGAATAGAGACAGTAATAACAAGTAGGTTGACTTAGGGAAAGGACTTTATCCCATATGATCTCAAGGACACCACAAAGAAAATAAAATTTATATTACTTAATATTAACTATTGATATGTTCTACATTTATACAAATGTAACTAAAAGTATACTTTGACAGATTTTTAAATGTTTTAATCACTTTAACATATAGTCTTTTAAAAGGCACACGTCATATGTTTACAGAAAGATAACAGGTAGTACTTAGAAGTCCCCTCCTGACAAATGAGTGTTAAAAGTTCTCTATTAAAATTCTAGAGTAACCGTACCAGAAAATACTTTATTTCTCTTACTTTGAAGACATACAAAGAGTCGAGTATTATTAGAATCTAGAAAGGATATTTTAAAATCCATATTCATGATTTCCTTTCCAAGGTCTGTGAACCTCCTGAAATCATATACAAGCCATTTTTTTTTGTCTGTCTGTGCATATTTCCAAAGAAAGTATCCAGCTTTCATCAAATTCTAAAATAGAAATGGTTCAAAGTATGTTAAAGAATTTTACTCTTGTGATCTAAAATTAACAAAAATTATTAAAGTCAACTGCATGAAATATTTGTAAGGATTATGTTTACAAACATTCAACATTAAAATATAATTATAGCCAGGCATGGTGATGCACACCTGTAATCCCAGCACTCTGGAGGCTGAAGCAGAAGATCACCATGAGTTGGAGGCCACCCTGGATTACATAATGAGTTCAAGGCCAGTCTACACCACATGGCGAGACCCTGTCTCAAAAAAAAAAAAAAAAGCAAAAACAAAGCAAAACAAATGTATATGTGTATACATAATTAAAATTTTGCATTTCTCACCATCCCCTTTTTTTAAATTAAGTTTATTGGTACATTTTAGGTATACAGTATGATTACTGACATTCATCATTGGGAATTTGTACCTTTACACGATATATCTTGGTTCTTATTTTTTTCCCATTCCCCTTCCCTCCCTTCAACCCCTCCACCCCTCCCTATTTACAATCCCTTTCTAATGCTCTGACTAAATTGCTGGCAGATAACCTGACAAAAATCACAATGCTCCTTCACTGAATCACATTCTTCAGACTCAATTCTCAAGTAGGAAATAAGCATGCAAATTCCAAAGAACACAATTTAGTGACAACTTCTGGAAACTAGCCCAGTAGCTACCTCATTTATTCAATTCTCCTTGAATCATTTGCAGTAGAAAATATAAATGCCCATATACTAACTTAATTACAACAGTATGTATCATTTAACACCCAACGCAAAGACACTAAATCATTCTTTATCAAAGTCATTTTCAGATACTCCTCATAAATCATACTGGGTCTGAATTGTCTTTCCACTTACAAAACTTTTGCAAACCTTACTTGTCATTGCATGAGCTAACTGGAGTGAAAACATAATATCTTTTCTAAAAAATTTACATATATATGTAGAACAATTTGGTTCAAATTCTCCTTTTGGAAATAAGTGAACAAATCCAATGAAGCAAAAAGTACCTTGTGCTTGTCTACTGAAAGAAATAATTTGGGAAGAAAAGTAATAGCACAGCTACAAGTTAAATTGAAAACTTAGTGGAGCATTGAAAATGCTCAGAACTGGTTACTCTTCCAGGCCTAAATAGCTGGTAAATGTTAGAAATGTGAATGCAAATGCCTTTTCCTTCAAATTAGACATATTCAGCTCTTGCTCTATCATTTGACAGCTTATTGATTTTTACTTACTTTTCATGTTTTCCTGATTGATAAAATAGTTATTTTCTCATTTAGTTATTAATTGAATTGATACAAATTTCTGGGGTTTGTTGTAAACCCTGTTTTTCTGCAAATTTCCTTCATTCACCATCATTTGAGGGAAATCATTCATTTACAAAAGTAAATACCAATTGATATTTGCTTCTCTTTTATCTATCTATTTCACCTTGGCATATGGAATAGGCTTTCATGCATACAACTCTTGTAACTATATTTACAATGCAGCTATCATTTAAAAACAGAATAGTCTACACAAAGTTCAGTTTATTCATTTCTCAGGAAATTATTATTTTCTTTTTAGAATGGCTCAGTAATCCTCTCTGTCTCTCTCTCTCATATATATATATACATATTTATTCATATAGATATATGGCTTCATAATGTTTAAAGGAATAATGTTTAAATCAAATGAAATTTATGTTTGATTTCAAGAAAAGGATATAGCCAATATGTAGTATGATAAAAAAAATTGCAGTTTTTAATTCCTACAAAAAATTTTAAAAGATTTTTAAATTAAGGTCTCTAATATTTGTTTAGGAAAGAACAAAGTTGTTAGCCATGAAAATCATTTTTTTGTAAAAACATAAATGGCCCACTTAGGAAGACTCAAGCCCCTTCACAGTCACTTTTATTTAATCCAGCCTGAGGGGAAAGACTCACCTTGTCTGTGTAAATATGTATGAAACAGCAAGTCTTCTCTATGGGCCACTGAGAGATCTATTAATCGCCTACAGATACTATCTCAGGAGGAAGGCCTGTTAATTCAAGCATTACTCACAATCTCTGCCAGACTTGCTCCCATCAAGTAAGGCAGAAACTTTATAGAAGCCAGTACAATGTAAGTCCTTCAGTTTGTGACTACAGGCACAAAACCAAGTGTACCAAAACAAACCTATAAACAGGAACAATGACTGTGTTTCTAAAATCCTTAAGAATAAATCTTAGCTTCTACTTCTTCAAATTGTATTTGATATAAAATACAATGGACCCTTGACTTATGAAGTCAATTTTCACAAGGGCTGGTTGTAACTCCAGTTGGTCAACTGAAGGCTCAGGCTCCTCTACACAGCCTTCGAAGTCTCTCTCCTGTATACAGGAAGATCTCAGTGTCCTTAGACAATGGCCCAGGATTTCTCAATTAACCCCACACAGGAAAGAATGTGGTAATGTTCCTTCCAGAACTCTTTAAGGGTTAAATCTGTATCTGAGACCATCTAGAAGCACAAAAGGCTGGCATTCAGATCATAACTCAACACTTAGTTTGTAATTTAAAACTAAGATTCCGGTTATAACCCAAGTTGTTCATATGTCAGGCCAGTCATAATTCGAGGGTCCACTGTGAATGTAAATTTTTCCTTGAATTAAAGAATTCAATTAGGCATTATATAATACAATAATTGAGAAGAGTTTCTGTTTGTTTGTTTTCTACTAATTACTAATGTATCACTGCCCATTGTAGAAATTTTGGAGTGAGTGGGCAAGCATAAAGAATAAAAATCACTCATAATCCCTCCACCCAGAGAAAATGATTTGCTGTATTTTCATCCAGTATGTTTTTTGTTAACATTAAATATATGTGTAAATTATTGTCAGAGGAAGAGCACAAAGAATATATAAATTTATTTCTTTTTAACTTATAAGGGTTATACTGATTACAATTTTTTTTTTTCAGTACCAGGGATCAAACTCAGGACCTTGTGCTTGCAAGGCAGGCATGGCACCACTGAGCTAAATCCCCAGCCCAAATTTCTAATGGTTGTAAAACATTATCATATGGATTTTTGGTGCTTATCAATACTAATACCTCGGGGGCTTTGTAGAAATGTATCTACATTACACCTAATCTAGGAGAATCTGATGGACAGAGTTAGGTCTAAGCATCTGTTTTTGTAATAAGTGATTCTGATACCCAACTCAAGCTTCTGTTGGATCAAGGGTATAAATTGTTTTAAAGCTTGAGCTCTATAAAGGCCAATTATTCTCCTTGTAACTTTTATTTTGACCATCGGTGTATGAAAATGCCCAATTTATTAAATTCTTGACTATATCAAGAATCGTCTTTATTTTTATCCTTTCTAATTTGAATACAGAAAATACAAATTTGCACTGCTTTAATTCATTAGTTTAGTTCCAAATGAGGTCAAATTATTATTATCTGATTTGTATCTCTTTCTGCCTATCTTATCTATTAATGCCCTTTGTTGACTTTTAAAGCAATATTCTTCATTCTGGACACAATTTCTTATAAGTTCACACAATTTTTAATTTTTCAAAATAGGTATTAGGGTTTGATGGAGACTATGAAAGAAATTTCCAGCCTCTATCAGGTATATATTCTAGACATTGTAATACCAGGTATTTAACTTTTATAGAGAATACAGTATAAAGAGAAGATTCCAGGAAGAAAGCACAGGGTTAAAACTGAGGAGACTTTTTCAAGTGTATATGATTAAGGGGTCCTTTCTTATCAGGAGAATAAAGCAGTGGTGCCATTCCATGATAGTTAAGACACTGGTACCATACACCATTGTCTCCATAGCCAGCAATGGAAAGTCTACCTTATGAGGTACAATAGAATTTGCCTTAGCCAGACTAAAGATTTTTTTTTACTTTAACATGTGCCTTATTTTTTATTTCAGTTTTGTTTTATTACCACATGTTTATGGTATTACATAATGGTTGCATTCGTCATGGGGAGATGCTACATGTACATAACTCATCTTCATTTGTTTTACCTCCTTCCCTTCCCTAGCCTCCCCTTCCCTCCATCTCTTGGTCCCCTTCCCTTTTGCAAAAGATCTATCTCCCTATTTCTCAGCATCTTTGATTTTGCTCTATAATTTATTTATATTTTAGACATTTATTCTACAAACTGTATGTGTATCCCGTGGGCAGACATTTACTAAATATAAGGGTTTGTATCATCAGTTCTTTATAATAATATTCACAAACCCAAGAAATAAAAGTCACCAAACTTGTGCCTTGTAACTTTCACTGCTTAAGTAGACATTTTGTCACATACATGCATTGATGGCTCTATATCAGAGAAATTACATAATAAGATATATGACTTTGAAGCAAACTCTATGCATAAGGTATAAAGTAAGCATAAGAACATGTTCAGATCTACAGAATTTCATGATAAATCATTTACAGAAGGTTAGAGAGAAAGGCAAAGGTCTTAGCCTGGGGTAAGCATGTTTTTACAAAAAAAAAAATCTTACTTTGCATTATTTTAATTTACCCAACATTGATAAATGGGAAAAATTTACATCTGTTAGTTGGTGTTTTAAAATTTTTGTTTTATGTGACATTTCAATACCATTCTTAACAAAAATGGGTTCCAAGTCCCAATGAGGTAAATGTTCATAATCCGAAGTTCCTGAGAAGGAAATTCTGAGATGTAAAAACTCTTGAAAGTTTTCCAGAGGTCCTGAAATTCAACTAGGTGAAGATTTTCATTCCAACCCAGAGTAAATTCCCCTATTATCTCACCATTAGTAAATTAATTAATTAATTAAAACTTTTTGGAGAGAGTTTTCTTACCAAGACTTTCTAGAGGCAGAGAAGACAAAGGCAAATAGATACATTATCTGTGAACACTTTTAAGCCATAAAAGGCCAATATCCATACACCTGGATGATCCAATGTGATTTACACATCCAAAAGAATATGATCACTTATTATTATTTCTTCCTTCCCTTCCATTTTTGAAAAACAGTCCGTTTCAATTGGCTTATTGTGTAAAAGCTGCACTTGATACTATCAAAGGAGTAATTGATGTTAAGAAATAGCCCACAATATTTTTCTTCTCTTCTTTTCCTGTTCGGTAGATCACTATTACAACTTCCTTGATGCTTATTTAATTAGGGCAAGAATATGCTTTAGAATCAATATGAGTTTCTGACATTGACTTTGACATCAATGTCTGAAGTATATAAAAGAGATTCCAAAGCAATAGCAAAATGTGCTGCAACATGGATCTACTTTCCATGTTTCTGATGTACATGAGTTCTTGTGAATTCCTTAGCCTTGTTTACTACTATTTCTTCAGTATCCCTGACTAACAAGTACTTTTGAACCTACTCTAGTAAAATGAGTGTAATAACTTTAAACATTTTTAAATCATTTGATGATGATTACTATTAATATCAAGTAAGAGCAATGCATTCCATAAAGTAGAACAGATATACAAATGATCTTCATATATGTGGTTTATGTTGCAGTCTAGGTAGCAATCCAAGGAGGCCTCTAGACCTATCCCTATTACATAAGGAAATTATGTCTTCAGGAGGACAGTTATAGGAAATAACAGATACTTTTAACATGCAAAGAAATCCTGAAATATGCAAATCATCTCCAAATATTAACTATAAGTCCCTTTTACTTTGTATCATTAAAGTAAACTTTATATATGATGGTAGTAAGCATACTTTATTGAGGGATCACAGGTTTTAGAAAGGAAAACAGGTGGATTAACTATGAATAGGGCAGTAATTTGTCTATTGGTCAAATGTATAATATTAATCAAACAGAAACATATATACATGTATGGATAGCAGTGTGAAACTAAACTGTTTTTACATGGCCTATTAAATTATATTAGAAATACAATGTCTTAGAGCAATTTTTTAGAAAGCTTGATTCCAAACAATTTTCTCAACATAAAAGCTTTTTTCTTATCCATTCCTTTATTTTGCTTTTTTTGGTTTTGTTTCGTTTTCTGTTGTGCTGTGAAACTCTTTGGATATGGCTAACAACCCTGTTAAATAACCCTCTCATGAAATGGTTTTAGTTTTATCAAAGGAGTGATCAAAACCAACATATAGTAATTGGAATGCCACTTCATTAAAATATCTAATATGAATGTTTAAGCTAGAAAAAAAGTGAATTATAAGAATTTTCTCCAAATAGAAAATGCTAGTAGTTTTAATTCATTGAAAGACAAATCCCTTTAGTTTCTTAAAACATAGAATAAAACAATTCCTTTCTCCCAACAGAATTTTGCAAATAGATGTCTCTATCTTCACTGAATGTTTTTTCATTTCTACATTTTAATTTGTTCCTTTGACAATTAAACTGGACGCCTGATATTGTTCAGCTTAGGAAATATACATAAGTTATTTTACACTACCAATGTCACACTCACCCAAGAATGTGGGAACAGCTAGCATTTAAATTAGCATTTATTCAGTGAGACTCTAACTCTTAAGAGTTAACATTCCCAAAGTATGTGATTTATTCATGGGAAGTGTTTACTCTCCTAGTGGATCAGCCTATCACAACAGTGAAAAAGCACATCACTCCCCTGAAGTACCATGAACACATTTTGAGAGAATAAACACTTTAACAGGCTCTTTGGTGGGAAAATATCCAACACGTTTTATTAGTTAGCTAAATGACATTTTGCCTGCAAATCATACTATTCATTAATCTAGATGTTTCATTTTATTTTATCTGTAAATCATGTGGCATTCAGTAATCACCAGATTCAGTGTTTCTCAAACACCACAGCATGGATTGGACCAAAATTATCTCAATATATAGGCCACTTCTTAGATTTAATAGAAATTTCATTAAATACTGGAAAAGCTTTTCAAAGAGTTAATGGGTCAGACCAGGGATTTAGCTCAGTGGTGTCGCCTGCCTCATCAAGCACAAGGTCCTGAGTTCGATCCCCAGTACCAAAAAAAAAAAAAGAGTTAATGGGTCATTTAAAAACTGTAATTTGAAAGCAAGAAAGAAACCAAATGCATGGAAAGCATGTTTGTAATCCTCTTACCAAATAACTAGAATATGCTGCCCCTTCCCCTATAGAAATAAACATGGCGAAAAATCTAATCTAAAGTGTTAGCTTGCAAAGTTCATATCACATGCAGCATGACTTCTTGGGGTTTAATTGCTTAACTTAAACAGTCAAGCTGGATATGTGATCTTAATTTCCAGAAAGCAGCCAATGCTTTATGAATTATCACAAAATTTGGATGTAAGAACTTATCCCTCAGAGATGCTCTTTCTTGCCTAGCCTGTCATGTTCAGCCCAGCAAACTGCACCAACCTGGAAACCCTAGATTCTGAGACCAACTAAACCAAACAAACTCATAAGCCAACAAATAAAAGCAAATAGTTAAGTAAGCTATACTCTTGTCAAGAAAACAGAACACAAAATTAATGGCTGGTTTGTTGGCTGTTTATGCCATTTTGTTTTTCTTTTCAGGAATGAATTTTCATTTCAGGCTGTTTTGGGTCATTGCCATTCTTAGAGGCAAAGAAAAATTCAAGACACAATTCCTTCTCAATTACTAGTGAATTTAAGTGTATTACTGTTTCGCCAAAAAAAAAATCCATGTGATTGGTTGATGAGATTAGTTACTTGACAATAAATGAACTGTGAAAATGAACAGCACCAAATACTGCATGCTTAATACATTTGAAATCATTTACAATTGCCTTTGGTTTGGACTTTGGTGGAAGGGGCTGCAGGATGGCAAAATGAGAGGTTTATTTAGCGTCTGGGAGAAGCTTATAAAAGAGCTTAAGTCCTCATTCCTTCTAACATCTTAACAGCTGTACAGTTTCTTACAAAATATGTTTTATCGTTTCAAGAAATGCTGTTAACCTCGCAGTTTTAAAACTGAATGAACAAGGCCTCTTGGACAAATTGAAAAACAAATGGTGGTACGACAAAGGAGAATGTGGCAGCGGGGGAGGTGACTCCAAGGTTAGCCTCAATGTCACCAAAAGCGGGTAAACAGTATGTAAAGTAATAGGTGCATCTGCTGGGAGACTTCCGATTTGGACCTACTAACAGTTGAATTGCTAGTCAAGTCCCTTCACAAACAAGTATGCAATTACTGTCAAAGCAAAAATATTTGCAACTATTTTCAATTTGGTAACACACCAAGACATCTGATGAAAATCACTGAAAAATTCTAGTTTGAAAAAGCTGTGGATCAGACATAGTCCTGTGAACCTTGATTTTGGAAAACAGAAGGGCTGAGAGTTTGTGAAAGAGCAATCCAGTTAAGAGAGGAGAAACAACAGAGAGGGTAAGTCTGCCTTGTTTTCTTCAACATTACTTGGCCCAAACTTCTACCAAACATTTGTAAGTAATGGCAATAACCTGATTCCACCTAGATATTCCTCCAGATCCCACTAGCAAGTTTTTCCATTTAAAACTCATGGACTCCTGTTAAAGCTAACCAAAACCTCAAAGACAGTTATGTGAACTACTTACTTTTTGCCTTCCATTACTAGATTAATTATAAAATGATCAGGCTACAAAAACAAGAACAATTCATCTTTGTCTTCACTTCCTCCATGTCACATTCCCAGCTTTCTTATATAAAAGAATGTTTTATAGAATTTCTAAGCAATATCTAAAAAGAGGTATAAATTAACAGAATATATTAACTAATATCTCAGAACTTCTTCATATATATCAATGTTGACAGACTTAAAGAAAACCGTCCATAGAGGGAGAAAATCTAACTACCTTTAATTGTTAAAAAAAAGTAATGAAAATTTTAAGTATACATTTAAAAGTACAGATTTTTTAAATCTAGAAAATTGTCCAAATTCTGATTGGGCTATAAATTCTGTTACATGACCACCTAACCTATAAATTTTGTTACATACTCTGTTTTCAGGGAGTACCTGTTAGGATGGTTGTCATTAATTCCTCTCAACTTCATTCTAAAAAGCCTTTAAAAGAAAGCTCACTAATATATTCCCATCTAATAACTAGGCCTATTTCAGGAAGAAGAATTTAAAACTTTACCTGTATTCTAGGAAACATCTGCCTTAATCTATTTTGTTTTACTGTAACAAAGTACTTGATGCTAGGTAGTGTACAAAGAGATGTAGTGTAATGTAAGATGTAAGGTTGTGTACACTACACTAAATGTAGTGTACATTTATTTGGCTTTTAATCTTGGTATCTTGAAAGTCCAAACAGCATAGGTGAGGGCTCACTGGATGCATCGCAATGACAGATGACATCTGATGATGCAGGGGTATGCAGGGAGGGGACTAGATTACATGGTAAGAGAAAAAGAGAGTGGTGAGGAGGTCAGGTTTGTTCTTTAATAACAACCTGCTCTTGTGATAACTATTCAGTCCCTTTAATATAGTTTTGAGAAAACTAACATAGTCTTTCAAGGAAAACATTACCCAGGCAGGGGATTTAACCCAGTGGCAGAGCACTTGCCTCAAATACTTGAGGTCTTGGGTTTGATGGCCAGCACCAAAAAAATATATAAATAAAATTTAAACCATTCATGAGGGCAGATCCCTCATGGCCCTAACAGTCTATTAAAGGTCCCACTACCTCAATACAGTTACATTGGGGAATTTAGCCTCAACTCTGAATTTTGGTGGGAAGAAACCATACCCAAGCCATTTTAAAGAGTATTCATTTTTCATTTTGGAGCCTCAACTTGCCCAGAATTTTCTGCAAAGATATAAATAAATGTATGTGTACATACAGACATAATTATTCAAATTTACACTAGCAATACAGTATGCCTCTATAAAAGTTAGATGTATCGTAAAATGCTCTATAGTGTCACCAGAAAAAAAAAAAACATATATTCTAGACCGTTAGAAAATTTTTGGTTGCAAATTTCTATTTTTACTACAGATATGAAAAGTATAACAATGCTTTACAGATAAAATTTTCTACAAATAATGAAGTCATTTTAGTGTACTTAAAGACTTTCTAGAGAAAAATAAATAAACATGACAGTTATGAACATATGTTGGAAGAATCTATGTAACAAAAATTGTTATAATTTATTTAAATGAAGGATTAGGTAACTCTGCCAAATTTGATCAGCTTTGTATTCAAACAGATTGTTTGATATATGTCTACTCAGTAAATATTTGTTGCCCGAAAGAAAAATTGTGAATGTAATCTTATCATTTCCAAAATCAAACTGCTTGTTCTTTCAGGTATGTAACATTATATTCTAAACTATATTCTAAATTGTATTCTAAAAACTTATTTCAAATCTTAAGAAGTAGCTTTCCAAGATGTTACAAAATTAACATAAAATGTTCACCTAAAAATGAAATTACAGTATATTCTATTTTCTATTTTAGTAAGAAAACAAAATTGCAATAGGTTATATGTCAGGCTTATCACCAACAGAATAGGTTGTTGTGATCTAAATGCTAATAATACTGTACTCTGAATTTGTAAAAAAAGGTGATATTGTAAATGCCCTGAGCCAGTTTAGATCAAAGTTATTACCAGGGGGCAGTTGTTGCTTTTTCATTTTTATTTTGTACCCTCTTCAGGTGACTGATTTTCTTTTTAAATTTACCTCACCTTCCCATTTGACCTGATCTTCCTCAAAATAAGTAAAATGGCTGCGGAGCGGGGGAGACAGTTGAGGAATGCAGCTAGCTAGGGCCTTTGTTGGGTGTAAAACCAAAGCAGAAGAGACAAATGCTACCAATTCAGTATAGGAAGAAAATACACAGAGATCTCAACATAAGTCTGCCAAAATCCTGGTGTTCGATTGTAAAATATAGAATCTTGGTTGTAGAACACTAACTTTCCCAGCAGTGTTTCATTTAATGAAAGAGGAAAACATTGAAAACTGTATCACACGTGAAAAGATTCCTGTGAGAAGACAATTGGTCCATCTGTCATGCACAGGATTGTAACAAGATGGCTGGAGGGATGACACACATCTCCAGCCTTCCATTCAGCAGCAAATTATTAATCTTGTGCTTTCACTTGGCAATGTGCCACTACCTGTGGAGGAAAAGAGCATTATTCACTGTCTTTTCCCTAAAGGAACTTATGATTTAATATAAGCAACAACTGAACTATTCAGAGTCCCTGTGGCAGCTTCCCTGTCACACTCTATACACTCTACGGCTGTGCAATAATTAGCACCCCACTCTCCTGACAGCCTTTCTCAGCACTAGGAAGTTCTCACCATAGCAATCTTCAGCTTTAAAAGTTTTATAAGAGATGTGAGGAAAAGGGCCTTGTATCTTAAAAGAAAAACATAAGTGAAAAGGCATACTTGTAAGATTTATAAAATTGTTTATTTGAAAACTCACTGTTAAAAATCACTGCGGTGTTGTTGTTCAAAAAATGCTCTTAAGGCCTTGCAAGTTCAAGGTCCCAAGTTTGATCTCCGGTACCAAAAAAAAATTGTCGTAAATTCATACTCATTCTTGCAAGTAAAATAATAAAAATGTATTAATTAGCAATGAGTCAACTTAAAAATATACATTGCATATTTAAACCATAATTTCCCCTTTGATTAATCTGAAATGGCTTAGTTTAAGTATAAACAATACAAAGTATTTTATGCCAATTTATAAGTGTACAATTAATGGGCTGACTTCTTCAAAGGATTGTGTTATCAAAAATAATTCCTAGGGAACACTTTATTTGCTAATTATACTTACAAAATTATTTTTATATATCTACATCCATAAGTATGCATATATTTATTACAGAATGAGAGAATTAAGTATAAAATATATAGAAAATTATTTTGAGGCAGTTATTAATACTATGATGATTACACGGTTACAGACACTGACAAAATTTCCAGATACAACCAAGATTAAACAAACTCCCATAGAAATTAGCATGGAGGATCAATGTGGAAGAAATACATTCATAAGCAAGAAAAAATGTGATAAAACCAACTAAGGAAAATAAGCACTCGGAGAGGACTCTTCCAATATTAAATTCCTTGCTTAATCAAGTTATGCCACTTGTTGACTACTAAAAGTAATAAAGATTCAAATTGCCAATCTAATCTTACTCTAAAACAATACTGCTGAAGCAAAGTTCTAAAGAGGCCAGAGGGAAGAGGAAAGGAATAAGGTGGAAGAATACCTTTAAAAGGGAGAGATATAAAGCAAAGGCAATCTTTAACCAAACTTTGCCTTCAACTGTTCTGTTTAGAAGAAACAAGACTCTGCTTTCATTTTCTTCCTCATTTCCCACTGGATCCTCCTCCTTTCAGCCCACTTCAAGAAATGCAAAGCGGGCTAGTAAAACTTATCATATGTATGTGTTTCAAAGGCTTTGGCAAGCTATTCTGGGGACCTAAAAACTCTTATAGTCCCAGTTAGTCAGGAGACCAAAGTAGGATTGCTTGAGCCCAGAAGTTACAGACTAGCCTGGTCAACATAGGAAGACTGAGCTCAAAACAAACAAAAAAACTTTTATAGTATTAATAAAAAGAAAAAGCTTGTTCTAAACAAAGTATGATAATTGAAACTTGACAACTTGACAGATCACCAATCCGGGTCAGATATTGACACTGTTCTACAAAGATGAATGAGATATAGTTTTTGCCCATAAGGTGTTCACAGTGAACTAAACAACCCACAGGTGTGACTTTGTAACAATCCTTTCATAAATGGAGGTTGCGGGGGGGGGGGGGGGCACCCTGAATGTGTGTGGAATGGGAGTGGCATAGACAGTAAAACCTGGAGTGACTTGGTTAATCTTAGCACTCCAATTACCCACCCATCTTCAAAAAGAGCTTTTGGTATGGTGTTACTTCATGCTTATGCCAGATTTTAAACCAAAAACCAATTTAGCATTCCAGGAACATGGCAAATGCCTACTGCTTTTTAAATAGAATAATGAGCCATAGTTAGGTCTCAAACATTGACACAAAATTCAAATCGTATTCAGAAACTATAGTAACAGAATGAAAAACTTACATTTTAGAAATATTTTTGTTCTAAATCAACACAAAAAAAATAGTTTTTAGTTTCACTTTTAATCAGAAAACTCAATTAACCAGAAACTACATTTTCTAAGTTTTCTGTTGTATTTTTAATTGCACATACTATGAAGTCACACAAATCCTGGTTCAGCTAATGCCTAGCTAGGGGTGTAACTAGTTTTGTGTGTCTTCACACAAAGTGAGTTTCCTCACTTGTAAAATGTGAGTGATAGTTGTAAAGATGTAAAATCTTTTAACAGTGCCTGGTACATAGTAAGTGTCCCGTAAATGTTAACGATCATTATTGCCATCCTTATTAATACATTACCTAGTTGTGCGGCAGGATTGGTGGAATTAACCCCCTGGTAACCAAATAAGTGCACGCTTTGTTTCACCAAACATACTCCACTTTTCCTAAGAATGAGGCACTGGATGATATAGCCAGACAAAATGACCAGCAGCCTTAAACATGTCTAGAGGAATGCAGCTTATCTCCAGCAAAATGCAACAAAAGCCAACCAACCAAGATAACTGTAACAACAAAAGATTCTGGGAGTTACAGCTTCCCATGCATCTTCTTAACTTTCATATAACTATCTGGGAATGAAACCTGGAAGAATTTTTGTTACTCAGAATATTGATTTTAGTTGATAGCTGAAATTCCTTGAGACTACTTACATAATACTGAGTACTGAAGGAATCAAAGATGGGAAAGAAAAAAAAAGACTTTATAGTAAGAGGAGTTTGTCTTTCAGACAAGTCTTAGTTATCCCTAACCTATCATTTGTTTGTTGGCAATAATTTGTAGAGTAATTATAATCACTTCATCTTATACTTGAGTATATTAATATGACAGACTTTGGATGAAAATTGCTTTTGGTGATATTATTTAGGTTAAATGCTGCAATTCAGAAGGAAAATAGCATGGGCTTATGCTGTATTTTAAACCAATAATTTACATATTTGTCTTATGAGGACATTCCTCTGCATGAGGTAACCCTTGGTCTGTGACACTGGTACCACCCTCCTCTTTCAATTAGGTCCTGAATCAAAGTAGTTATGGAGTCAATACATTGATGGATACCTTGCACACAGTATTAGAGCATAAAGTAAAATCCCACAAGCTCAGTTATAATGCATGCTAGAAGTGAGATCAGTCCTATTCAGCTTTTACCTTAAGTCTCAATCAACTTGGAGCCACTTGTATTTATTTTGAAAGAAAAAAGAAACTTCTGGATTTTGATTAACTCCCACAATTACGTGGAGGAAAGTTATAAATCTTCAAGCAACCCAACCCAGGCCAATAGTTTTGGATTCACAGTAATTGCATACATTT
The DNA here is from genome assembly GCF_000247695.1 of Heterocephalus glaber. The sequence continues at coordinate 781,325 of NW_004624784.1, forward strand.
TGTTTAAAAATCCTCCCTAGCAGTATGTGCCTGTTACCTAAAGCGATGGAGCAGGTCCCAGTCTTATGTCTGATTCTAAACCTGGGCCTACGGTACAAGACATAGCACCTACTGTGGCCTCTGCTCTGTCACTTTGCCATGCGATTCTAATGTAGTTTTACTTGAATAACATAAAATAACATATATAATGTTATTTATGTTATTTTCCACGTGAAGAACTCCTGTAAACCTTGCCGTTTTGAAACTCAGTGAGGCAGGCGTCTTAGACAAGCTGAAAAACAAATGGTGGTACGATAAAGGTGAATGTGGACCCAAGGACTCGGGAAGCAAGGTCAGTCGCCGAAGTTCGGGGCCTCCTCTTGTGTTCACAAAATAGTAAATGGGAGCAATTGTCCAAAGTATACGGAAACCTTAAAAACCAAACATTTCTCTGTACACACAGCCACTGCCTAAATTAGAAGTTAATGCCATAAATTTCAACCACAGGGACTGTATTTTCAGGAAATTATTGTACAACCTGCTCCCTGATATTAAGCCTTTTAAATAGAATTAACTGCAAAAATATATAAAATAACAAAATTCTGTATGTTATTCTCAAACTTACGTACCACTAATAAAAATAATATTTTTTTTTTGTTTTGGAGACAAAGACCACGAAATTTATTACTTCAAGAATTGATATATTCTCAAAATAGGAAATTGGGAAATTGGTTAGGAGCCATCCAGAAAATGAAAGATTCTAAATATTAAATAAGTGTTTATTCAGAAATTCAGTCTTTTGTCACCATATTGCCAAGCATTCCACTTTAGTTTGAAGAGGCTCTGTTATATTTCTGTGCTGAGGGATAAACAGAATGAGCTTTCCCATTGAATTCTCCTAATCAATGTTATTTTAGTAAATCAGTGTTTACAATGATATCCTCAAGTTCTAATATATGTTATTAATGAATTCATTTTAGAACAAAGCAGAAACCTATAGGCCTAATTCTGCTTAATACATTTATATTTTATTCTAAAGAAAAACATGTAACAAATTTGTCATTGAATCAAAATATCTACACATATTAATATTGTTAACAGTGGCTGAATAGCTGATTCTTAGAAACTACTTAGTTTTTGTGTCTTCCTCTAGAAAGAAAACAACCTATTGGTTATTCTAAGACATTAAATAAGTGGCTTAAATAAAAGAGCCTCGATAAATTGAAGGAGGGCTGGGTATTTAGCTCAGTGGTTCTGTACCTGCCTCATAAGTGCAAGGTCCTGAGTTCAATCCCTGGTATGGGGGGGTGGGGGGTGGGAGATAGATAAATTGAAGAAGGAGACAAAGTCAGGCTAATTTATCCATTCTCAGGCCTTATTCCTGTATTTTAATCACTTATGAGTGCTTTTGAACCAGAGTGGAATGAGATAATCTTGGCCAGATTATGAAACAGTTATTTTAAATCCTGATGTAAAGTAAGAAAAGCATAAATATTTAAAGAATAATTATTTTAGGAATTAAGTTACCCTAGAAATTTTGGCCCACTCAGTTGATATCATGACTAAATAGTATATATAATTCATCTTTTGAATTAGATACTCTCCTAATAAAAACTATTGCAGTTTCTCAATCATATTTTGCACAAAATTGTATTGATGAGAATATTATGTTCACAAAACCTCCTCCACCAAAATACTTGTTGGAATAATATTATATAATAAACATTTATAATTTATGAAAAAATTGCAAGTTCTTGTTACAATTTTAGTATTTTCCTAGCATATGCTTGACCATCTCTAGATTTATTGTATGTGTAGTAAACTCAAAGAATATGTCTAAAATATTAATTGATGAAGCATTTTAAGAGCAAATGGAATTTTATTTTTACATCGATAAGTAAATTATAAATTTGTCCATACATAAATAATTTATTTCTCAAATGACTATGGTAATTTGTATATTTTTAAAAGTACCTTTAAGAAATTCCCTAGGGGCCTGGGGATGTAGCTCAGTGGTGCTGCTGCCTGCCTCGCAAGCACAAGGTCCCAAGCTCGATCCCCAGTACCAAAGAAAAAGAAGTTACCTAGGTTTTATGCACATGCAATTATTTTAAAATAGTATATAATATGAAAAAATGACATTTTTCATGAGATTCCTCATATAGGCATAACTGAAAGAAACTAAGGACATGTACCATAGTGCATTCTTTGCACATATATGGTAAAGCAATGATGAACAAAATGTGAAACTACTAGCCAAAAAACTCTTATTTCCTTAAGTAGAAAATGTGTACTTGTATTTATTTAAGACACATCTTTCACATTAATATTATATTTCAAAGGAAGCAAAACCAAAAGAGGTCCCCTTTCCCATGTAATTGATTTTAAACAGGTTATTTTCAAACTCTATTAATAGCCCACTTCTGGTACCCCATATAAATATACAAATGCTTATCTATGGCTAAGTATAGTAGTTTTCATTGCATATTTAATAATGATAAGATGTTACAGATTTTATTTTTATTTTATTTATGTTTTATTTACTGATGTGACTTATACTTGTAAATAATTTCTGGCTAAATTAAGCATTTACTTTAATTGGCTACTTGGATTTCATGTGTTCTTTTACATCCTGGATGTGACATTTCCAGAGTTAACTGAAGTGTCTTTATCCCTCCTAGGACAAGACGAGTGCCTTGAGCCTGAGCAACGTAGCTGGCGTCTTCTACATTCTGGTTGGCGGCTTGGGCTTGGCAATGCTGGTGGCTTTGATAGAGTTCTGTTACAAGTCCAGGGCAGAAGCGAAGAGAATGAAGGTGGCAAAGAGTGCACAGACTTTTAACCCAACTTCCTCGCAGAAAACCCAGAATTTAGCAACTTATAGAGAAGGTTACAACGTATACGGAACCGAAAGTATTAAGATTTAGGGGTAGGACTTAGGGCCTACTACAGTGAGTGGGGGATGCATCCTGTGATCGCAGTGTTGTGACCTGTCTGTCCAGTGGTGGTATTGCTTGCTTCTAATTAGAGCTTTCTATTTTTGAAAACTTCAGTGCAAAGTGATTCAGTTTTCTTTGGCTGCAGATGTACCGTTTGAAACTTTATGTTGCTAATAGATATCTGCATTGCATGAGTCAGAAAGACAAAAACAAGCCAGAGTTGCTCTATAAAATTATTTAAACAATATAATTTCCCTGAAGTTGGAAAAATTGGAAATTAGACCTGGGCTTCTTCACCAGACAAATCTTCTCTGTAACAACCTATATTTAGGATTAGTGCTAACAAAATAATGACAAAATCTGTTTCACATAATGAAAACCTATAGTTACCTATTTTTTTTTATAAGGTCATATTGTTTTCTGAGAAACAATACATGTAAAAGCAATAAGGCACATAGTATGTATGTATTCAGTGAATCCCCTAGCTCCTGTTCTAATCAGCTTTATACTAGCTATTTTTATTTTTAAAGCACAAATCACCCATATTTGTCTCAGATATTAGTCCTTGACCCAACCTTTCAGGGAAGGGTGATTGTCAGAATTTTGCCTATGATATACAGTTATAGTCATGGTATCACTTAGGTGAAAACGCATTTTAGACAATTCAATAGTTTCTCCATCAAAAATGTCAGCAATATATGTGTTCGATAGCAGGGAGAGTGATAAAAATTGTACTGAATTATTATGTACTTCAATTGCTTTAAAACAAGCCAGATCAGACCTACATAGAACTTCTTATTATGTCACAATAAATAATTATAGGCCATCAGTGAGATATAGGAGATAGAGATCACTTTTTTAAGAATCTAAATGTTCATTTCTTTCCTGTAATGATAGAAAGTAGTTTTAAAATAAGACCTGAATGGATATGTTATTACTTTTCCTAAACTCAGAGCTCCAAAAACTATTTTCTAAAATTATATATAACAGCCCAGTGAATAGGCTGCCCCATCTTATTACGTGATAAATGAGTCTTTGAAACTTCAAAAGACATTCAGTGTTTGATCTTCTTTAAAGTCAAAAACCAAATGTAATTTTAATAAGGTGTACATCTGAGATTATTCTAGATAAATGTGCTTGATTTTGATAGTTACGTAAAAATTATTGAGGTAATTATTATTATCGTAAAACAAAAACAAAGTCATCCTTGTTGATCCAGATCTTATTGCTTTTACCCGTTATGTAGAAATCAATGAGTACTGTACAACTGCAAATAGATAATCTCAAAGTGGTTCTTTCCCAATTTTATGGAAAGAAAGGAAGGAAGGAAGGATGAAAGAAAGAAAGAAAGAAAGAAAGAACATTAAAAATTAAGCCCTCAGTTCACTCAGGCCAAAACATGTTGAGCAAGACAACAGAGATGGAGTTAGGGCATCTAGGCCACCAGGATATTGCTTTCATTCCCCATCCCACACCCTACCCTGTCCTGGAGATTGTACTCAGAGATGCTGTACCACTGAGACTCCTGCCCAACCCTTTTATTTTGTTTGTTTGTTTGTTTGTTTAAGACAAGATCTCACTAAATTGCCACTGCTGGCCTCAAACTTGGAATCCTTTTGCCTCAACCTTCAGAGTAGCTGAGATTATAGACATGCAACACTGTATCAAGCTAAGAATGTTTTGATCTTAATGTTTACAGAGTTGAGCACAGATTTTACCCACACTGAGAAAAACAATACCTGACTAGTTTTCAAAGCCAGTTATTTGGGCTAAATTCTAAGGAGAATTTTATAAGAATAAAAAAATTTTGTTGCTATTTTTCTTTGGCATGCCAAACTTTAGGAAGGCCCAAGAATGGGGAAGCAAACAAAAGAAGAAAAGTAGTTCATGAATTGTATAAAGAAATATTCAAGGACCCCAATTTATTACAGAGTTCTGGAAAATTGTTAAAAAGAGTTATGTAAGTTTAACTCACACATAATATTTTCGGGAGTCAGAATGTGGTACTGAAGTTCATCATGTTTGCTTTTAAAACTAAATTTGAACTTTAAGAAGATACATTCTTAAAAATGTATTTTTTAAGATTTTTTTTTTTGGGGGGGGTCGAACTCAGGACCTTGCGCTTGCGAGGCAGGCTCCAGAACCACTGAGCTAAATCCCTGGCCGAGAAAAATATTTTTAAGAAATATTTTTAAGAAAACATTCATATCCATTCCTAAAAGACATTGATATTCAAATAAATGAAATGATCTGCACCCATAGAGAAGACTTGAGAGTAAGCATTTTTTACATTGCTATCAAATTAAGTGGCTTTTCCCTTTTAAAAACTTTATCAACTATATTTTTTCAATTTAGTATTTGTTAGCATATGTTTATATTCCATAAAATTACATTTCTTGTGGGAAGTTGGCACATGTACAAAACACATCTCAATTTTTTTCATCCCCTTCCCCTGTCCTCCGCCACCCCAGTTCTGTTTCTTGGTCCCCTTCCCATTTGCAAAAGATCTATCTCCCTATTTCCTATTATCTATCTTTTATTTTGCTCCTTATTTATATTTTGGGTTTCTCATGTAAGAGAAACCATGTGATGTTTAAACTTGTGTATCTGATTTATTTCACTTAACATTATGATCTCTCAAGGTCACTCCATTTCTGTACAAATGACTCAAGTTTATCCTTCTTTTCGGCAGAGTAGTACTCCATTGTATTTAAATAGCACATTTTCTTTATCCATTCATCTGACTATACTGAAGTAAATAATTAGTGAGTTAGATAACATTATCCCAGAATCTCAAAAACAAAATCTGAAACCTTCAAGACATAGTAGATCTACTTAAAAGTGATCAACCTTCAAAAGGAATACATACAATTAAGATATTGCCCATTAGCCACAATGATCCAACAAAACCAGATGATACATAAACTTGTAAAAAAAAGTGTTCCAGCTTGAAGAGCTTCAAACATGGCCACATTAAGATGAATTGAAATGACATTTTATGGAAGAAGCAGGTGGTGTAAGAAATAAAAATTATAGAACAAATTTTTTTAAAAAGACACTACTCAAAGATTTATTAAGTAATACACTCAGATGCATTAATCTATGAAAGAGGAGAGGATATTTGGGAGCATATGGTATTTTTTAAGTTTTGTAAATTTTCCTTTTCTCACAAACACAATAAAGAAAAAAAGGAAGCAAAAATACATTTTATAGCAAAATCCTTATGAAAATGCTTTTTTAAAAAATTACAATGTTTGTAATTGTATTCTAGTATGTCTTCTTGAAAAGAAATTAAAACAAAGTTAAACTAGTAGGTTTTTAAAAATAATTATCTATCTTACTAAGATTAAATGTTGACTGAATTTGAAGAAACATATTCAGACTTTGGTTTTGATTTTGCTTAAATGTAGTGACAGCAGATAGCTACAGATTCTCTGGCACCATTTACCTCTCTGTTTTTTGTTAAACAAGGTTGAGCGGCCTTAAGACTCCCGGGCTTCCTCGATGTTTAAAATAGGATCATACACTGGCTTGGATTGGATTCATGGTTTATCTTGTTTATCTTGTTTTCCTCAGCATGTGATTTAATTTAATCTAAACTGCCCCAAACTGTCTCAAAATAGAAGCTCACAGAAAATGCTAGGGCTGGAACTGGAATATTCCAAACATCTAAATTGGGAATCAAAAACCATCCATCTAAAAACCACCAACCCATATAAAACATAACATTGAAAAAAAAGATTATGGGAGAAAATTATTCAGCAATTCTGAAGCCAATTCCTGGACTGTTTCTTAAATATAACATTTTTTGTTACATTTTCTTGTTACAAGCAGTATTGTTTTGTTAATGCTTCTCTTTGTAGGAATTTCCAAAAGCATATGCACTCTAATATTGAGTAGGAAAATATTCATCTCTAATAAATTAACCTCCCAAAAGTCTCACTTCAAAGAGCAAGATTATTGCTGCCATTTCTATTTCCTAGTTTCCTGGTAAAATTCTGTGCTATATGTGAGATCCATCACTAAGGGATTCTTTCAGGTGTATAAATTGAATTGAATTGTTTAGTCTGTAACTTCTCATTGATATACTTAAACTTATCTCTGTTCAATTTAAACAGTATATAATATATTCATTTAGGATTATTTTTAGGTACAATTTACAAACACTAAAATTCACCCTTTGTAGTGTACAGTTTTATAAGTTATTAAAAATGCTTTATTTAGAATTTCATTGGTTTCATTTACAAGGAAAAAAAATATATCTTTCCACACGTGGGCATTCATCCATTCAACAAATATTTACTGAGTGATTACTATGTACCAAACAAAAGTCAGAAGCACTTTGATGTCAAAGGATTAATTGAAAATCACCTTTTCTCCTGAAAGTCTTCATTGTGTTTCTATGGTTTCTATATATAAAAGTTGTTAAAGTTTCTCTAAAGGATATATCCTGAATCCTGATTCTGAAAATAAGTATTAATTGCTGACTATTCATTAAAAAGAAATTGAGATTCACCTTGGTTTTTTATCAGAGCTAAGCCACTAGCAGCAATTTGACTTCAATTTTTTAAGTTATTAGAGTAAATGATGTTTAAACATTTTTATTCTAACAGTTTATATGCTAATTTCATTGTTGTTGTTGTTGTTGTTGTTGTTGTTGTGTACGGGGATCAAACTCGGGTCCTTGTGCTTGGGCAGCAAGCGGCGAAGCCACTCTGTTAAATCCCTGGCCCTAATTTCATTGTTTTAATATATATTTTTAATATTTAAGCACTAGGTCAGAATAAATAGAGGGCTAAAATTTCCTAAAGAATTAGATAAATTTAAATTCACGATGGAGAATTACATGCATTATGAGTTGTGAGACAGGAGCTCCTTTATTTTTCACTTGAGTTAACTCTAGAATTCAACCACTAGAAGGAAGTTAAAGGAAATGAATGAGCAGTAATTAGATTTACCTTACAAAACTGCCTTCTTTTCCTTTGTGTAATATTATCTGCTACTTTAGAAGTCAGGGAATAGGAATTCAATGCAGAGTTTAGAGATTTAACCCTAGAGCTTCCATCTAGGAAGTTTCCTGGTGATGTCCAATCAGGAAGTATTGAAACAGGCCCCCTTTGTATGTGCCTCCTTTTTGTGTACCCTGTTCAAGCAGAATTCTTAAAATGTGACCCTTAATTTCCGTAACAGTCATAGAGTGAACTACATGTCACTAGTCGTGCTGTCTGAATCATGTCTATAACTGGTGTGAATGAATGAAAATGTTTGCGGCTAGGTCTATGTTATGAAAACATTAATAGTTGATACATATAGTTTGTGTAGGCAGCTGCTCAACAATTTTAAGAGTCTAATCCTTGCACTCTAAGGTATATATTATCTAACAAGAAAAATAATTATGATTCAAAGGATGTTGTCAAACATCAAGAAGCTTTTAAGCTCTACTAGAAGTACTGATGGATAGAGCAGCAAGTAAAAAGATGTTTCCTGCCCAGACTGACTAAACAAAACCTGATCTTATGATTTTGAAAATAGTTTTTTGTTTCTGTTTTTTGGTACCGGGGATCGAACTTGGGTCCTTGCGCTTGTGAGGCAGGTGGCAGAACCACTGAGCTAAATCCCCGGCCCTGAAAATTGCTTTTAAGTAGGTAAGACCACAAACTCTAGACTGATTAATTCTTTAGTGTAGGTGAGCTTTTCACTCCTTCATAAGCAGTTTGCATCTGACCAAAAGAATATGGAAAAAATGCAGATGTCTAATTATTGATATTTTGGTGTTTGCTGTGTCACCTGTTGGTGAACAAACAGAAATATTATAACACACCGCATTCTTTCTGTTTCCTTTCCATGCAACTCAGCTGACCTTTTCTGAAGCCATAAGAAACAAAGCCAGGCTATCCATCACTGGGAGTGTGGGAGAAAACGGCCGCGTCTTAACGCCCGACTGCCCAAAAGCTGTACACACTGGAACTGCAATTAGACAGAGTTCAGGATTGGCTGTCATTGCGTCGGACCTACCATAAAAACCAAAAAAATTACTGAGTGCCTTAATTAAACTGTGTTGGTGACTGATGGAAACGCAGCCCTGAGGGACGCGCCAAGCGCAGGTCTTTGCTAAACCAATCCTTTGGCTGAGAGCGGGAAGCGCGCCCTAACGCGCTGGACATCAGCCGCAGCAACGTGTGCATGAGCTCAGCTCGGAAACCCAAACTCAGATTTTATATCAGGAAAACTTACACTTTAGGTTTTTTCGGGGAGTGGGTGGGGGAGCTGGGATGGGTGTATTAACAGCAACAAATTTCACTTGAGTGGACTTAAAAACTAATCAGACTTGCCAGTTAGCGCATTAAACTGTGAAGTTCTTGCTCAGAAAGGCTTTTGTCTTCACTGAAAGGGTTACAATAGTTACAGAAGTCAATGAACATGCTAACCCGTGTCTCCAGAACACCCATATAGCCAACGGAAGAATATCCAGATGAGAAAATAAATCACTAAACTGTGATAAGAAAATAATAAATAAACATGTAAATCTTGTGAAAAAAATTTAAAGAAAGTATTTACACTTACTTTGGAGGAAACAAATACTGAAACATGCTTGCTTTTTAACTGACGTAAATTCAGTAGAGGACAACACAATTCTTTTTTCTAACCATCTTAGGGAATAATACATTGCAATAATTGATATAAATGCCATCACTGTAATAAACTTTAGAGACTTTTTTCTATAAAAGTTGTTGATCGTCTTCTTGTTTGGTGTAACCTTCACTGCGTCATCTGAGTTGGTTCACAGATTGCATTTGTCTCACTACCAGAAACAAAAACAAAATGAAGAAAGTGCTGACGTTCAACCATCAGTCCACAATGTGGAATCAAAAGAGACTACGGGTCACTCATGTTATCAATATTATTTATAATCTTGTTCTGTGTACAAAATTGTGATTTTTGTACCCACTAAAAAGAATAAAACAACAGATGTTCTTACAATATCTACAGAGCTTAAAAGTTTTTTTCTTATGATAAAAGTTATTTGAGAAATTGTAAGAGTATGCAAGGGATTATAGAAATCAAGTGTGGACCTTACTGGAAAATGTAGTTAGCCGTTATTATTTTTGCATACTAAGCTACCCCTATTTTATAGATCTTTCACTTGTTCGGAGGTTAAACTGTCAAAGATGGAGTTTTTGAGTCCTGGGATGAATCACTGTCCAAACAGGAACATACCCTGTAACTGTGTGTTGAAATTTCACTTGATTGTCTTGCTACATAAAATCATATGTCCAATGGGCTTCTCCCCTTCATTCTCTATTGTCCCATTTAATTCCTCTGAAGGCACTAATAATAGTTTGGAATAAACCACAAATGAAAAATCAGCCCTTATTTTTACCTGGAAATTATAAACAAAATTTTATTTTATGTTTTATTTATAAAAAGTATACTGTTACATTGGATTAAATTAACATGGTTCCAAAGAAGGTTTAGTTCATTAGAAATAAACAAGTACTCTACTATGAATAAAAATCATATATTTAGGGATCTTGGCAGAAAGCACAAGTTAAGACGATTCTAAAAGTCTGACCTTGAGGGATGAATTGAGTTTTCATAGGAGGAGAAGGGTTAGGAGTCCAAAGGCTGAGCAGTGAGTGCCCAGCACCCTGCATGTTCATGGCTTGTTTAAAGAATGCACACAATTAGACTGGCTGATGAGAGCACAGGTGCAATAGCACGGAAGATGAGTTGGAAAAGGTGAAGGGTCAATTTCCTTTCCTCAACTCTTCAGGTTCCCATTCTTCATTTCATCTCTGTGCTGCAGTACGAACATTCTCAAAAATTTATAACGGATAATATACACACATGCACTGTTCCCTCAGGAAAAATTCCAGGTCCTTGAGAAGAGCAAATGGTTCTCTTCATGACATTATCCCTGTTTATTCCTTTGAGGACTTCTCTTACTCCTACCCAACTTTTCCCGCCAGCAAACAAACCTCCAAAGCAGCACATGGGACACTGCATATTGTTTCCTCAGTCTGTAACAATTCCTTGTCTCCTCTTTACCTGACTAACTTATACTCACCCTTCAGTACTCGAATTTTACTAGACCTGAGAGGATTTCTAAGTATACACTACCCCCTGCCTAAGAGACTGAGTTAGGTGCCATTCTCAATGTTTATTCCCCATCACGGCACTCACCATACTGCACTGTAATTGCCTGTGTACTTGTCTGTAAAACTACTAGACTGTAAGCTCCTTGAGGGCAGGGACTGTGTCTATCTTGTTCACAGTTGTATCCCCAGCACCCAGCACAGTGCCTGGCATATTGTAGGTGCTTAATAAATATTTGTTGATGAACAAATGAACTGAATTGAATTAATTTAATTAAGTGAAAGCAGAAAAACAACCTCTTTCCCCATTAATAGTGTCTAAAATGTGTGCTAAGTATGCAGTGGATCAAAATGAAAGCTGAAGGTTGTCTTATTTCCAGGTGTTTTTTCTAAGTAACTGGATAAAGTGGCTAAAAAGAAACAACAACAACAAAAAATGATTTGATAGATTTTCTGATCATATAAGAAGGCATTCTATATAATTATACCTGACTGTAGCACAATTTGACAATTTGTTTAACCAGAGAAATTGTCATCAAAAAGTAAGTAACCCAGGAAAAGGATTTTGTTTCATTTTTAGATATATTTCTAAAGATATCTTTCCTTTAAACTTTGGATTTGTGTTGTACTTAGTTATATTTCTTACAGTAAAGAATAGTTTTTGCCAAAAACAAAAATTTTAATTTTACGTCAGTGAAAATGGACACTTCCCTAGATTCCAATCTGATGAAATGCTGTTTAAAATTCAGAAATGTGATTTTTAAATGTTTAAATTAAAAACATTTAAGTTAAAACATTTGATTTCACAAAGCTCAAGAACCTGGTTACCAAAAAAGAGCCTGAACATATCAAATAAGGTCAACTTTGAAACTACATCAGCTAAACATACATAATGATTGCAGTTAAGAAATCTAAAAAGCCATCAGTTTTTAGTTGAAATATCTAAAAAGAAACATTTACTACACTTGATTCAATAACAGCTTATTGAAAATGACAGTCTCATAGAAAACGACAGGCTGCACTTGCTTCAGGCTGCTGCACATTTGTCAGTTATGTGTCCTCACCTGTAGACTTCACTCCATTTCCCTAAGGCATAGCACAGAGTAGGTGTTCAGTTTTTATTTGTGAGTACATAACTTTACTTACTAAGTATCAGTGAAAAAAATGCTCAAATAATTTTCAGAAAACAATATCCCAATTTGCAACATCAATATGGTAGTGACAGAAATAAGAACTAAATGAAAAGTGATATCTTGGAGAATTAAGTTGACACATAAGTTTAAAAACAAATAGAACTGACAGGGATTTAGCTCAGTGGCACTGAGCCTGCCTCAAAAGTACAAGATCATGGGCTGGGGATTTAGCTCAGTGGTTCTGCTGCCTGCCTCGAAAGCACAAGGTCCAGAGTTTGATTCTAGGTACCAAAAAGAAAAAGAAAAAGAAAACTGTAGATTCATTAGCCTTAAGTTTATTAATATTATGCTTCATGAAAAGTGTGTCTTTTCACATACATTCATTCACACAGGAGTTTTAGTTTCAGACTAGAGTCTTAGCATTTGTAAAACCAAATGCAAATGTAATAGGTGGCTTATTTATATATCTTCTAAGCAGCTAATTAACACCAACAGTCTTTTCAAAGCAGAACTGATCTTTAAGAAAACATCCTGATAAATTATTAGGGACAAGATGTAAGAACTAGAAATTGAATCTCTAGAAGACAACAGAGAACTAAATTGTTTTCTATGAAAGAAGAAAAACCTGTTCGTTTATTTCCCTTCATTTTAATTTCCTTGACATAGGAGTGGGAAGCTGGGAAAAGGAATGAGAAAAAAATAATAAGAAAAGATCTATTATGAAAGCAGAAGGCTGGATAAAAAGCCAGTAAGATTGCGAAAACAGAAATGTTTGACATATGGTTTCTACATTGTTAAGTATTTAATGCTTCATGTCTTCCTCTTCCCATGATGTGCAAACTTTAAGTGTTCCTATATGACTCACAGTGGTGTCATGGTTTTCTTGAAGGAAGGAATCAAGCAGAAAATTCTAAACCCCATGTTTAGGTGGATGCCAAGGAGTTCATGATCATTTTCTATGTAGGACCACGCTCCTACCCTACTCCTTTTAGAGCTAGTTTCCTGACATAAACAGAAATCTTTCAATATTTTATCAAAGAAGGAATTTGAAACAATTTAGTTCTTAGCTAGCTCCATCTAGACATTTACTTAATCCTTTGGTCACCTAAAACTGGTGGTGCTTCAAAGTTCTAAAACAATTAATTAATCTCACCTGCAAGAGGTTTTCGCAGAGCAAGATTGTCCATCAATATTGTTTTTAAACCTAAACACATCAAAGTTTGCCAGCACCATTAAGTTTCCAAAGCCACCCTCAGAATAGTTGACTTCAGGGTTATTGAGACTAAGATGTGCACAGGAACTATAAATTAAAGTTCTGCTTGAAACACTGAAACTCATCTCCATATATGTACATCCTTATTCTTGGTTACAGCCCCACATAAAAATCATCCCAATAATCCTTCTCTGTCTTGTCCACGTTCTTCTCCCAATACTCTTCTGCACTTCTTTTTCTTCTCCATATTCATCTTGCCGATGTTAACCTCTCCCCTTGAACATGTCATCATTCTCCTATTGTTCTCAATACAAAGTAAGAAATCTCAACATCCTCAGTCTCCCCTAGAGCACTGTTCATCTTCTGAGAGCATCTCTCCATGTACCACAAACCTAGAATGAAAAGGGATGGCAATCCTAAAACTTTACATCTTTTCCATCACACATAACAACCCCTGTGCTGTGGATTGTATGTCTTCTAGAGATACTATTAAAATAGTCTACATTTTCTCTACTGAGCCCGTGTTAGTGCTGCATATTCATCAAGGACATTGGAATTTGATTATTATTCCAAGGCACCCCAAGTCTTATTAACATCCTGAGCAATTTAAAGGTCAGTTCAGATGGTTTATTTAACCTCTTTGCTTACAATTCCTTGACTCCCCATTGATCTTTGCCTTTGTGCTATGTAAGTCACTCATGCCAAGAGAAATACAGCCCACCTTTTGATTGCTTATCTTCTCATCTTCCTTCCATTAATGACCTGCTTCTCTCCTTGCTTTCACACCTTACTTAACAAAAATAGTGACTATGAATCCATTATTTAATCACATTGTTTCATTCCATCACTTCGCCAAAATGTTCTTCCCAAGGTCAGTAATAATTATCTTGTAGCCACTTTAAATAAACATTTTCAACATGGGACTAAACCAATTATATCCTTATATATTCGCATGAATTATTGTTTTCTCCCTAATTTTCTTTTCTTTTTTTTTTTTTTTTGGTACCGGGGATCGAACTCATGTCCTTGCCCTTGTGCAGCAGGTGGCGAAACCACTGAGCTAAATCCCCAGCACCCTAATTTTCTGTTTATAACTTCTCAGTATATTTTATGTTCCCAAACTTCTGCCTACTCAGAGTTACATCTTTTGTCCCCTTCTTTTCTCACAGGATATATTCCATCTGATTGATCTTACTATCACCAAAATGTCTACAGTCACTTTTACTTTTTTTTTTTTGGTACCAGGGATCAAACTCGGGAACCTTGCGCTTGAGAGGCAGGTGGAGAAACCAGTGAGCTAAATCCCCAGCCCACTTTTACATTATTAATAAAGAAATTTCTATCTCCCACTGTAGTGCCACATACTCAATCATCTACTAGTTATCTCTTTTTGACTTCTCAATTGCCAAATGTCAAACTCTCTTCTCTTATTCTGCATCTCCCCATCCTCTTTTATCCCAGTTTCAGTGAGTGACACTTATTTCCACATCATAAGCGTGAGAATCATTCTAGAATCCTTTTTTATCATCTTCACATGCAATTAACATCTTCAACTCCTGCTATCTAGTAAATATCTCTCTACTCTGTTCCATGCTTTTCATCCATCCATGACTTATTTAATTCAAGGACTCATAATTTCTCACTGTTATTACTACAATTGTCCCTTGCTAGGTCTCCTTGCTCCTCATCTCGTTTACATTGCCCTTTAACCCATTCCTTACATAGCAGCCACAGTGATTTTCTAAAACCTAAATCTTGTCACCAGGATAACTCAAGGTCCATTAGATGAGACCCGTGAACATCTCATCTACTTTCTCCACCATTTCTTATCTACTTTCCCCAACAATAACACCAAATTATTCACAAATTTGGTTTCTGGAATGCTTCAAGTTCTTTCCCTTAACAATTCTGCCAATTATTTCCTCTATTTGGTTGCCCGATGTTTCAGATAGGGTTCCCAACTGTAATCAACAAAATCCACCCTAATTCAGTTAAGCAGAAAGTAAATTCATTAATGGAAATTAGACAGTTGACAGAATAGATACTAAATAGTTTCTTGGGGTGGGGTGGGGGAATAAGTTCTGCTAGGAACAATACCCAAATAATGTTGCTGATCTCCCTCAATGCATGTTCACCTACCAGTAGAGATATATACATATCTCAGTGTCCTTGCTCCAGATTTTGCAGCAAGGACACTGAACAACTGACACTGCTGCTGGGACTTCAGTTTCTTCTGGCTCAGCAAACAGGATGCCTTGTAGCAGGCTCCATTACCTTTTCAGGAAAAGGATTCTGTAAGTCACTGCTTCCCAACTTGAACCAGGAAGGGAATATCTATCAGGCCTCTGACCTAGCAACATGACAGGCAGGGAAAACAAATTCTGATTTTCATTATAGGGAGGCATAGTATGGGAAAAAATAAAGGAAGATATTTTTTTAAAAACCAAATATGTACAAACCTTTTATGCCCAATTTGCCATCATGAAGTATTCTAGAAATTATAACCTCAAGCAGACATTCCTAATTGGTCTCAGTTTGGAAACCTTTTTTATAACCCTATAGCCTGTGCTTACTTTTAAAATAGTATTTATACCACTATTACATAATTATTTTTATAAACTGCTCTGTTTTATACTGGTAGGCTCTTTAGTTCCAGGGGCGAAAAATGATTAGTGGAAAGAACCAATTTTGTGCTTTAGAGTCAGACAAAATTAAGTGTGAATTCATGTGCTGGCACTTATTCTCTGGCCTTTAGGGAAAGTTGCTGTTTCATATGTAAAATGGGAATAACATCAAGAATTTTATGTTGCTGTGAAGTTGAAAATGAATGTTTATAAACTGTTTATCACAGAACCTTGTCATGGGAAATTCAATAAACAAAACTTGATCTATTTCATCTCTATACCCCTGGGATTCTGCTTCCAACTGGGAAGTGGAAAGGTTTTTTTAAAAAAGTCACTTTCATCTTAACCATGATCAAAAGCCAAAGAATCTATGAAATCATAACTTTTCTTGTGCAAATCAGAAAACTTCTCATGACAACCAAGCAAATTGAATTCCAAAGAAAAATAAACCCTTTCAAGGAGAAAGGGGATGCACAAAGTTTCACAGTTGTACAGCAGGGTAGGAGTGGTGCTGTACTGGAAGTAACACAGTGGGTAAGAAGAAATCAGATGAAATATAAGCAAATTCTTATAGATCAAATGTTCTTTAAGGTACAAGAAAATGTTCTGGGCTCAAGAGCCTATACCAATATTATTCAGAGGGCTACTATGTTGAATAGAGGCAGAAAACTCCCCCCAGAGATGGACCACTGTTTTACTTCCAGAAGGTCCTGAAGCCAAGGTGAAAACTGACTGCATAAGAAGACCAAGCCTGGCCAAACATAACAGAAAATGCTAGCATGTTTCTCCCATAAGCCTGGTACTAACAAACCAACAACCTCTGTTGTCTTAGTAACTTTCTTGTCACTGACAGACAATACCTTACATCCACAACTTAAGGAAGAGGTTTATTTTATCTCATGGTTATAGTCCATGATCAGCTGGCTCCAGGACAGAACAGTATGGCAGAGGAGCATAACAAAGGAAAAGCTACTCCATAGTTTCCACAAAGCAGAGAAAATGAGCAGTGGGGAAGGGAGATACACCTTTCCAGGTCACACTTGCTATGATCTGCCTCTTCCAACTAGACCTCACCTTTCAACAGGAAGTCAGCTCTTATGCCCCCATAATCCAGTTACCTTCCAAACTCATGAGGCTTTGGGGGTCATTTTGTATCTGTACCATAACATTCCATCTCTGGCCCCCAAAAGACTCATGTGCATCTCTACGCAGAATGCATTTAGTCCATCTCTATGAGTTCCCAAATTCTTAACAGTTCCACCACTGTTGAAAAGTCCAAGTCCAAAGTCTCCTCTAAGACTCAAAGCAAACTCTTAGCCTTGAGCCCCTGTAGAAGTCAAAAAGAAGCTTAAACTCTTCTGACATACAATGGAACAGGGTAAACATTTCATTCCAAAAAGAGGAAGAGGAAGTGCGAAAGTTAAGTTGAGTCAACTTAAGTAAGAAATGCCCAACTAAGTTGTATCGGCATACAGTGGACCCTTGACTTACAAACTCAATTTGTTTTCGAGGGCTGGTTGTAACTCAAGTTGGTCAATTGAAGGCTCAGGCTGCTCTACATAGACTTCAAAGTCTCTCTCCTATTTATAGACAGATCTCAGTGTCCTTAGAGAGACACTGGCCCAGGATTTCTCATTTAACCCCAAACAGGAAAGGTTGTTGTAAGGTTCTTTCCAGAATTCTGTAAGTGTTAAATGTGTATATGAGACCATCTGGAAACACAGGTGGCCTGCATTTAGGTCATAACTCAAGACTTTGGTCATAAATTAAAATTAAAATTCTAGTTGTAATCCAAGTTGTTCCTATGTCAGGCTATTTGTAACTCAAGCATCCACTGTAGTTCTGGGTGTGGCTAAAGGAATTTGCTGAAGATTTCCTGTGATTTACTGGGTGTGAGTGACAGCAACAAACAGGCTGACGCCTGAATGGTATAAAAGGGAAATGAAGAAGGAAGGCTTCTTCTGTTTCTTCAGTGAAGGTCCAGTCTTCATCTTCAGTTTGGATATCATCTCGTGGCTTCCAGTGCAGACTCTTTAGCCTTCTGGTGCAAATCCTTCAGCCTTCTGGTGCAGATTCCTCAGCCTTCTATTGCAGACACTTAGGCCTCCTGACATGAACTCCCATGGGCACTCCAGACCTTCAACTGTATTCTTCAGATCTCCAACACACAGAGAGCCCTTTTGCACTTTTCCACATCTGACTCTGCAAGTGGCCATTGTAAGCCAATCTTGTAAGTCTTATATATTGGTATATCTTGCACTAAATCTGTTTTTCTAATAAGTACTGACTGATACAAGGAAAAGTCCAAGAGCAGAATAGAGGACCAAAGCAAGACCAAAAACTAGCAGGTGAAACATTAAATCTTGTAGCTAACATGTCCAGCACCCAAAAAAAGCTGTGGTAAGATTTGAATTCCAAAAGGCTTTGGTTACCCTGCTCCTATGGCATTACCAGAGTTGTAGCCCTCATGGCTTCTATCTCAGGCTGGCTTTGCTGACTCCTTGTATCTTTCCTTAGATGTTCCACACTTTTGGTTTCTCCAACTTCCTGGGGACTCCACTGCACTTTCAGCTTCACTCTTATCTTTTATGCACTGCCCTCCCAGGGGTACACAGCCTGAGCTCCAAGGCCCTCTTCTGAAATCTGGATAGAAGCTGCCTCTGACTCCATTAACCCTTACATTCTCAATGCTTGTAAAACCAGCACCATGTAGATGATGCCAAGGACTGTCGGCAAATTGAAAGTATCCCAGGTCCCCTTGGATCATGTTTTGATAATCATAACTATTTTTTTCAGATTGAATACTTAATGTGAATACTCACAGTTTGAGATATAGAAAGACTTTAAACCCAGGCAATGACCTGGAGTATTATAGGAGGAAACCTGAGTACATAATGAGCAGATATGAATTAAAATCCCTGTCCTCTTGTTTATTTGCAAAATCAACAAAAGTAAGAGGTGTGGGTCAGGACACAGATCATCTTTAAGGAAAGAGAATCTGGTGAATAATAGTTATCTCAGGTAACACAAGGTCAAGCCATGGCCATTCCTGGTCCAAGTATGAAGTGCAATAAAAACATGTTGGGATCTCCTCAGTGGGAGACTGGAACCTGAAGACAGTATCCGAGGAAACTTATTAAAAGAAGGAGCACGGGGGACCAGAACTCTTGGAGTTAAGGCGAGGTTTATTGGTAATATTCTTCTTTTATACATTTTTCTGTAGGATACATCAATCATTAACAGTTTACAATGTTAGTCAACTAACCACCAGTTATATTTGTCAGTACATAAAGCATCTAAAGAACTATCTCCTTTAACTATGCTCCTTTAATCTTAGTGCATCTTATCTAAATCATCCTGGCTACTTAAAGCTTCTAAAAAGTTAGCTATTCTTATCTAGTCTTACACCAAGCAAATATTTGAGAGTCTCAAGGGACCACGGTGGAACAAACACTGTGGGATCGACAAACAGACTTCTGAAGTTATCTTTAACTTCTCTATCTGGGCCTGCCACAGACATGGGGACAATCTGTCTTCCCAAGGCTGTCCGAGGGCCTGAGAACTTCTCATATCCTCCACAAAAACATATGATGAATGTTCAATTTTTAAAAAATTTATTACAATAAGATTCATTGCCAATAATCCCCTTCAAAATATTTCCCCTCACTTTGAACATATTTATTCCCATCATTCTTGCCACTTTCTGAAGCAGTTTTAGAAGTCTTGTTTTGTGTCTTTATGAGGTGTGATAAAAAAATAAGATGAATGCTGCTGCTGTGTGCCATCCAACAGAAAGGCAGGCTCAGAAAATATTACAGTGTATCATCATTCACCTTATTTACTGGACCTGGCATTTTGAGACCTTTGGCTCTTCACCACAGCCAAGCTGACTAGGAAAGGTAAATGTTTTGAATCAATTCAGGACACTGAAGCAGCCACAATTGCACAACTAAACACTCATGAAAGAGGACTTCCAGAACTCCTTCAGAAAATGGCAAGAACAGTGGAGTGTCTAAAGCAAGGGGGAGTATTTTGAGAGGTATTAATAGCAATATGTTTTTAACAATAACTTTAAAAAAATTTTAAACATTCACCATAGTTTTCAGTCACACCTTGTATACAGCATAGCCAGAGGCGCAGTCACACAGCACATGGCTGTTATCACCAGCCAGTGGCTATGGTAGGAGAGTGTTTCTTAGACAACACTGGAATGAATAACAAGCTGAGCAGACTGGTGTTGGCTTTAACATTGTTACTTCAAGAATCCTCAAAGAAACTTTGGAAGATATAATGATATACTTTTATATGATAAAATATTCCAATTTTATTCAGTGATATTCATTTTACTATCTTTAAATAATAGCAAACAATGGTAGAAATGATAAAGTGCATGGATCTGAAATTTTTTCTTCTGATTTTCACTTCGGGATAGAAAAAAGAAAGGTAAAATATGAAAGTAACACAATCAGGAAAAGATAAGAAAAATGCAAATGCATGGTATATTTGGAGAGCAGCTTGACAAGTATACCTAGCATGAGGAAATCTTAGAGTAAGCTAGTATTGTAGATAGGTAAGTTAATTAGATATCTTGTAGGCAGTTAGACAGGGGCCCCTTCAAGGCACCAGCCCTTAAGGCCCCAGTCCTCAAGGTGCCAGCCCTCCAGAAGCCAACATGGAGAACAATTAATTGAGGCACATGCACTGGTTAGCATTATAAAAAGAAGAGGTACTACTTCTCCTAGAGATACATAACAGTGATTGATATTCTAAATGGCAAATTCCTTGTATGTGACTTGTTTTCCCATTTGATCCCCATTTCATCAATATTACCTGAGTCCCTGTACTTATAATCTTATTGGTTGGTTGTGTTTTGTCCCACCTCATGGCCACCTTGTAATTTTCCATTGGGTCTTATAGTTTTGTCCCACTTTGTACCTGCCTCACCTCATGACGTTGCTGTAATAAACACCTTTGAGAAGCAGTGGAGGGCAACCCACTTTCCAGTCCCCCTTCTGTCTTAGACAGAAGCTATTTTTGTCTGACTATATTTTCCTACTTTTAACCTTCATTGTTCCTAGAATTCATTCTTCAATTATAGAGAACACAAACTCATGTTTTAGATATCTAGTAGATTTGGGAGTTAAAGCTATTTTCCCTATATCACTAGGACACTTGCAGACTTCATATTTGATACAAAAGAGAACCAGACTAGGAAAGACAAATTTGTAATACCTTTAGATGCTGTCTGATTTTAAATTGCATTCTCATATGTTACTATTCCAAACATGGTAAGGTCAGGCAGCGCACATGCACTAGATGTGAACAGACAAGAACACTGAGGCTCAGAGACTGTCACACATCACGCCGCTGAAGCAGAGCTGGAAACAGATCTGTGGTCTTCCCTGAGCTCTGGTCTTCCACTACTTCATGGACATTAAAAGACAATATTTAGGAAAATCTATGCTGAAAGTGTCATACAAGGACGACAAGGAACTAGAGGAGAGGGCTGGATCCAAGCAGCAGAGTCCCCTGTGCTACGGGTTACATGAGAACTTGGAGGAAACTAATCTGAAGCATCACCAGAAGCCAAGATAGACCTTAGTCAACAATTTGGGCAAAATAAGGCAAAGGATTTGAAGACACTTTTAAAATTTCCAAACAACCTGGAACAAATGGAGCCACTGCAGGGGAAAAGGATTTACAAAAGGAAGTAGCTAATGAGTTTAGAGCTGGCATGTATCACATGCTTGACAAAACAGCAAAATACACAGGGGGAGATGCTTGTAACAATTGAATATTCAGGTTTACAGTACAGTTCAACTGTTGAAACTGGAGATTCAAATTTGAAAAGAAATGACAAGGAATTTTTTATTTCAACTTACTAAAATTTTTAAAAAATAGATCACATCAGAAAAATAAATGCTAAATATTAAGGGATATACCCCGATGAAAATTACTAAAATAAATGCTAAATATTAAGGGATACACCCTGATGAAAATTATTGAAAATTCTTAATCTCTGGAAATACTTCAGAATTCAAGTTTTGAAATTATTATCATTTCTTCTTTCACCCTAGCCTTAAATTAAAAAGTATAATCTGTTGGCTTCAATCTACAGTGGTAAATTAATCTTCCGAGATTTAAGCAACCAACATACCTAATTTTTTTTCTGAGAAGATATATTCTTAGCTGTCTTCCATTTATATATAGTCTCAATCTCTTTTGATTTGCATTGGGACAGAGATTTTCAGAGATACATTTGACAATTTTCACCTGGATTTTAATGAAGGCACTATGCAAAACATTGGCTGGTACAAACATAAAGGATTAGCATGTCAAAAAGAAGTTAGATGTTGAGAAAGGAAATAGTGTATTAGAACTCTGGCAGCTTTAGAAGTTATAGCTTTAGATTTGAAAACAAGTTAAAATTTAAAATAAAAAAATTATATTTACTTTTGCAAAAATATAATGTCAATGTACTGTAACATAGTAAAAATCATTTGGGGTTCAAAACAAAAAATGTTAAGGGCAGAAATAGGTAAAGGCAGCTATTAACTCTATTCTCAAAGCACTAAGATCTGCTTTATATTCAGAGAGGTGATGAAGCGTGAAGAGGTAGACTAATGAAGAGAGAGAGAGAAACAAAGTAATATAAAATGAACAAATCAGATAGAAAATGAAGGACTAGACAGGGGATGTAGCTCAGTGGCACTGCACCTGCCTGGCAAGTGCAAAGTCCAGAGTTAGATCCCCAGTACCAAAAAAAAAAAAAAAAGAAAAGAAAAGAAAATTAAAGAAGAGAAGCAAGAATTTTCCTCAGTTACAAAGATTACAGTGTTTAACATCTAAAGCCCAAGAGAACACTTTCTTCTTCCGTAAATTTATGACACTTTCTTGTAAATCAGCACCTTCACACAAAAAGGATGGGAAGGTACTTCTTTTAACTAAGATGTTAATTCAGTCTCGTTTTTGTCAAGAACAAATGCTAAGTCAAATGGGGTTCCAGGGACACTGATAAAGTCAGAAGTATCCCAGGCCAATCAGAATGGAGCTGTTGTAGATTGATTCCAACAGCCTGATTCCTCATCCACCCAGTTTTTTTTATTTTTATTTTTTACAAAACTGCACAGTTCCTTTGATCAAGCAATGAACCTATTCCCTACCTTTTGACTCTGGTCTAGCCCTGTAATTAATTTTAGGGTCCATACAGCAGAGGAGTGCAATTTTGTAACTATTCTTAAGACTAGGCCTCAAAACATATTGAGCACCTCTGCTTTCTCTCTTAGACTTCTGCCGGCAGTATGAGACCAAGCCCAAGCTTGATCAACACCATGGCATCAACGCTGTGGGAGCTCACCCTCACTGTCCACCCAAATTCAACTAAGTTCCAGAAGCTGAATCACCTTGCCAACCTGGAGTGGACCACAAAAACCCAGCCAAGATCATTTATCCAGCTAAGTTCAGCCTAATTGTTTTCTAAAATTTTGAGTATAAAAGGTGGTTATTTCCATCCATCAAATTTTTGATAGTTTGTGGCACAGCAAGAGCTGACAAGAAAGGCAGCAACTCTCTACTGAAATGACACAACCTATCTGCACTGGACAGAATTAAGAAACCCAAGGCTTATAACCAAAGCTCTGGAAGACTCTTTTTTTTCTTCCAAGAACTCAAGTATACTTCATCCAAAATTAATAATTAGCTATCCTTATGCTTTCCCCAAGAAACTAAAATCTATTGATCTGAAATCACTAATACCATTTTGCATTTGAGCAGCATATTATGTTCTGTATACTTAACACACACTGTTTTCTTTAAATAAAAGAAACAATGGAGCACTAGCAGAGTAAGTCAGCATTATGCTCATTTTATAACGGAGGAAATCAAGTGGAAGGGCACGCTGACAGACATGCATTAAGTATCAAATGGCAGAGCTACAATACTTGTAATTATACTTACTCCTCTTTACTACTCTTCTTATCCTACAATCTTGGGTCAGTATTAGTGTATTTTTCAGGCATTTAGTAAATATATATGACAGTTTTCTTTCTTATAAAAGTGGGAATGACAGGACTTAGCTCAAGGGTTATTTTAAGGAGCAAATGAATAACACATGTGAGGTATGCAGCTCAAAAGTCTAGCTAGTTGTAGGCCCCTGCCCACATTCACCATGACAGGGTTCTCTCTGAGGCTCCATAACTTCTAGTATTAGATCACAGAGAAGCACTTGAAATGATAAACTATCACACAGATGGTATAAGCAAATTTATTTCTATGGTAGAAGTATTTATTATAGTTATAGAAAAATAACACTATTTCAAAATCAGGGTAAGCAGAAGTATATTTTTCTCTTGCATACCCATACTCAAATGTCAACATGATTTCAAGCCATTCTTAAATTAACAAGAAACACAGAGAATCAAGGTAGTATATCAACAGGAGATGTATTAAAGCTACATATTAGCCCTGGAAATCAGAAAACACAAAGTGAACTTGTGCAGCCATTTTTATCAGAATCACCTGGACTGTGAAAAAAAAAAGCACCTTCAGGACATTGAAGGCAAATCACCAAGGTAAGCCTGCCCTTGGCCTCAAAATACCAAAAGGACTGAAGATACAAACTTTGTTCCTCAGGGAAGAGCAAAGACAAAATATGCTGCAATATAAAACATCAGCAATTTACTCACTGTGTGACTTTAAACTTAAGATTCAGAAATAGATACTACATACAAGACTGTTGTACAGATTTGGTCAAATAGTGTGTGCTAAGTGCTTCTCCTATCCCTAACACACAGCTATTATCATTGTCCCAATATCATCATTATTTGATACAAAGTATATTCTCCCCCACTTCCCACTCCCAAACAGCTATTCTTTTATATTTCAAAAGTCAACCAACCATTCATTGGGTTCAAGCTTATGGACTACTGGTACCATTTTTATACGGTTACCATTTTTACTACCTTCTACCATTCTCTTACATAAGATTTGAGTACATGATTGAAATTATAATTTTCATAGTCGAACTAAAAGATTTTGGCCATTTTATAATCTACCCACTTAAGTATGTGAGGTTTTAATATTCTAAAACTATACAACATAGTGATAGAGGTGCACAGTTAGACTAAGATGGGGTTTCTCAAACTTGATACTAATGATATTTTGGGTTGGGGAATTCTTTACTGTGAAGAGGGGTGACTTGTGCATTGCAGGTCGGCTAGTAGCATCCCCAGCCTCTACACATTAGGTGCCAGAAGCCATCTGCCTCCCCACATCAGTTTTGACAACCAAAAATATCTCCACATTGCCAAATGTCTTTCCGTGGCCCAAATCACCTCAACTGAGAACCACTGGACTAGAATTTTATACAGACATAATTGTAAACTCTGGGTACACAGATAATACAAGACTCTATATAGTATTACTAATGTGAGGAGTCTAGCACAATAATTCTCTTCTCTGTTTATGTTAGGGCACAGAGTTTTTATACAATATACTAAAGCATACAGCTATCCACATATAACTACCTTTACCTATGGAAAACACTGACATTAGGAAAAGAATACTGCTAAGCCAGCAACTACCTTTATGTCATCTGATATGAGAAAAATCTAGTTTATATAAACATTCACTAAGACCTAAAAAAAATTACTGCAAGTGTCCCTCTTTCTGAATTCGAAGTCTCTCTTTTTCCACTTGTAAGCGTTCTTTTTCAATCTGCAGCTTCTCAGATTCGAACTTCAAAAATTGCAGCCTATCTTTTTCCAGCTGCAAGCGTTCTCGCTCAAGTTTTAGCTTCTCTGTTTCTATGTCCTGTGGCTGAAGTAAGGACTTTTCTCCTTGGCCAAGTTCATTTTCCAAGGACGGTTTCTCAGAACTGACTATCTGTAACCTTAGCTTCTCTCTCTCAATCTGTAGCCGCTCCTTCTCCAGCTGAAGCCGTTCATGCTCCATGTCCAAGTGCCGCAGCCTTTCTTTCTCTATCTGCAGGCGTTCCTTTTCTACCTGCAGTCTCTCAGCCTCAATATCCAGTCGTCGTTTTTCCAACTCTAGTTTCTGTTTCTCTATGCTTACAAGCAAATGGGGATCATCGTATGCAGATCTAGATGGTGTTGCATTAAGTGTGAAAAACTCATCAATGTGGGGGAAATCAGGAAGCTCATTTTCCCTCCTGGAATCTGGTATCACAGATGACAACATCTCTTCTTCTTCCTCAATCTCAAACTAAGAGAAAAGAGACAAGTGATTTTCAGTATTTACTTCTACTTCACGTAGTAATTGTTAGGTTTGTCCAAATATTTATTATTGTTTAAACACATAATTTCCTGTATTGTTTGAACACACAAAACCACTTAATTTGAAGTGTGAAAACAATTTACATTGAATTACCTGGTATCACTAATACACAAAATTGAGATAATTAAGGTTTCTCACCTTACTAATGTAAACAGAATAATCTTGTTAAGTAAGCTTGAAAATATGAGAATTTCTCTATTATTCAAGGACTTTAAACTCTCACCTTAGAGTTAAAAATGAAAAAAAAAACTGTCAGAGACAAATACTTACTTCAGGACTCTGGGGATCCCTTTCTTCCTCTTCCACTTTGACCTCTGTTAAGGATCCACCTGCATCCCTGAAATCTGCTACATTCTGCCAGTCAAAATTTGCATCATTTCGGAATCCAATCTTTTCATCTATCTCTTCAGTGAGGGAATCATCTAAATCAGATGTGGGAAGGGGAAATCCAGAACCCACCAGCTTAATGTTCGTCTTCATCCTCTTTCTCTTCATAAGTGCTCGCCAGTCAAGGTACCTTCTTTTCACTTCCGTCCCTGTTCTCTGTTCTCCTTCCCCTACAGCATTCACACACTGTGCAATCTCCTCCCAAGCCATTCGCTTCATCACATTTATTGTTGTATTGAGCTGCTTGGAAAAAATGACTTCTTTCCTTTTCGTAATTTCTTTCAAAAGAGTCTGAGTTTCTTGAACACTAAAATTGCTTTTCCTTTTTCTTTTCAACTGCTTCATTTTTCAAAACTTAAATGCAGTTTTTACAATAAGAGAAGATGTGAAAAAAACTTGAGGAGTGCTGAACAGCACAAAAACCAAGGACAATCCCCTGTTGGCACTTAGATCAAATCATTGGGTTTTCTGTTCATCTAGAAGTGGAGGCAAGCTGGATAATTCCTAAAGGGAAAAAGTAAAGTAAAATCAACCAACCAACCTGCCACATCTGTAACATTCAACCCAATAAGCTATATAACTTTTAAAAACAAACAACATCAAAAATCCTTCAAATATGGACTGAGATTGTCT
Organism: Heterocephalus glaber; assembly: GCF_000247695.1. The sequence goes on from NW_004624784.1 coordinate 808,622, forward strand.
ACTTCTCTTTGCCAGGATCACCATGGTCCATGAGCTACCCCTTCTCTCATGTGAGATGCTGAAATGGATTCTAACTAGTTGCACTCCTGACCACTCCCTATTGCTCCAGCTCGCCCCATGAATTTACTCTGTTTCCTCCACCAACTCCAGCCTGCTTTCAGGCACCTGTGCCTGTCAAGCTCCTTACCTGTTCAGGGCCTCTGCTCACACTCTTCCCTCTGCCCACAAAATGGACAGCTCCCTTCTTGGCCTATTCTTCCCAACCTGGCAGGAATGTTTCTGCTCACCATTACCTCCTCAGAGCCCAGCAGAGTTTCTGGCACATGGCAAGCACATGATAAATATATGTTGAATGAGTGAGTTGATCTGCTAAAATGGCCGTGACTTTGACATGCCAAAGACAAAAAAAAAAGCCTAGAGGAAAACTAGAGGGCTGAGCTGAAAAAGCAGTAAAACTCAGAAATCAGTCTGACATAATGTGTTAAAAAAAAATAACAATTAACTATATACTACTTCGTAAATTAAAACTCATTTTTAGGTTAAACCAATAAAAAACTCTAATCTTAGAATAAAATTTCTTGAAACAATGAAACTATTTTAAAGATACAACAAAATTAAAGCAGTAGTATAAAAATGGCAAGGATTTCCCATAGTCATCCTGCCTAATGAATCAAAGAAACATTACTAATCAAATCAAAACAAAAAAAGCAAAAATGTCAATTCCTCAACATTCTGCAGCATACACAGTTCTCGGTTTACCATTGTAACTGTCCCTCAAGGTGTACCACATTCTTCCCACCCGCAAGCCAGCCAAACAAAAGCCCCTAACATGAAACAAAAGCACATTGAGCAGTGTGTTCATTAATGCATTTCATTATTCACTTTTCTTTGGAGGTTTTCTCAGTAGTACTTCATAATATTCTGGGCAACTTTAACTGCAGAGTTGAAAATGGTGAAGATGGCACATAACCAGGTATACTGTATTTTCAGTCTCTGTGTAATAAATTTAAAAACACACATGCGGTAAAATTTTAGTATGAATTCAGGGTGGGAAAGATCCTCTTGTAAGTTATTTTAGATGCAAGACAGAATGTTTCTCCAATTTCCAGATGATGTGCTGTAGGGTCGTTAATCAGAAACTTACCAGATACACCCCACACCTGACTAATTGAATCTGCAACTGTAGAGGTGGTAAGCAGCAATCTGTGTTTCAATATGCCCTCTAGGTGACCGTAATGCATCTAAAAGTTAGAGAATTTCTGTACAAGACCCACATCAGTAAAATGAATGCTTCACAACCCTGACTCTTGCTTACAGTCAAATCTTACACAAGTGCAGCTAGTGGTAGAACACTGTATAAAGCACATCCAAAATCCTCATTGAGGGGAAATGTTTTTTCTACTATGTAGCTCTTGTAGTATGGAATGATGCAGTCTGGGAACATCTGTTGAGTTCTGTGTCAGGAACTCATTTTTCTCCTAGAGGCAGAAAAGGTGCAATATCTCATATAGTACTAGAGCAAATACTGCTTTATAAATACTGGTTCAGGAGAAAAGTGGAAAAGAAATTAGAAAATCTTTTACTTGGAAAACAGGTTTCAAAGGTATGTAATAGGAAACAAGGGCTTAGAAAGAATAAGAAATGTATATGCATGTTCTCCAATTTCAAATTCCCTCAGTGATCATTGCTACAGACTACAGCCTACAAAATGAGAGGATGGGATGAGATTACTAAAATCCTTTCCAGCTCCATCACTATTTACCATAAACTTTTTTGGGCAGTATGAAGAAAAAATACCAAGTATCCATAAAATTCCAGGTCCTCTGATTTAATCTCCATCCAACTACTGTAATACAAATATCAGCATTTTTATTTATAAAACAAGATTGAGGGGTTAATTTGCACATGGCTAAATGACAGGACTTATACTCAGTTTCCCTTATGTCATATATACTTCAACTTTATTAGCAGCCTGTGCTAGCTAAACCAGAAATACGTTAAGGTAAGTTTTGAGATACCATTTAGTAGATTTTCAAAAGGAGTAGATTATTATCTACGTGGAAAATTCAGATACAATTTTTTATATAGGCAGAAAAACTCAAAGCTTTAACCAGTTGCATTTCTCCTATCATGTGTAAAGTAAATTAAAACGGGGACCAGGCCTGAAGAATACCTAACAGACACAGCCAGTTAGACTTCCTAAGTTACCTTAACTCTGATTTACAAGTATAAACAAAATTACTTGGACTATTTCTTGTCAGTACCATATATATGAAAAATGAAATATAAGGCCAACCAATCAGAAGCAGCCCACGAATTTATAGTTATATAATGAGGAACTTTTCCACAGGCTAAACCAAATAAGGCAAATAACCCATAAAATATTTTCTTTGTTTTACTTCCATCTTCATCCTATAAAAGCCTTCTCCTTGCATTCCTTCAGCAGAATCTCTGATGAAATATGTCTGGTTTTTAGAGCAGCCCAATTCACGAATCTCTGTTTCCTCAAAATGTTTAAAATGCTATTGTATCTCGGTTTACCTTTTGGCACAATGTCTGCCAATTTAAAATTTATATTATGGTCAAAAATCATTATTTGACAATTCACAATACAAACAGTATCTCCTATGAGGTAAAAATATAGCAAATAAGCAAGGGTAAATTTAACCAGAAAAATACACGTCTTTTCTATTATTGTTTGAGCCTTCTCTTTTATAGTTAAAAGTGGAAGCTAATTCCTTATTTTGAAACTTTAATAACAGTATTTTTATTACTATTTCAGTAAAGTTTTATTCTTTTGTCTTTTCTAGTTCCCAGTACCCTTAATTCAACTGACTTTGTATGTATCTAATAATATCACAAAAAATATGCCCGGCACCACATCTTTTTGTTTCTACTCACTCATGTGGAATAACTATCTTCAGGACAGCCACTTTCTATTGAAATCAAGGTCACAGAGAACTAAAAAATTCTAAAGAGCAGAAAATGAACTCTCAAAAACAATTAATTTCACAAAACACACACAAAAAGAACACAGTATGCAAAAACAAGGACTGCCAACAAACTATTTTTAAATTACAGTTTCAAAATATCTGAAAAGACATTTAATGATAAATTGAAATCCACTAAATCAGAATGTGTCATCAGTGACATTGAGGTTGATATTAACATACGGATTTATCTTCTATCAAAAGAATATAAGTAAAAAAATATATAAGTAAAGGTATTTATAAATTAAAACATTATTAAGAGGCAATGTGTATAAAGGTTATGAGCAGACTCTGGAGTCAGACTCCCCAAATAAGGGCCTTGGATCTGCTACTTTCTAATTATGTGGCCTTAATTACTTAACCTCTCTAAAACGAATAAAGTATTTAGTACAATATGGAAAATATTTCCTGGCGCACACTAAGCACTGTCAAGTATCTGCGATTATTAAAGACAAAATCTAAATAATTTTAATAAAGGGGAACAGAAAGGTCACAATAATACCAGTACTGTTGTAGTTAAGCTATATGGTAGGTCTATGGGTCTTTATAATGCTTTATAATGCTTTACATATATGCTACATTACAAAGCCTACTCCTGAGAGTTCACAAATGTCAAATACACATCTCTTCAATTCCACCTTCAGAGATGTCAGGTAGGAAGCTAAAAATGGGCCGAGATGGCGGTATTTATACCACAGCTTTGAAAATTATAGCATGGAAAATGCTACAAATTAGGATTTCTTTCAATTGGACAGGGGGCTGATTTTCTAAAACATTATGGTAACAATGTTTTTGCATATATCAAATTAGCACCTAATTAAAAAAATTAAATGGAATATTTTAATAACAGATGCTAAACAAGTTAGGTAAACATTCTATAATACTTATAATTATTGAGGATCACATTTAATTAGCACTCTGGTCTAATAGTCCTGATGTAATTCAAGTTATCCAGGAGAATGGGCAAGTATTCAGCTTTTCACCAGTGGTAACTAAAAATACTCTGAAAGTGTCATGTTTATAACTAACAATATAAAGAACTGAAGCAATTGACTTTTATATCATTGGACCAGGACCAATATATCTCTTCTTACTATCCTGTGTTGCAGGATACTTGAAGGAACAACTGAAATCAAAACTTGGCTTTTTTTCTTCTTCCACCATTTGGCCTACCACTGAGGATATAGAAGGTAGACCACCTGCTCCAAAGACAGTATCTTCAATATATAACATACACCTAACAAATAGGAAGAGGCAAAAACACAAAATTAAATGGTAATCAGGGGATGTAAAAAAAAAAAATAGAAACAGAAAATAACTGAAGATTAAATTAGGAAAACTGAAATTTCTATGGGCACACAAAGAATATTCTTTAAAAAAAGTCAACATAGACAAAAATCAATTTATGAGAATAAACAAAGACATCAGATAACTATTCACCCTACAACCATGCCACAGAAGGCAGTAGTTAACAGCTTAGACAAAATTATGAACAACAACAACAAAAACTTTTTCCAGTAAACAGGTGTCATTGCTATTTAGGCAGTATCTATCAACGGTAAATGGGTTATGAAAGACATTTTTTAAAAATAGAATCAGAGGTTCGATGTCTTAAAAGTAGAATAGACAATTAAAGTGACATTAAATTCCATATCAAATCAAATCAAATCCCTACAATGTGATCAAAATGACTTCTGTTTCCACAAAACTTAGAATGTTTCAGAGAATATAAACAGCTTTTGAACCATTTAAAAAACTACTGTCATATTTTCATGGTAAAAAATACGGGAAAATACAAGTATTCATTAATACGGCACTGTACAAAAATAAACTATATTATGCCACAAAATGGAATATATGCGATAAATGTCATATTAGAGCAGGGATACATCTTACCATATCATCATCATTCCTGTGTGGATGTTATAGTTAATTCAAGTAAAACGAATTGTGTGTGTATATTCACAGAGGTGCCATCTATCAGTGTTCACAGAGACACAACATGCTATTCTCTGCAACAGGATCACCAACCTTGGGCACCCCAATCACTGCTTCTAGGGATTCTGTGTACCAATCATTTCTACTTCAGGAACATGCCTATTTGTTAGCCCAAAGCACATTTTACACTGAGGTGATTACAATTATCTATTTATGAGAGGTTTTTATTATAGAAAATTATATTTTTCAAGTCCTACAAATCCACTACTCACAAATCTATTAATAGGCTAGAACACTGTCCAAAAAAATATTATGTGATCCACACGATTTTAAATTTCCTAGTAGCTACAGTGAAAGTAAAAATTTTAAAGTGCCAATTTTTAACAATCTTTATTTAATACTATATAATCTCTATATTATCATTATAATTTGTAATTAATATAAAAATTAGTCCCGTTCTTATTTCTTCCATTAAGTTTTTTAAATCGAGTATTTTATAGTTAACAGCACATCTCGTTTTGTACTAGCCACATTTCACCAGCTCATGAGCACCTGTACCCAGTAGCTAGTATATTGAAGAATGTAAGTCTACAGGACATCAAAATCACATAAAGAGTCTACAGCACCAGCTACTCAGGAAACTGAAGGAAGAGGATTACTTGAGACAAAGAGAGGGTATGGGTAAAACTCAACCTCATAAACAAAAAAAGTCACCTAAAGGTTTTTTTAAAATACCTCTTGGGGCTGGGGATTTAACTCAGTGGTTTCACCGCCTGCCTCACAAGCGCAAGGACCCGAGTTCGATCCCCAGTACCAAAAAGTAAAAATACCTCTAGCCAAACCCTATCTCTGACCAACTAAAACAGTCTTGCTATAGGGCCAGACATTAGGAGTTTTAAAAGCTCTCTGTCAGCTAACACTGAGAACCACCCTGCTAGCGAAGCAGTATTAAAAACCTACTTGGGGGCTGGGGATTTACCTCAGTGGTTCTGCAGCCCGTCTCATGAGCACAAGGTCCCAAGTTCAATCCCAGGTACAAACAAAACAAAACAAAACAACCTCCACAAACCTATTTGTTCACATATGCACAGAAAGGCAAGGAGGAGTACAAATGCTATAGCTGCTAAGAAATTTCCTTTCAGAGATTGATAAGGAAAGACCTCATCTGCCACAAGGCTTGTAGAAAAAGCTAATTAATTTTTGGGAAAATACACATAACAGAACATTATACCAGAGACCAGAAGAATATAGCCTGCAATCAAATAATTTACAACCTAGTGAAATCTGTAAAGCACAGATATAAAAAAATGCATGTGAAAAAGTAATGGAGTAAAAGTTGTGAACATACACTACCTAGGCTTGTATGCCAATTCCACCACTTCCTAGGTCTCTGATCTCAAGCAAATTAAACTTTTATTTTTGTTTCCCATTTATAAATGGGCATAGTAATAGAATAGCATTCATGATATCCCAAGGATTCAAAGACATAATCCAATTAAGTTTATAAGGACTAAGATATAGTAAAGTTACAAAAAATGTCAGCTACTATCTATTAACTTTTAGTACAGTATCTGGACATAGTAAGAAATATTTCTTTACTGGATAATTTAATGTTAACATTTGAAGAGTACAGTAAAGAAGTCCTAACAAAATACTCAGGATGTCCAGAAGTAAAAATCTTTGATGGAACAAAAAAGGTTTTCAGCAGGAATTAATGTTTAACTTGAAGAAACAGACTAATGAGGGACAGAAACAAAAGGGAGAAGTACCAAGAACTAAAGCTGGAAAATTAAATTGGGGTCAAATGTCCGCAAATCTTTAATAGTAAGACTTTATACTTTGTTAATAAAATGCCCTGAAATAAATATTGTGAAATAAACTGTGAAAGCTCACATATTTTTAAAATTCAAGCACATCATCTTTCATACAAGCCACTGTTACTATAATACATAAACTGTAATATATGATAAATATAAGTACATAATACAATAAACTGATTGAAACTGTTAAGAAAATCCTATTTTATGCTGATATCTACCATCAGATTTTGAATTTGAATTTGAGATCGAGTTAGTAAATGAACTATTAATTTACTGGTACATGGGAGAAATGAAAGTCCTTTTTAACCTACCCAAGTCAATAGACTATATTTTTAAAAGTTGGCAGCAGTTGTTGCTATTTACATGGACTAATTTTTCCATACTTCTAGCTTACAAAATGATCTCCCTTTTTCCCTGATTGATCTATGCTAAGCTAATGAAATATTTTATTGACAAAATACACTTTAGATCACTTTAAACTCCCCCAAAATTGCTATTGGAACACATCTTAGATTTCCTATCAATTTTGACTTAAGTGTGTGAAACCCTTGGCCTGAAATCTTTTTAAGTGCAAAAGTGCTAAGATTAGTGCTTGCTGAGGTGTTATAATCTGGTAGTTATGTTTAAACACATAAAAATTATGTTTTCAGGAATCCTAATCTTACTGTCATTGCCTTTATATTTTTGTACCCTTGTAACAAAAGCTTGGATTTTCTATCATCTACTCCCAACAATTTCCTCAAAATACATTTACTAATCTCCTACAATATGCAAGGCAAAAAGTGCTGCGGTTATAAAAATACCCGATAAAATGTATAAAGAAGTCAAATACTACGTCTTTTTTATTAGTTGCCATCCCTGACTTTGCAGCAGGAAATTGAATAGCTGCAGTCCCTAAATCTAAAACTTAGAGATCTCCAATGTCAATCACAGAGAACAGCCATTTCCTAAATTCTCATTCTTTACTGGTTGAAAGTGGGAATAATATGCACTTCACTCGCGTAATCATTGTGAAGATCATGTACCACCAATTGCTTATCATAACCGGACGATTATTTACAAGGACTAATTGGAAGTAAGTTTCTAGATATTGCATGATACGGCAGAATTTTAAAAATAGGCAGTAAAGTCTAAGTTAAGGAAGAGAGACTGATTAAGCAGTTTGAGAAGGAAAGCATCAAAAATCAACAAACTTTCCTCAACCCTCCCACCCCAATCCACTTTAAAGAGTGCCTTTCCCCTCCTCTATATTCTTACAGGAGATTCACTTCCCTGCCGAATAGGATGCTGTTCTCTAAACTTGTAACAGGCAAACAACTAAAGTTTAGGGTAGCCAGTTATCAAAGCAACCCTCACCCTCCCCGCCGCTTCTCGCCCCGCCCTCAGTACCATCCTGGGGAGAATCCGGGACTGGATTCCCGAGGCCACGGGCACAGGGGACGCTCCAGGTAACTTGGAAGGGGAAATCCCTCTCTCCAGATATTAAACGAAAGTCCCAACTGTGTGCCCAGAAACTTCTGCAGCCCTGTTTTAGCGGCCTGGGCCCTCCTCACCCTCCTTGGCCGGGAGGGATCCGAGTGCGGTCCTTCTCCCAAGAGCTGTAGTCCCGCTACGTTGCAAAACCTGGGCCAATCTCGGCAGCAGGGTGGCAACCACCTGCCGCTGACCCCTCCAGGACCCCACGCACACCGGCCCACGCTGCGAGGGCACCCAATTTCCGTGGGGCCACAGCTCCCCTTGCCGCCTTCTCCAATACAGTAGGCTCACCTGCGACTCGGGTGCACCTTCACAGGGTCGCCCCTCGGGGTGGTAGAAAAGAGATGCTTCATTGATTCCCCGCCCACCAACTTCTCCCTCTCTCCATTGGCTAGAGAGGCTGCCTTTTATTTGATGCAGCTCATCCATTGGACCGAATAGTATTGCCATTCTGCTGAGATCCCGCCCCAGGCCAGGGCCTCACAATGGGAATCGAGTCCCAAACGGTTCCGGGTTAGTGCCCTGGATCCCGCCCCCTCGTGATTCCGCTCCCCGCTCTGCGCTCCGTCTTTGGCGCGCGGCTCTGTCAGTCAAGTGGGCTATAGGAGCGGATTGGTCCCTAGAGATCGGCTTGCTGCGCTATTCCTCCTGATTGGGGCACTAGCCGCTTCTTCTCTATCTCTCCTAGATGCTCGACCTATTATTAGAAGGGCAAAAAAGAATTGAGACCCTTTTGTTTCTCCCGCTGGGTTCCTAGATCTGCATTTTCCTCTACGCAGACAACCGTGACCTCTTTGGGCCTGAAACATTCCATTGAAACGGCCTTTGCCAGAGCTCACTGGTGACTTCCTTTTGGTCAAATCCAGCAGTCACTTCTTATGCTTGAGTTCTCAAAGACTAACTTTTTGACTCTTTGTTCAGTTTTCCTTCTAATGTGTGCTGTTGTATTTTTCCTCCTCAGTCCTCCTCTAGCCCTCTTCGTAGTTGCCTCATTCTCTGCCATCTCAAGTTGAGGCGTTACTAATGCATTTGTCTTCCCACTGCCTGTGTTGATTTCTCGCCTGAATTATATCAGTAATCACCTGTCCTGTATTATATCAGTACTCAGTGTCCTGTCTGCCCTTCTACAGTCCGTTCTTCAAACTGTATCCAAAACAGGCCCCTCACAGTTCTCTGGTGGAATCTCACTCTTTTTACCATGAAGTGCAAACTCCTTACAAGGCTTACCACGTCCTGGAAGACAAGGCGCTCCTGCTTTTCCCTGAGGCTTCATCTCCCACTACCAATACCTCCCTTCCTTCTTCCTTACCCCAATTTCTTTCCTTCTTTCAGTTGCTGGAACTCGGTTTGCTTTGCTATGTTTCAATCCAGAAAGGGGTTTGTTTCACCAGCCTCTTCCCGGCTTTGGCCAAGATTCACTTTAGAAATTTTTTCTGAAGGAACTTTTCCTTTCCTTTTATCTTACCACTACTTCCAAGTTGTAATGCAGTATAGATTTGCCAGGTAAAACAGGATGCTCAAGATGGGTGTGGTCTAACATAGTGCATACAGTCATAGCTTAGCAAGAAGATTTGGTAAATAAAAATGAAATATTCTGGGTGAATGGTGAATCCTTTCTCTATATTCCCAGAACTTCCCAACAAAAAATAGGAAGTACTTATGAAGTAGGCTTTTTGAAATGTATTGACGTTTAGTTTTTACAGATTTCATGACTGCGAAAAAGCAGCATGTCTATACTTTTGCCTAAGTAAAACAAAAGAAACTCATTGCTTTAGGAAAAATATAGAGGCTTGTATTTTATAATTTGGGATATTGTTTGTGGTGATTTTTAGGTGTGTATGAAAAAGTTAGAGAACTATTCATTTCCATTATAACCACTTTCTCTTTCTCCTTTTTCCGGAGTCTGTCAGTCACTTGAATCTGTTTGTTCACTCAGTAATACAGATAAGGTCTAGAAAATGTAATATTAAGAAACTTTTACTTTAATATCATGAACTCTATCCTTCCCTCAATTAACCGCAGCATTCGCAGATTGTGGGAATTTTTCTGAATAACCCCACCACACACACACACACACACACACACACACACACAGTACATCATCTTTTTTCCTATTTTTTTGAGTGTACTGAAAGCTCAAAGGCAAAAATATTATTTATTTTATCCCCAGCATGTAGCACAGATCTTGCTTTTACTGTTTATCAGCAAGTCAATTTAGATTTTAAGTTGTAGAATGGATAATGATCATATAATTGCTTGAATAGTAGTCTTAGTGAATGAATCTATGGCTTACCAGCCAAATGAAAGTTATCTTATCCCTTCTTGCCCCTTGCTTTTACTCCACTTCTTTAGCCATTTCCATGGAATAACTGCTAAACACCATAGCACGTATTGTCTATAGACAAAATTCTTGATTTTTATCTTATCCTAATTCTTTGTCTATGCGAAGTAAAAAGGGTTGTGATCAATAACAATAATACACTTATAAACAGGATCCTGAGTTTACTTAGAAAGCTTACCTGTGGTTACTCAATTTATTTACATTGTTTTAAGGCAAGAACTATGATTCTTGGCAAGTCTTTGTGGTTGTTCAACTAGAGAAGCAATGTGTAGAAATGCTTTTTTGAAGAAGAAAGGCAAAAGGAACATAGTAAAACTTGGGGGAAAAGCATTTTATAAGACCCAGAACACATTATATTTGTTATTGTAGATTAAAAGTTTGTGTCCCTCCACACACTTGAAGTTTATATGTTGAAACTCTAACCCCCAAGATAATGGTATTTAGACTTTGGGCCTTAGGGAGGTGATTAGGTGGAACAGTCATGAGTGGGATTAGTCATGAGTGTGCTTATAAAAGAATTCAGAGTGCTCCCTCATCCCTTCCACCATGCAAGGACCCACAAACCAGCTAGCTGTCTGTGAACCTCCTCAGAAGCTATATCTACTAGCACCTTGATCTTGAACTTTCCAGTTTAGAATTGTGGAGAAATAAGTGTTGGTAATTTAAGCCACCCAGTCTTATTGTCTTTTTATTTTAACAGGCTGAAAAAATTAGAACACTGTTTATAAGTCTAAGATATTAAGATCCAGATTTAAGGGCCAGGGACGTAGCTCAGTGGCACCCACCTGCCTTGCAAGTACAATGTCCTGAGTTCAAGCCCCAGTTCCACCCCCCTAAAAAAAGAGAAAAATCCCGATTTAAGTTATAGTTAAGAAAAGTTGGATATGGACTATACTTGTGATTAATCATTTTTCAAAATATTTTTTACATAATAAAATAAATTAGATTATTTTATTATCTTAGTTTTATTTATAAGGTTTTATTTCTGTTCTAAAGATATTATCACTTTATCCCAATTTCACAAAAGAGGAAGTGGGTCTAGAGTTATTTTGGCTTTTTTTTCTTTTTTTTTTGTGGTACCAAAGATTGAACTCAGGACCTTGTGCTTGCGAGGCAGGCAGCAGCACCACTGAGCTGAATCCCCAGCCCTAATATTTGGCTTATTTAACATCACTAATTAGCGATCAACCTGAGACCTCATGCTCTTGCTCTGTGTTTTCTTCAGATAATGTGTTCCACTTCTAAAAGCTATGTTGTGCCACTTTAAATGGCATTTTCTTCTATATCTAATTATTTGAATAGTTGCATACTTCATGACTTTAGAAACAAAAGACAAAAATATGCCCACTTCCTGTCACTCCCATAATTCCTGGCTAGAAAATAAAATAGCAACAGCTACATTTAATGAATACTTACATACATACAAGACAATTTGCTAAATACGTTGCATATATTACCATTTTTAAGGGATTTATAGTTAAGGAAATTGAGGCATGAATTTAAGACACATCATCATTTTATGCAAAAGGAAACAGGTTCAGAAAATTTAGATTTACTCAAGATCATATAACAATGAAATAGGGGGACTAACATAGACATTCCTGATTTCAGCCCTTATGCTTCATTTAACCATTAGGTATGTATCCTTTCCAAGCAAGAAACAATTTTTCTAAATTATTTTAGAGATGAATGAACTTTCAGAAGTCTTTAGCAATTTATATTTCTCTTAGTAGACCAAATAATTTAATATTATGTCAATTACTCTATAGTACCTGCTGTAGTTCTTATAAAACAGCCCTCTTGGGATTTTTGGCTCTGTCTCTATTTAGGTCTCTGTCGATCTTTCCATATTTTGGGTTCTTTCTTCCATACTACTCCCAATCCCATTGCAACTCATTTTTCTTTCTAATATCCCTTTTTTCCTTTAAAATGCATTCTTACTACTCTGTCCCTCACTTTACTTTCAAATCATATTTTCATCCATTAATTAAAACATGTGTAACCAAAGCATGCCTCTTCTGTTACTTATAACAAGTAACATAAAACTGTTCTTGTTCCATCATAAATTTGAAAGTGGATGAGTAGATCATATAATTTTTGAGTACAAAAAGCTCCTAGAACCCCAAGTAATTTATTTATTTATTTTTGTTGCCCTTCTTTTTACCATATTTTGACCTAAAATAGAACAAAAATTATATTTTAGTGCATTAAGATTGGATGTTAAATTTTAGTGACTTTAATTTCATAAATTAAGGCTATTTTACATATATTAAACACAAAAGGCTGGTTTTAATAACAAAACTTTTTATTCTACCTTCTGAGCTTTTCCCTTTTTTTCACTTTTTAGCTATTTTGAGTTTGATTGAAATGTAGCAAAATGTTTCTCATGTCATCAGTTTCTCAGTGTTGGAAAGCATACTAATATGTCTTGTACATTAATAGTACTGGCCCTTCCTCTGGCTTGGGGATGAGAAGGGCTTTATTTTAATAGAATTTGGAAATAGTGTTAGAATCCAGGGTTTCATTACTATAGCAACAGAGAATAATGGAAATGTCAAACACATTCGATGTTGCCATAGTAACAATCAGTTGCTTTACCGAATATGTTTACTATTCCTTTCCGGTCAGTTTTTCAAAGTCATCTATATGAATACTCAAAGAGGAGAGGAAAGTTAAAATGATTGAAGAAAGAAAGAAGCCTTCAAGAGATGAAAGCAATTTATTTCAATGTCCATTATTTAATAAAAAACTCACAGGGTCCACACAAAAAAAGACTATACAAGAAATAGAAATTCTCATTTCTGTTCCAGTAAATATTCCTCCTGTTTGCAATCAGTGAGATTGAGGCATGGAGTTTAAGGCATGTCTTTATTGTCATTTCATGGTATTTCAAATCATTTTCTCTGAGCTTCTGAAAATAGAGAATTTTGCCATAACAAAATGGAAAACAGTGTTTTTAAGCAATAGTACTTGGTGCATACATCCCAGGCAACTGTGGTGGCACTAGAAAAAATAAATAAAGCAGACAATAGTTTATATTGGTCCTTCTGAGTCTCCCTCCTCCCTTTTTTCCAAAAGCTCCTTTTCTTTGGTGACAAAGTACTCTCATTATAGTAACTCATCAGGACCTTCCTGCTGTACAACACTGAGTGGCCTTGTTTTGTACCTGTCTCTTTTTCTCCCATAATTACTTCCATTAGACTAAATCAAGGAGAAAAAGGTATCATGCACTTTTTCACCATTAAAAATGCAACTAGTAGCAGTGTCCAAGGTGTGGCAGGACATAAGAAATATTAGTTTAATGATGAGCTTCCACCAATGTCCTTTGTTTTGGTCTCTCTGAGACCCTACAAGATGACTGAAACACCAAATTCAAGATTGTTATGGTTTGGATCCAGATGTCCCCCAAGAGTCTCACAGACTCATCTGCAGGGCTTTTGGATGATTAAATCATAAGTGTGATGTAGCTCATTTACTGCTAGGAGATAGGGTCTGGTTGGAAGAGGTAGGTCACTGCGGGCATGACCTGGAAGGGTGTAACTCCCTCCCAGGCTCCTCCATTTTGTCTCTGCTTCTTGGCTGTCTTGCTGTGATGAGCTTTGCTCTGCTCTTTTCCATCACATCTTCCTACCTTGGAGCCAGCCAACTATGGACAAAAAATGTGAACCAAAATAAGTTATGGACATTGAGTATTTTGCCCCAGCAATGAGGAAAGTGACTAAGACAGATAATGTGTAACTAGGTAGCAAGGGACTAATGGGTTACTTTTTTTGTAAAGTACAGTCTACTTAGATATTACTGGTATCTTTATGTTCATTCAGAAGGTGGTTTGGGTAGTCAAGATCCATTTATTCTACAGAAGCTATATGCTTAATTGTAGGTAGGTTTCTGGGTTTACTAGCACATATTTATGTAATGCAACCTGTTCCTGGGCTGTAAAAAGAAATATACCACTTTGAAAATTTGCAATCTCTTTTATAAAATTATTTTAAAACTAACTTCTATTTCAGGATTTCAAGAGCTTATCTCCATAAGCCAATAGTGGTAATTCCAGCAACAGAATACATGTCTAGATGTGACTTAGTTACTTACTACTTCTGTCATAGGATGCATATTGTTTCCTCAAAGATATTTATGTCCCAGATATGTGAATGTTACCTTATATGGCAGGATGGACTTTGAAGATTTGATCAAGGATCTTGAGATGGGAAAATTATTCTGTATTCTTTTGGTGAGGTGAATTTAAGTTCAAGGATCCTTAGAAGTAAAAGAGAGAAGAAAAAAGTGACTGTCAAGAGTGAAAGCAGTGTGAGAAGACTTGATCAGCCATTGCTGGCTTTGATAAGGCAGTAAGGGTATCATGGGGCAAGGAGTAGAGTCAGATTCTAGGAGCTATAAAAAAGTAAGAAAATTAATTTTGAACCAATGACTCCAATTTCTGATCCCCAGAAATGTAAAATGATCATGTTGTGTCATAAGATAGTTTGTGTTGCTAACAGCAACTGTAGGAAACTGATGCAACTTCCACCTCTAGATAAAGGAAGTGAGCAATGTTTCTGAAATGCTTTTGATTTGATCCACTTAACGTGGAGTTAATAACCCTAGCCCATCCCCTATGGCTGCCTTTAATTTCTAGTGAGCAAGAGAATTCTAGTCATATTGAAGAGGAACAAAATAATAATAATGAAAAATGCCAGTCACTAAAAAACCCATAAAAACAGCAAAGATAAAAGAATCAAGATACATCATGTAAGGTACAAGATCCCAATGATGAATGTAACTATTGTATGCCTAAAATATACCAATAAATTTAATGGAAAAAAATTTTAGGGGCTGAAGATTTAGCTCAGTGGCACTGTGCCTGCCTTGCAAGCCCAAGATCATGAGTTCGATCCCTGGTACCAAAAACTTTTTTTACAAATAATAAGCTAACAACAATAAAAAAAAACATAATCAGGTTAACCTAACATAGATGCTTTGATAATAAGAATTTTTCCTCTAGAAAATTTTGGGATTCCCATGATCAGCATATACATTTGTACAGAGAAACTTTGATTTTATGAGATTAAATTCTCAGTGAAGGCACGTTGTGCTAGTTTCAGTTAGAAGCATCAAGTTTTGCCAACTTTAATAACTCACTTGGTAAGATACTTGGAGTTACCCCTTATCCATTTGAAAAATTAAAGTCTTTGAAATGGACCTTTACAAACCAAAAGAAAGCTCTTGATTTTGGAACATATAACAAACACGATGAAACCAAACTTTGAGAAACAGTATGTAGTTATTCTTTCTGCAAATCTTAGACAATGAATTAGAGATGAACTTCCCATAGTGTACATAAGATAAAGAACTACGAAGAGAGGTTAAAGGGAGGCAGGAAGCTAGAATACCAAATTTTGATTCCTTAGAGATTATCCAACTCATTTTATAGATCATTGTAAACGGAATCTTTTTCTTGGGACACTTTAGTTTGAACTTTTTTTTTTCATTTCTTCTGTAAACATTTAAAAATGTATCTCTAGGAAAGAAGGAATGTTGTGTTATTATCACACCTCACACAATTAACGATTATTATAGTCTTACCTAGGTGTTAGTTGCCCTATCAGATAAATTTAATATGCTTGTTATGTGATTCACATGCTTGATTTTCTAAAGTTTTAATAGAACTGACAACAGATGTTTTAAAGATTGAGATGGAAACCACTGACTGACAGGAGTGGGAGGATCTCTATAGGTGAGCTAGTTCAAATAATCAAATATTTGAACCCCATATTCCCAAAACCACTAAGAATTTGCTAGCTAAATTTCTCCAATTACTTTGATTAATTCTCA